>JARYHS010008075.1:42785631-42853813 GCA_031002005.1 Vandiemenella viatica | reverse complement strand
AAATATCGAAAAATTTTACTCTTTATTTTTTTATTTGTCTCGTCTTTTTAAATAAAAATTCATCATAAAATTTGACTTTGAATAATTTTTTTCTTCTGAATTTCAACCAAAACCATTTCACATTTGAGACAGAATATCTCGAAAACTAAGCAGGATATCAATAAATTTTATTCTTCATTTTTTATTTGTCTCATCGAGTTACATAATAATCCATCACCAGATTGCGGCGTCACGTTTATCCTAGAGTCCCCTTGAGGTGTTTGTACATATTCTCCGTGTTTGTTGGGAAGTGGTCAAGCCCCCACCACTCCGGCCATTTCCCCCCACTCCTCCGCCGGCCTGCTTCACTCCCATGCGTGGTAAAGGTCTCTTGCGTCGTCTCCATATTATTCCTTCCTCCATGGGAAATATATAGGAGCAGTGACGTTAAAACGGTGAAGCAGGCTCTAAACTCTCCCGCATGGCGGCAGCAGCGGTATTGCGCTTCCAAACATTGCGATGTTCCCAGTATATCCCGAAAACTAAGCAAGATATCGAAAAATTTTATTCTTTATTTTCGATTTGTCTCGTCGTGTTACATAAGAATCGATCATTAAATTTGACTTTTGCGAAATTTTTCTTCTCCATTTCAACTCAAGAAACCTCACTTTTGATACAGTATATCTCTAGAACTAGGTGAGATATCGAAAATTTTTATTCTTTATTTTTCATTTGTCTCGTCTTTTTAAATAAGAATCCATCATCAAATTTGACTTTAACCAATTTTTTCTTCTGAATTTCAACCAAAACCATTTCACATTTGGGACAGAATATCTCGAAAACTAAGCAGAATATCAAAAAAATTTATTCTTCATTTTTATTTGCCATATCGAGTTACATAATAATCCATCACCAGATATCGGCGTCACCTTTATCCTAGAGTCCCCTTGAGGTTTTTGTACATATTCCCCGTGTCTGTATGGAAGCGGCCATGCCCCCTCCACTCCGGCCATGCCCCCCCCCACTCCTCCTCCGCCCTGCTTCACTTCAATGCGTGGTGAAGGTCTCTTGCGTCGTCTCCATATATTTCCTTCCTCCATGGTTCCATCCATGGAGGAAAGAATATATGGAGACGAAATAACGCTAAATCCGTGAAACCTCATGAAAAAGCTGCTCTCCTACTGCGCATGCGCGGCGGACATCGTAGGAGTACCAAAACATTGGGCTGTTTGCATTTCATTTTCGAATATTCTAAAGTTTTCTATAATGCCAAGTTGTGCTGCATATGGTTGAATAAATAGACGAGATAGGAAAAAACCTGGAATAGCGTTTCATAAGTAAGTCACATTGTAACTACCGTTCTTGAAGTATCTGACAGGTAACTGCAACATTAGGGCCATTCGCTATAAATTTATTCATTGCTCTCAATAGGCTCATATCGTTCTCAAATTTTTGTTGGTGTAGTGTAGAAAATTGGCATATGTTACTATTTTGCACATGAAAAGCTAGCCTTATTGTAGACAAGTGTTGAAAATTTAATTTAAGCGGGTCATGTTAACATCGCGACACAGTGAATATGGTATTCTGCATGCTTTACTCACGTTTAAGTTTACACTGTAAGTCTACGAAGAAATTAATTGTGATAATTTGTGCTGTGCGAACTATTTTACTAAACGTGATGAAATAAACTTTGTTGTCCGAAATGTAGTTCGCGATGCATTTCTTGCGTTTAGACGTGTCCACATAGTTTGATTTTGTACGGCAATATTAATGGAAATGTTGGCAGGTTGAAATGCGGTGTATACCAGAAGAGAACAAACAATTTATTTATTATTAGCTGTTAGCTTCTGACTTATGAATGCACTGATTTTGCTTGCGAAATTATATAGGCCACTAACAGTACAATATCTTCTAAGTAAGCTCAGAAACTATGAGGTCTTTTGAAGTGATTATTTTTTTAGAAGTTCCAAATATTGACTTAGGCTATTTTAAAATTTCAGATACGGTATGAATTGTTTCTGTTTGTAAATATGACTACAACTATATTTCTAGATTTTAAAATCTTTCTTATCAATTACTGAAATAGAATGTGAAAATATAACCTATTTGAAAATCAACTAAAATTTAAGGACTAGAAATAATCAGTTTGTTATTCAAGTTAAAAAGAATTACCTGCTCATTAAGTTACGTCCGAATTCATCATCAAATATGGATATGGCGAAAGTTTTCTTCTGGTGCAGGCCGCATTTCAACCTAACCACATCAATTTTAAGGTAGTATATCTCGAGAACTAAGCGAGATATCAAAAAAATTTATACTTTCAGTTTCTATCTTCGTGTTACACAAGAATTCGTCATCAAATTTCGGCACAATGGTGGTCGTTGAATACCCTCATAACCTAACTACATCACTTTTGAGACAATACATCTCGCGCACTATGCGAGATATCGAAAAATTTTATTCTTTATTTTCGATTTGTATCGTCGTGTTACATAAGAATCTATCACCAAATTTGACTTTGGGGACACATTTCTTCTGAATTTCAACCAGAAACTCCACTCTTTTGAGACAGTATATCTCGAGAACTAAGCACGATATCAAAAAATATTCTTCTTCATTTTTGATGTGTCCCGTCGAGTTACATAATAATCCATCATCAAATTGCGGTGCCACTGTTGTCTTATGATTCCCTTGAGGTTTTTGTGCCTATTTCCTGTGTTTCTCTTGCCAAGCCCCACTTCTCTCCACCCGGTTTCACTCCAGGATGTGGTACAATACAATATAATACAATACATTCATTTTCCATTGATCCCAATATAAGAGACTGGCTCTGTGGGATGTGGAAAATTGTCAATTACAGATAAACAGTTGCATAACAAAATAAAGTACACCACTAGATGTACAGTCATAGTATCATGGTACATTAAACATTCCATACAAAATAATACATACACCAGAAGATGTACAGTCATAGCATACATGGTACATAAAAAATTCCATAACAAAATAATACATACACCACAAGATGTACAGTCATCAGGTACCGTAAACAATTCGTAACAAAATAATACATACACCAGGAGATGTACAGTCATAGCATACATGGTAAATTAATTATGAACTATATTTACACAAGATACTGGCAGTTATTTTTTAGATACCTTAGAAATAAATTCTTCGACAGAGTAGAAGGAGTTGTCAATTAAAAATTCTTTCAATTTTTTCCTGAATTTATTCTTATCATCTACTAGACATTTAATATGTGTTGGGAGCATATTGAAGATATGTATCCCTGAATATCGGACCCCTTTTTGAACAAATGACAATGACTTGTAAGTCTTGTGAAGATCATTTTTACTTCTAGTGCCATAATTGTGTATTTTACTATTTGTTTCAAACAAAGTATAATTTGTGACTACAAAGGACATTAATGTGTATATATACTCAGATGCTAATGTTAAAATCCCTAACTTCTTGAACAGCTCTCTACATGAAGTTCTATTGCTAACCCACACATAATTCTTATTACACGCTTTTGGGCTCTGAACACTTTGTCTCTATGGGTAGAATTGCCCCAGAATATTATTCCATATGACAATAAGGAGTGAAAATAAGCAAAATAAACTAGCTGCCTCATACGGAGATCACCTAAAGCTGAAATTGTACGAATTGCAAATGTGGCTGCTCCCAATCGCTTTAGTAAGTCAGAAACATGTACTTTCCAATTTAAATTATGATCATATACAAACCTAGAAATTTCACACTATCTACCTCTTGAATGGACTGGCCTGCAAATTTTATGTCTATATCAGGTGTTAATCTGTGTGATGTACTGAATTGCATATACTGAGTTTTATCAAAGTTTAAAGACAAGCCATTAGCTGTAAACCATTTATTAATCAGTTCAAAGACATAATTTGAAATATATTCTGTAGATAAATCTGGAGTGTTTTTAATTCCTATGTTTGTGTCATCTGCAAATTGGACAAATTTTGAGTTTTTAGATGAAACACAGGGTAGATCATTTATATATATTAAAAACAATAGTGGCCCCAATATAGAACCCTGAGGTACTCCACATCTGATTAATTTCCACTCAGAAAACAGTGGACCTCTTAAGGCAGCCTTAAAATTCTCCATTGACACTTTCTGTTTTCTATTTAGAAGGTAAGAACTAAGCCATTTATTAACAATGCCATCTATACCATAATACTTAAGTTTCTGTATCAGAATTTTATGATCTACACAGTCAAATGCTTTAGATAAGTCACAAAAAATTCCCACAGGAATTAATTTATCATATTTGTCAGTGAATGCAAATATAGCTTGTTCTGTTGAATGACCCTTTTGAAAACCAAATTGTGATTTAGTTAGAATATTATTATTTTTAGATGTTCATAAACTCTATTGTACATTGCTTTCTCAAAAACTTTGGAGAAGGCTGTTAGTAATGAAATTGGTCGGTAATTCGATACGGCTGCCTTATCTCCCTTTTTATAGAGTGGTTTAACTACAGCATACTTAAGCCTTTCTGGAAAAGTACCCTCAAGTAAAGATATATAAAGATAACTTAGTATATTACTTAATTCTGTGGAGCACAATTTAATTAATCTGCTGGAAATCCCATCATAACCACTTGAGTATTTGCTCTTAAGGGATTTGATAATTTTTCTTATCTCATCTGGAGTAGCTAATTTACAGACACAGAGTTAAATTTTTCTTGGAAACCTGTTCTGACAAAATCCATACTGTGTGTCACTGAGCTATTAGCAGTCAATTTATCAGCAACAGATAAAAAATGTTTATTAAATATATCGGCAATTGAAAAATTAGATTCTACTGAATTTTCTTGATAAAAATATCATTACTTGATTAATTACTTTTTCCTGTTTCCTTTTTTACAATGTCCCATATAGTCTTAATTTTATTTTTCAGAATCATGAATTTTATGTTTGTAGTACATACATTTAGGTCCCTTGCGTCGTCTCCATATATTCCTTCCTCCATGGTCCCATCCACGAGGAAGGAATATCCATGGTCCCATCTTTCCTCCATGAGTGGTCCGCAACCTTCTAAACCAGCGGAACACCATAAATTATCCACGACTCAGCACGGCACACCACTGTAAATTAAATAAATTTAACAACAACTGTGAGTAAGTAATTTCCTAAAATACTACAATATGTAACAATTCGAAATGCATGAAGAACAGAAACTGAAATAAAACACTAGAATGCTAATTACTTACAATAGGTAAAATTTCACGGCACATCTTTTGGCGACAGCCACATGTCCCACTGCACACCATTGCGTTAATTAATTCCTCGCATATGTAGATACTTCCAGAGACTATATAATATATTGTTTCTAAAGTAAGTAATCAGCGAAAACACAGTAAACAGAGGGGGTTGTTAGATGACTGTGTGCTCCAACGCGATTAAATTAATAATAATATTAGGTCCTTTGTGTGTGTATCAACATTTTCTCTGATAGTAGGCTTACAAATTTAATTACATAGACAATATTTAACCCTAGTTAACTATAGCAGACATAATCGTAAAACTTTCTGTAGTCTGTACTACTATATGCAATAAACTGTTGGAAACAAGTTGCAAAGCAGCAGCCACGCGACCACACCTATATTCATGTCTCAAGTCATATATGAATTGGTGAGATGAAGAAGGAAAACCTTCCACTTTTTGGCCGTTTTAAACTGAGATATCCGTTTTGTCCGCTAACCGAACCTCCATCTATTGACCAATACAGAGAAAAAATTCCTGACTTCTAATGGGTTAAATCAAGCTGTTAAAATTTGAATGACAATTTGAGACAGCATATGGAAGAAGTCCGAAATAAAGGTGAATAATGTGTTACTGACAAAGGTTTTCTTGTAGAAATGAAGAAAACTGGTGAAGATTGCAGATGTAAAAAACAGTATATATTGAATTTTGATCAAGAAGAAGGACAGAATTATTGTGAAAGTTTATGGTGGTAGGGATAAAAATGAAGGAGATTACTTGATGAGTTTTCATTGAGAGACATGATGTGGCGCGACATAGACCTAAATACGAGCACTCCAAACAAATCACATCAAGCTACAAGTATTTTGCAGTAATAGGGAATACACGAGTTGAAGTCTGCGGAAAAGCCTTCCTATGTTTACACGGTGTTTCTAGAAAGGCATTATTTCGTTTGGCTCATCTGGTTGAGAAGCATGAACTGCTTACCGACTTACGAAGGTGTGCGTATTCCCAATAATGTAATAACATAGATTCATCAGCACATATCATCCCACTAAGGTTTCCCACTACACGCCTTCGCCAATAGTGTACTTGGAGTGTGGTTTGACAAGTAAGATTATGTTTGAATTATTTTTGGATAAGCATCAAAACCTGAAAGATAAAGTGAAATATGAATATTATTTGAGGTACTTCAAAGAAAATTTTAACTATCGATTTAGCCGTCCTCTAGATGTGTGCTCACAATGTGAGAAACTGGGAAATGAAATAAAATCCACTACACTTAATAATGCTGCCAAAAGGGTTGCAACTGCTGAACTTCTCGTTCATAAACGCAAAGCCAAGAAATTTTATTCTGTCCTTAATATCTTTGGTATATCGTGGAAGCACGTACCGGGCAAACGTGTGTATTTAAATTATAAATAAATATAGTTAATAGTTAGTTTTTGTTATAAACAGTAATTTCAAACTCTAAATTCTAATACATTCTACTACTGTGAGTATTAGTGAGTGTTTTTATTGATACAAAAAATTATTTGTGATTTAGTGCTGTAATCTGTTCGGTATTTATTTTCTGTGTTTGTTTACATTTTTGAACCCTAGGCTTAAGTTCAGATTTTTTGCTATAGAGCGTTAATATCGTTTACATTAGTTTTTGGTATTCGTACCACCGAGATATGAAGACGCCGAATTCGCCGTCTTACATATCATTCGGGAGGACCGGGGTAAAACCCGGTTCGGCCATCCTGACTGGGGTTTTCCGTGGTTTTCCCCAGTCACTCAAGGCGAATGCTGGGATGGTTCCCAACAAGGCCACGGCCGACCTTCCATCTCCCCCCCCCTTTAGATTTAAGTAGGATGAAAAGAGTCCATGCGACTCTCCAACAGCCCGCCTCCCAGGCTTTACCTGGAAGGAATGATATGTTAAAAAAAAAAAAAAAAAAAGTATTCGTATTATCAGTGACCTTTTCCATAGACCTTGTTAAATACATAAATTGTAGATTCAGTGTTCCGTGGCTTTTGTTTACATCTGTGTTTAACGTCTAGTATCTATATTCTTGTTATAGCGAAACAGAATTTCGTAGTAAGTTTGTTTTGACTGCATTAGTTTTGTTTTGCAGTAAATTGTGAAGTTATTAAGCGATAGTGAACCGTTTTTTTAAATAGAAAATCAGTACAGTGTAAACAACTTTTATTTGTTTACATTTGAGGTTAGGTCAGAATCAGATTTATAGGGTGTCAAATTTCAGTGTAATTGTTTAAAAAGTTCATTTGATATCATTTGTTTGTTTGTGTTGTAAGTCTTGTAATTGACAAGTGTTTTAATTCAAATTTTGGAAAAGTTTCGAGTGATTTACATAGTATTTGTTTAGAATTTTCTTAGAATCCTACTTTTACTTTTCTTTGGCAACTGAAACACAAATAGTTAATTAAAAGTAAACGTTTTAAAGTTTTGTTCTCCTAAGTTCTTAGGTTTTTTAAAGTAGTTTAAAAAGTAAACGTTTTAAAGTTTTTATTCTCCTAAGTTATTAAGTTTTTCTGAAAGTATGATAATGGATACTAAGTGTGGAAATTAAATAAGAGAAGGAGTGACGTGTCGGGACTACGGACGTTGTTTTCACTGGAGGTGCAGCGATGTTACTAACAGTGACTCTTGTGTCAGTATTGTCTGGAACTGTCACTCCTGCAGAATTAATGATCAGGGGCAGCGGATTCTGAAGCTCCAGTCAGATCTGGCATCTGCAGAGAGGGATTTAAAGGCCCTGAAGGCTGAAAACTCTGTTCTCAGGCTTAGACAGAACAGTGAGTGGAGGGAAGTCAGCTCTGGCAGGAGAGGTAGGAGACGCTATCTGTCTGATGGTTTCCAGCTGGAGACATCCATTGTGGTTCGGCATTGAAGGATCTAGATGGGGACTTTGAGGACCGTCAAGTTGGACTGAACGATCTCGGATCTTGTAAAGTAAAAGGGGGAACTTTTCAGGGAGTATCTAAACGTAGGAAGGTACTGTTACTTGGAAGCAGTGATGGTAGGGGAATCAGTGAGATGGTTCATTCTGACTTTGGGCCAGATTATGAAGTCTGCATTATTTTCAAACCAAATGCAGACCTTGGAAAATTGTAGCAAATGTGGAAGAATTAGGGAAAGATTTCTCAAAGGAGGATTGTATAGTAATTGTAGGACCTAAATTATTCAATTGAGGAAGACATTGCTCACATTTCCAGGAACACACGTCAGACGAATGTGGGTTTGCTTGAGCGTTATGATAAACCCTGGATGTGGCATAACATTAGGCGTACAAATCCATCATTGGAAAGGGTTCTCTGGCAGCCAGCAAATTCACACATTGGTTTGAGATGTGGCCTGCATTGGTAAGGACAATTATACTTGCCATGGACTCCAACCGAATTTCAGAGGTAAAAGGAAGGTTTCGCTTCTTATTGCTGATGAGATTAGGGGACTCCAGGCGAGTGAAAGATGTATTCCTGTTATAAGTGGTGTTAAGTCGCGATCTTTTTTTAGGGTAAATAAAATAAATGTATTAAGATGTATAAAGAAATTAACGTCTCTCCTATCAAAACTTACTGAAAATAGAAATTCCAGAAGACATACCAGTATGTACTAATAAAGTAAACAATTTAAATTCATTGAATCAAAGTGTTCAGACCACTATTCTGCATCAAAATATAAGGGTAATATTTAGTAAAACTGATGGCATTACCTTATGCCTAGAAGAGATTCAAAATTCCAGAATTTCAAAGTAGTTGTTTTGTGCATATAACATCATTGTCTGACACAGGAATATCTCAGCTTTCCATCCAAATTATTAACGAAGGTCTTATTTCTGTAGACGTAAAATAGAGAAAGGGTGATTTGCCATTTTTGTTAAAAATAATATCCAATGCAATAGTGTGGGTGTAAGTAAGTATTGTATAGATTAACACTTTGAATGCTGTGTTACTAAACTAGAATATGGTAAGGAAGAGCTCATAGTAATAGCAATTTACAAGGCCCCCTCAGGAAATTTTAGACTATTTTTATCTCAGTTAGAGTCTTTGCTACTATGTTTAAAAAATAACAAACAAATAGTTTTATATGGAGATTTTAATGTTGACTTTCTCAATCACAGCAATGAGAGGCTAGATATGGAAGCCTTGATGTTGCATTTTAACTTAACGGCACTTTCCCTACTAGAATACAAAATAATAGCAGGACTGCAATTGATAATTTTTCTATGGATATATCTCAGTACAGTAATTACAACATACTTACAGTAATAAATGGTATCTCAGATCATGATGCCTAACTGTTATGTATCAAGTCCAGAAACACTATTAAACAGATAAAGAAAAGCTAGTTATATAGAAGAAATATTAATGAAAACAATATAAAACATTTAATAGATTCCTTAAATAATGAACAATGGTCAGAAGTGTACAATGCACACGGTGTTAATGAAAAATTTGATTCCTTTCTCAACTTCTAACACTTTTCAAGGAAGTTTCAAAAAAAGAAAAGTTGTCAATACTCCAAACAATGAAGTGGGTAAGGGATGGATAACAAAGGGTATTAGAGTATATTGTAAAACAAAAAGGGACCTGTACTTAAAAGTAAGAGAATCAGATAACTATACACTGAAAGCTCATTATAAACTTTATTCTAAAATGCTAAGAAATGTAATAAGAAAGGCCAAGAACATATACAAATCAGAGAAATAGAGAATTTAGGCAATAACATGAAAACTATATGGAATATAATAAAAACTGAAACAGCACATAAACATAGAACAAAATGGATCTGTGAATAGTGAAGCAATGGAAGTTTGTGAAATATTTAACAGACATTTTACTTCAGTTGTAGAGAAATTAGGCATAGAAAAGCAATCCCCACATAGTGCCCTAAGGCTTCTTCAGACTGCTTTCCCAAATAGATCTGTGGAAATGCAATTGCAATTAGTAACAGTCTCAGAAATAAATAAACTCATAAAACAATTAAAACCTAAAAAATCTTCGAGCTATGACAATATTTCAAGTAAATTACTGAAAAGATGATCCTATTGTATCAATCGTGTACTTGCCCACATTTGTAATGAATCCTTAATGCAAGGTGTGTTTCCAAATAGACTAAAATATACAGTTGTAAAACCGTTGTTTAAAAAAGGAGAATCAATATGTGCAGATAACTAGGATTCTCAAAGATTTTTGAAAACGTCATGTATTGTAGAGTAATAAAACATGTTACACAAAATAATATCCTCACTAAATCACAATTTGGGTTTCCAAAAGGATCATCTATAGAAATGGCTATATATTCATTTTTAAATAACACATTTGAGGAACTGAATAATAAAATGAGCCCTGTAGTAATATTTTGTGATCTTGCAAAAGTATTTGACGGTGTAAATCATGAATTACTTTTGAAGAAAATGGAATACTTTGGTATTTATGGAACTGCAGGTAAATGGTTTAAATCATACATGGAAAGTTGAATGCTAAAAGTTTCCAGTTTTTATTCCAAAATAGGTAAAGATGCTTTATCATACTGGAAGAAAATAAAACTTGGAATTCCACAAGGATCTGTCCTAGGACCCCTCCTCTTTTTGTTGTACAACAATTACCATCCTGGAAACATATCCAACAAAGTTAAGAGTGTTTTATTTGCAGATGACACTAACCTGCCTGTGAGAAAAACACCAGACAGCAATCTATAATTTAATGTAAATGAAGTACTTAGTGAAGTAGCAAATTGGTTCAAGGCATTTCATTAAATTATATTTTGAAAAAAAAACACATTATATTAGGTTTATAACAAAAAATTATGCACAACAGGATTTACAAGTAAGCTATAAAAATAACACAATATTAGAAACAAAGAGTATAAAATTCCTTGGTATTAAAATATGAGAAACTCTGTTGGTGTGAACATATCACTTCACTACTGAATAAGTTAAGTAGTGCCACCTTTGCAATACGCACACTTTCTCTAACAGCAGATCTAGAATTAACGAAACAGGTGTACTCCTCATATTTTCATTCAATGATGTCATATGGCATAATTTTTTTGGGGAAACTATTCACAAAGTAAAAAAATTTTTTAGATGTACAGAAAAGAGCTATTGGGATGTTGTGTAGGGTAAAACCAAGAACTTCTTGCAGACAACTTTTTAAAAAACTCAGTAGTCTTAAAATGATTTCTCGGTATATATATTCTCTCATATGCTTTGTCATAAATCATTTTAACCTGTTTACTTCTACTTCATAGGTACATAATTTCAATACAAGAAACAGAAATAACTTGCACAAAACACAAACATCTCTTTTGTTAGTACACAGACGGAAAAAAAAATCCCAACACCAAGAAAAAATTATTGTAGAGTAATGAAATTTGGACAATGCATTTGTCAAGTTAACATGTTTAATTGATTAAATTTTCAAGATCACAGGTTAATTTAAGCTCAAGAAAATGCATTTCAAATGTGAAATACTGTTAAATTAATAGCCGGTGTAACCTCCAGAATTTTGAATGCAAGCCTGCAAACGTGAATGCATTGTGTCATACAGGTTTCGAATGTCACTTTGTGGTATGGAGTTCCATGCTTGTTGTACTTGTGCTGTCAATACTGGGACGGTCAGTGCTGGCTGTGGATGATGCTGGAGTTGTCGTCCAATGATATCCCATACGTGTTCAATTGGAGACAGATCTGGTGATCTCGCAGGCCAAGGTAACATGTCGACACTCTGTAGAGCACGTTGCGAGACAACAGCGGTATGAGGGCGAGCGTTATCCTGTTGAAAAACTCCCCCTTGAATGCTGTTCATGAATGGCAGCACTACAGGTTGAATTACCAGACTGACGTACAAATTTGCAGTCAGTGTGTTTGGTATAACCACAAGAGTGCTCCTGCTGTCATAGGAAATTGCTCCCCAGACCATGACTCCAGGTGTAGGTCCAGTGTGTCTAGGCCGCAGACAGTTTGGTTGCAGGCGTTCCCCTGGCCTCCTTCTGACCAACACTCGGCCATCACTGGCACCAAGGCAGAACCTGCTTTCATCAGAAAACACAACAGATCTCCAGTGTTGGTCAGAAGGAGGCCAGGGGAACGCCTGCAACCAAACTGTCTGCGGCCTAGACACACTGGACCTACACCTGGAGTCATGGTCTGGGGAGCAATTTCCTATGACAGCAGGAGCACTCTTGTGGTTATACCAAACACACTGACTGCAAATTTGTACGTCAGTCTGGTAATTCAACCTGTAGTGCTGCCATTCATGAACAGCATTCAAGGGGGAGTTTTTCAACAGGATAACGCTCGCCCTCATACCGCTGTTGTCTCGCAACGTGCTCTACAGAGTGTCGACATGTTACCTTGGCCTGCGAGATCACCAGATCTGTCTCCAATTGAACACGTATGGGATATCATTGGACGACAACTCCAGCATCATCCACAGCCAGCACTGACCGTCCCAGTATTGACAGCACAAGTACAACAAGCATGGAACTCCATACCACAAAGTGACATTCGAAACCTGTATGACACAATGCATTCACGTTTGCAGGCTTGCATTCAAAATTCTGGAGGTTACACCGGCTATTAATTTAACAGTATTTCACATTTGAAATGCATTTTCTTGAGCTTAAATTAACCTGTGATCTTGAAAATTTAATCAATTAAACATGTTAACTTGACAAATGCATTGTCCAAATTTCATTACTCTACAATAATTTTTTCTTGGTGTTGGGATTTTTTTTTTCCGTCTGTGTATAAAGAAGAGTTAATTATTCTGGTATACATCTGTTTAATAAACATCCCAATAGTATAAAACAGTTTGCAGATAATAAAGATTTGAAGAAAAACTGAGAGATTATCTTATTGGCAACTCCTACTTCATTCAAGAATTTGAACAAAATAATTAATTGTATTCAATATGACTTTTGCAAAATTCAGTTATAAAAATTAATATTTATTGTTATTCTCTTTATTTGTCCTTGATAATTGTTTTTACTACGATTATGACTCATATTGTATGTATGTGTATTTACCATGACATGTTTCACATCCCAGAGGCCCTTCCTCAGCAGGGATCCATGAAACAAGAATGATAAATAAATAAAATCCAAACTGATCAGATTGTCAGCTACAAGGAATGATGGCCCTCAATATTCAAGCATTGTATAGAGTCTCCAGCATCGAGCTGATTTCCAGATTAGTCAATACAGGCGCATCATATACAGGAGAGATCAGAAATGGTTTGTTGAAGCATTCAAATTCATAAATGGATTGAACAGTGATATTTTTCAACTTTACAAACATCGTGGTGACCTGATGCCAGTTGACCGTGCCTATGCCTACTCCCATAAAGTTCCAATTGACCAGAAAAATATCATGTATGTGGTCAAGATAATGCAGTATACTCCACATGAATACACTCCTGGGAATTGAAATAAGAACACATTGACGCCGGTGCGTAAGACTCACCATACTTGCTCCGGACACTACGAGAGGGCTGTACAAGCAATGATCAAACGCACGGCACAGCGGACACACCAGGAACAGCAGTGTTGGCCATCGAAGGACGCTAGCTGTGCAGCGGTTGGGCACCGCCGCAGTCAGTGTCAGCCAGTTTGCCGTGGCATACGGAGCTCCATCTCAGTCTTTAACACTGGTAGCATGCCGCGACAGCGTGTACGTGAACCGTATGTGCAGTTGACGGACTTTGAGCGAGGGCGTATAGTGGGCATGCGGGAGGCCGGGTGGACGTACCGCCGAATTGCTCAACATGTGGGGCGCGAGGTCTCCACAGTACATCGATGTTGTCGCCAGTGGTCGGCGGAAGGTGCACGTGACCTTCGACCTGGGTCCGGACAGCAGCGACGCACGGACGCGCGCCAAGACCGTCGCATCCTATGCAGTGCCGTAGGGGACCGCACCGCCACTTCCCGGCAAATTAGGGACACTGTTGCTCCTGGGGTATCAGAGAGGACCATTCGCAACCATCTCCATGAAGCTGGGCTACGGTCCCGCGCACCATTAGGTCGTCTTCCGCTCACGCCCCAACATCGTGCAGCCCGCCTCCAGTGGTGTCGCGACAGGCGTGTATGGAGGGACGAATGGAGACGTGTCGTCTTCAGTGATGAGAGTCGCTTCTGTCTTGGTGCCAATGATGGTCGTATGCGTGTTTGGCGCCGTGCAGGTGAGCGCCACAATCAGGACTGCATACGACCGAGGCACACAGGGCCAACACCCGGCATCATGGTGTGGGGAGCGATCTCCTACACTGGCCGTCGAGGGGACACTGAACAGTGCACGGTACATTCAAACCGTCATCGAACCCATCGTTCTACCATTCCTAGACCGGCAAGGGAACATGCTGTTCCAACAGGACAATGCACGTCCACATATATCACGTGCCACCCAACGTGCTCTAGAAGGTGTAAGTCAACTACCCTGGCCAGCGAGATCTCCGGATCTGTCCCCCATTGAGCATGTTTGGGACTGGATGAAACGTCGTCTCACGCGGTCTGCACGTCCAGCACGAACGCTGGTCCAGCTGAGGCGCCAGGTGGAAATGGCTTGGCATGCCGTTCCACAGGACTACATCCAGCACCTCTCCGATCGTCTCCATGGGAGAATTGCAGCCTGCATTGCTGCGAAAGGAGGATATACACGGTACTAGTGCCGACATTGTGCATGCTCTGTTGCCTGTGTCTATGTGCCTATGGTTCTGTCTGTGTGATCATGTGTTGTATCTGACCCCAGGAATGTGTATATAAAGTTTCCCATTCCTGGGACAATGAATTCACGGTGTTCTTATTTCAATTTCCAGGAGTGTATATAAAATTCTACAACACAATATTGCAATGGGCTGCGGTAAGTGACGCAGAAGAACTTAACTAAATGCTTGATGGCAGTCTGAGAGTGAGACACTATTCAAGCTTAGTCACTCTCTTTTCTTTGTTTATTATTTATATGTGTTATAGTGATGTCTGCTCTTTACCTACCTCTAAGAGCACAGTTGTTTCTAAATGTAATTCAGCTATATATATATTTTTTTAAATTTTACCTTGGAATAAACTTCAAATTAATTAAAAAATTTGAAATATACTTCATTTAGCAATCAGTGAGATGCAAAACGAAAATATTCCGTGCTCTTTGGATGTTAATTACGAGGTAATGGAGAACATTGCACGATATTGAGCAAGTGGAAAATATTAGCCTCAATTAGTAGGTATTATAAACCACCAATAGTAACTTTTTATCTCCCGCCTACCGTTTACCTTTTATAACGTTTCTTTCGTTTCCTGAAAAATTAAGTCGCATGGAATGTTTTCCTTCTGCATCTTACCAATTCATACATATGTTATCTCTGTATTGCAATACTCTTCGTGAAGGCAGGAGATATTGCTGTCTTTGGGTTGATAGGCACTTCCGTCATTATTTTTGAAACTAAACACTGAAAAAGAAGTCGGCGGACACGAAAGGTTTTATCAAAGGCTCCTGCATTTGGTAAAACTTTCTTGGACACAAATATTGTTGTATACCATATTCCGCAATTGCTATCTATAGAACAACTACAAACAACTGTTGTTTTTATGTTATTTTATTCCCCAGATGAGTTTTGCCCTTGTGGTGTGGGGCATTATCGTGCTTTGAAACAACCATCCACGTCGGAGCTGCCTACAACAGTCACATCTTATAGCAGCATTTTCGAAATTTCTTCGAGTGTCATGTTTGCATGTCTCGTATAGTAGATCGCAAATGATATCACAGCAAATATTAATTGCCAGTAACCTACCACCTCGCCTTACCATCCTAAAACAATGGACCTATAAATCTCCAAAAAATTTCGAAATGAATCAAAGTGTAGTACAGAAATAACCATACTGTTTCTAATAATGTCAAGAATATCATATAACCTAATTTTAAAGTAGTAGGTAAAAAAATTGAGTTAAAAGTGATAGTTCATATTTGTTTTAAATATATAAGACATGAATGAGTTGCCAACGTTTTTTGGCTAATTATAGTATTTTTTAGTATAAGTTATAAGAATATAATACACTTCAAAGAATATAGTATTTTATGAAAGAGAAAAAAGACAAAAAGCTATGTTTTTTACCTATTAATTTTTATAAAAACTGCAATTTTTGCATAAAATAAGGTGTGTTCACCAGTTTTACAAAGTGAGGGATATGTTATTAGTTTCAGTGGTACAAAAAAAAAAAATAATATTAATCCAACTATCTGAAATGTAGTATTTCATTGAAAATAGTTTAGTTAAATTGCGATGGGGCACACGCTCCGCTGACAATTTCTCTACACATCCATATTTACCATTTCTTGTACGCAAATACTTTTGACTAACACGAATTCTAATTTCAGATACTTTTAGTTATCGTTTATCATTATTCCACTATGTGATTCACTTACCTACCAATGAAAATCTTCCCATTACCTGATGATCTAATCGAGTGCCAGTTGGGATCATGGACATCTCTTCCTTTCCATTGTTATAATTCTTATATCAATATCTTTCCAAGCCTTATCATCAAAAATGCCCCACCACATTCCTATATTCCAATGAATCTCAAACCAGCTCCTTTTTTCACATCGATAACTGATCCTGTTCTGCAGTAATTTCCAGGGACAAATGCAAAAGCCCTTCTTTGCAACCCCTTTGAAACTCCTGTATTTGATACCCAAAATGTTGGTCCTATTCTACACCACTGTATTCAAGCAAAAGGTGTGATCAAAGTTTTGTTACCCAGTTCTCTCATTTCTCTGGTATATTCCCTCATCAGCTTCTCCAATAGATCAATGATTTTGAAACCTTTTCTTACCACCCACCCAATCTGTCCTCTCCAGTTGAGTTTGTTATTAAATATTATGCCAAGATATTTATGCTTCAGGTCTTAAATAATCAATTCATTTCCAGTTCCCTAATTATAAACAACCTTAATTTTTTATATGTTTATTGGCATTTATCTCCATTCCATGTTGACCTGCCCCGCTAGATATCCCGTCCAGCTGTTAATAGTCTTCTCCTGTTTCAATCCTTTTAAATCCCATTATATCATCTCCTAAACAACCTAACTCCTGCCTGTGAACTATCAACACAATTATTTCTTAGTATAATGAAGAACAATGATCCCAATAAACTACCCTGTGGCACTCCTAATTTCACCTCCAAGTCTCGTGATTCAGAATTTCCTACCCATACGCTTTTTCTACCATTTAAAAATTCTCTACCTAGTCACTTTTTTCTACCACTCAAATGGTTTTCATCTTATTTAGCACCATATTATGGCCCACTCTGACAATTGCCTTAGAAGTATCTGCACTCTGCACTTGTCCTCCTTTGTCGATTTGTACATAACTGAGATTCACATGAATATTCTTGCCTAAGCGATGTTGTCGATTAGCAAACCAGTTTGTTTCTTCACAGTAATTTATGATATGGTTGCATATTAATACCTCCATTATTTGATATACCACTGTTGTAATATTTAACCCTCTTTGTCGCTCCTCCTTTATGAACCGATATTGGTTCCGTACTTCTCCAGTCCTTTGAAAAGCTTCAGACTCAATCTAAAGAATCTGATATCCCCCTACGCAGTGGCGGATCCAGGGAGGGGCTAGGGGGCTCAAGGCCCTCCCCCCACCCAAAAGAATTTATGTCCACCTCCGACATAGTAATGTTTGAGATTTGGATACTTTTTTTATTTTTTTAAAAAAGGCTCTACTCATCTTTTAAGGGCGGCATGACTATAAAGCCTACATTTACCTGACAAACCCCCCCCCCAAACGAAATCCACTCAAGCCCCCCCTCCCAACCAAAATCCTGAATCCGCCACTGCCCATACATCTGTAGTAAAATTATCTACACCGGACCCTTTTCGCATTTTAGGCATTCTCAGTTCCTTCATAATATCCTCAGGATGAATTGATAATGTTTTATTAATGTATTATTCCTACTTTTATGGACAAGAACATTCTTTGATTTACACCTCCAATTCGTGAAGAATATTCCGTAATGATCTCATGGAAGCAGTTGCTTAACATCTCTATTTTTTCATACTCTTGGTAACTTCTTCTCCAGTCTTATATATAATTGTCTGAATACCTTCCCCTCAGTTTTCTAACTTGGGTATATAAATTTCTCTATGCATCGTTCAGGGGTACCCTGCGATTATAATACTCTTCATAAATACATTTTTAGTTTCCCTCTTTACTGTTTTAAATTCCTTGCTTTTTCAAGCGTTCTCTGCTGTCTTGCTCTTATCTCTATTGTGTTCTCTTCTTAGCAGATTCATTAGCTTCATAATCTTCCTATTATAGTAGTTTCAGTACTAATCGTTTCTGTTTTGGTTTAGGCACTTCTTTAATCATTCTTATGAACAGTTTACGCTTCGATACCACTGTACTTGTGCCTTCCTTCCATATATTGAACCTTCCCATTAAATATCTCTTCAATTCTGAAAAAAGTTCCTTTTTGTAACTGTACCTATTACCATCTTCAATTTAGGCCACTGGTTTGATAATAACAGTTAAAAAGTTAATAGTAAGTTATCAGAACACATGAAGTTGTGGTGGAGTCTTGAGGGGGTGAAGGCACATAGTGTCATATGCATTTCTCTCAACAATAATTTGATTTCACCTTCAAAAATTTTAATTTTCCGCCTGTATGACGTCTTTTACGCGCCAATTTAATGGATTTCATGATTATCAGAGAGTGCTCCATCGTCTCGCGTCAATTCAGTATAAACAATATGTACATTTGATTAGATTTTCCTGAAGGAATAGCCATTAACAAATATCCTGTAAATGCTCACGTTATCTTCTAGTTTTTCTTTTAATAAAATAAAAAAAACCTGATGTTGGAGATCGTAACTAATTAGTGAATCATATAGAATAGAGAAATTAATGACAATCTTTTCACGGAAACATCTATCTAACGTACTAATTGGGGCTGATGATTAATTATTGTGTAATTAAATTAGTCCAGATCCCGGTAGTTCATCAAGTAAATCGTGATTACTGATGACTTCATGCTATACCGCCAGAAATGTAAAACGTACACTAATGCTCACCCCCCTTGTTCATTTACTATCGAAGAGCGTGCGCTGCTTTTCACATTATTACTAGCGTAGTCTTCACTGTGCTAATAAGGGTTGCAAGTTCAGTTGTAGCGGTCGCCAGTCCAATGAACTTTTTCTTTGGATGCGTGAGGATATTAAATGTCAGGTACGACCATTTACCACAAAAAACATTCAGTACATAGATGCAGTTAGTTACACAATCTACAAGTAGATTTTATTAATTTTGTTAGGCAGCCACCAGATAAACGACGTTTAATACTTCATCACGAAAGATGCAAGGTCGCCGGCAAAGGTGAATGAAAGTGAGCCGAAGTCACAGTAATTCAAACAACAAACCATATATATGTTCCACACTCGCAGTGAGGCTTAACAATCCACGTATCATAAGTCATGTCCGTACATAAATAATCCAAGATTTGTCTGCTGCTAGGTGCGCGTTGTTTCCGCCTCCTCCGCACTTTTATCGTAGTCGTCCGGTAATTAATACTGCCATAATTTAACGACGATGTGAACGGATCACGATTTACACTCCCTGTTCCATGTGTTGACACATCCGTCCCGCACATTGTTTCCCGTCCGAGACCCTCTAACTCACTCCCACCTGCGATATTCTTCTTCATCGCCCTGCGAAGTTCTGTAGTTAAAAGTGTACAGAGATATCCATAAATCACTCAATGGCGTTACAAGTTACCTTAAAAATATTTATATCATTATACCCAAAGCTCAAACTGTATCCCTAGTCCCTAACAGTTCTAACGGTATTCCTAAAAATAAGACTTCCTGTAACCTTATTGGGCGTTACACC
This sequence comes from Vandiemenella viatica, assembly GCA_031002005.1. Taxonomy (NCBI): domain Eukaryota; kingdom Metazoa; phylum Arthropoda; class Insecta; order Orthoptera; family Morabidae; genus Vandiemenella; species Vandiemenella viatica. The sequence continues at coordinate 42,833,697 of JARYHS010008075.1, read as the reverse complement.
TAATTCACATCATTTTAGGAGCAACTTTTTATATACTACATTTATACAACACTATTTACATCAACCTTTTTACAAATTTGCAGCGGCATAAGCAGTGCAATATTCATATATACACACACCGATAAATGGTATATTTTATCTGCACTCATACACTATCGACAAACATTCCATATATTTGAGCCACATTCATAAGCTATTTACAAACTCAAGTGCACACTTGTGCCTCCACGGTAGGTTCTCTACCCGTTGGTGAAAATATATCTTTTTTGGTATAGTATTTACAATGTAGAGGGAGGAGTCTATTCTTCGCTGCAGATAGAATTTTGGTGTTGCTCCATGGAGAAAATTTACATAGTCTTCCATCTGCAGCTTTCGTATGACGGAGCGAGTCATATCCTTAGCCCGTCTACAGTTCTGGCCTGAATCCAGCTGGAATGTGTAAATTTTTTATCGCAACCCAGCAAACTCAACAATAGGGATGCCATTCGCCTCGTCCTTCATAATGTCAACAACCTTTTCATTATGGGACTCTGTTCCGAAAGGGTAGTCAGCTTTATGTCCAGAAGAGTCAAACTCATCCTTGTTGTGAAGCATCACTTCATATGAATCACAGTTCATCATGCAAACGATACTGTCCGTGCCAATATAAAGCAGCTTCGTGGTTCCAAAGCGAAGAATATTGAATTCATAATGAAATTAATACATCCTCACTTTGGAAAGGTGAAGAATACACATTTCGACACACACAAGTTTGTTATAGAGGATCCGTACTTTCTCTATCTCCAGGGTTATAAATTCACGAAAAAAGATCATCCGTTTGAACCGTGGTGAAGTTACGTAATTGCGGGTACCGCGGCAACCCACCCATCTAGCACACAATTTCATGTCGCGTTGTATTCTAATATCCTCCATAGTTTTGCCGAAGATGGAATTGTTCATTAATTTATAGAAATATCTCGAAGTCTGTGTTAGCTTGTCGACGAGAATCCGTCTTGAGAGAGACGGTGACTAGTTGAAAGAAATCACGCGATGTATTTTTCTCACTTGCAACCACAAGTCTACACATTGCTTGAGGCCTCGGTAATGGAGAACATACCTTGCCTCGTTCTCCAGTGAGGTCATCAACTTGGGGAGCGTAGAACCTACTGGAACTTTGTGCTCTGGACATGGTGGTAGATATGCCAGAACATTGTATTTAAACACGATTCCCCTGGACGAGTTAGATGAAACGTTCATAAAATCTATGTTTGCAATCTGCTTGGCCGACAAACACTGATGCTTGGACATGACCCAGCCATACAGATTGATCACGTCGAAGTACATAGTACAATTGTCTGTCGCCTCGCGGTTGTACTACGACATATACTTGTTATTTGCCTCGGCGTACCTGAGGCGGTGCTACTACTACTAACAGACAGTAATTATCCACAAGGATACAGTGGAAATTGAGTGGGAACATGGTTAGCAGTTCAAGCCTTGTTTAAACATTAGTTTATTACAACTATTAATGATAATGCTGAAACTTACAGAAAATGTTACAACTATAATATCAAATACCACCAATCCTGGGTCTTGTAAACGAAGATATGAATAATCTTGTTATCACAAAATGATATAATATTATAGACCAAACCTTGGTCTTTCAAACGAAGATATGAATAATCTTGTTATCACAAAATGATATAATATTATGGACCAAACCTTGGTCTTGCAACTTATACCTTGAATAACCCTTATAATTACAAACAATCCTACTTATACCAAATTATAGAAAATAACCAGACTGGCTCTTAATAATCTACTAGCCAAATACAATTTTATATTTGAGCCAGACCACTAACGACGAGGTAGAAAGCGACACACTGATAGTAGTAATTGACAGAGAAAATGACTAATATAATGTCAAATAACACCGGCCTCGATCTTGTAGATTAATGTATGAATAATCCTGTAATCACCGACAATTCCACGTAGATCAATAACAGAAATAACAAGACCGCCTCGTTCTCATCTACCTGCATCTAACACTCTGCCAGTAGGACCAAACACAATTAAGGCTGAGGCAGACGGCTAACGACGACGTGGAACGCGACACTTGTGGTTGCAGTTGACGGCCACTACCTCCAATACCCTCCTAGGGCGAGAAGGCAGGTTTCAGCTCGAAAAGTACCCCCCGGGTCGACCGCCACGGTGTTCCCGAAGCTCGGCACAGCACGCTCGGTGAAGAGTGTATCGGAGAAATTCCCTCTCTGCAGGTGGCCGAAGCACGGTCGCGAGGCACCCACCAATTCACCAGAAGTATAATCCACGGGCGGCCCGGTCAAACCATCAAGCTGAGTCACGGCCACTGCGAGAAATACCAGGCATAACCAATGGACTGTTGACTGCCTCACTGACAGCTTCCTCCTTAGTCCCGCAACGCTATCACTCCGGGAAACATTAGCGGAATGCCGATCGCGTGCCTCCAACTGCACGGCCACTCAGGGCCGACCGACTGACTGCCTCCCTGGTCGCCCGGTCCAACCCGGACCCCGCCGCCCCACCGGGCCTCCGGCGTCACGGCGACACAGGGAAGCACTCTTCTTCCGACTAACTGACTGGCTGGCAGACTGACCAAGACTAACTGCCCGCTCGATTCCGTGTCCCCACATATATACCCGCTATCGCCAGGAACCCCAGCGCTCTCTAGCGGGGGAACACCAAAGACGAAACAATCGCGAGTGGAAGAGAAGAGAAGGCAAAGATACAACAAGAGCCGAGCACGGCTCAGTACCTATCGACGCACTGGCAAATACCACCCCGAATTCCATGTTCGAAAAGGGGCTGGATGTCGATATCTGTCAGAAGATCCAATTAGACACGTGTCCTCCTTAACATTGCCTGCCACGAAAGACTTGGAGATGTTAAGTAGTGGGCATGATCCAGGATACATTTCCCCAAATATACACTCCTAAATTTTTCAAACATATCTGCGAGTAACCACACATTGTGCCCATGTACAGACTTGCATATTCGCCCAAAGTCTTGATCTGGAAATCTAAAACACTTGTGTCGCGTGCTCCTAATCGGCATGTGAAGTTTCAGACTCCAACGACAAACTGTAAAATGTTGATTTTGGATGAAGCGTAACCTCATAAACCTTCTCCACGAATCCATATATTCGTGCAGGTAGACTCTTTTCCGCTTAACTAATTAAAAGATCTCAGGGTCGGTAAAATGAGCACGAGTAATGTTCGCCGTCTTCAAGGGTTCCAACCGGTTTGTCTAATGGGGCCTGCATAAAACAGTAAGAGTCCAGAAACCTTAACATAATTGTAGTATGTTCAACCATTTTTGAAAAAGAAATGTAGCGTTGAGTGTTTAAGGGAAGTACAACCATCCCATCGACGCTGAAGTCGGATAATGAGATAATTATAAAATGTGCATCATACCCAGAAAGATTATGAAAAAATGGGTATATACTTTTTAGTCTTAAACCGCAAATTGCAGTAATTCTGTTCAGCTTCCGTAAATGCACCTGTGATGTGACAGTGATCTCGGACCTTAACAGTCCCCGGTTCAATGACGTTCTCACAGATGTGGCATACTGTAGCATCAGCGAAATTTGCTTCTTGCTCTTCTGTCATTACAAGAGGAAATTTTATCAACATCCTAGGCAAGTTATACCACAAGCCATTTCTCGGAGTTTGGACGCGAGAAAGAGTTGAAATGTAACAGACTTCTAACGTCTGGACCATCGATCTGGTATGCCGCAGTGACTGGGGCGTGTTTCTGGACATTGGTTGAGTGAGAGGCGTCGTGTGGAGGGATGTAAGAATCGTAATGTTCTAACAAACTTTCAAAATCCAGGCATACATTGCTTGTGTGCAAAATCCTTAAACTTTAAGGTTTTATAGTCATCGCCGGGAAAATATACTGTAACTGGATCTGCCCTTGCGCAATCTATCTCTAGACGCCGAAGGAGATATTCGCGACTGAAATGCAGCAGAAATCTGTCACATATGTGTATTCCAGGAAACGTATAAAAAAGAAAACACAGGTTAAACCACTATATGAATTCGTTAAATGAAATTTTTTTGAACCAGAATATTTTATTCACTCACTATAAAATAATTCTTGTTCTCAGTAACAGACACTAACACTCGGAAAACCATCATACTCTGGTAAGTCTATAAAAATGGTAGCATAGGTTAAAACATGACATGGATTTTTTTAAATAAAAAAATTATGAAGCATACTCTACTGACAATAAAATAATTGTTGTTCCAAGTCAGCTCATGCTCGAGAAAATCTATAAAAAGGATAGCATAGGTTAAACCCCTTCACGAATTTGTTAAATGAAAAATTTATGAACCACACTGTACTCACATGAATTTACGGTCCTGCAAATGGTAAACACCTGGTTTGAGCAGGTCCGGACACGTTGGCGAAAGGCTCATTCGCGTACGTGGGCGGCCCCAGAACGATAGAAATCGATGATAAGAATAAAGCTGATATCTAGTTTCATAGAATGTATGAATATAACAGAGTGAGGCATACCATTCAGATGAATGGGTTGAATCCTCTTCCTTTTACTGCGTACATCACAGGCAGATAGATCTTCATACCCCAGTAAATCCGTTAAAAAAAAAAGATAAATAGTTTAAAACACTTCATAGATTTGTTAAATGATAAATTCTTGAATGATACTATACTCAGTATCAAATAATTCTTGTTCCCAGTCACAGATACAAGCACTCGGTAAACTCTCAAATTCCGGTAAATTTATAAAAAAAAGTTAACATAGGCAGGAAGTTTTTAAATGAAAAATTTAAAAAGTATACTATACTCACAATCAAATAATTCTTGCTCCAAGTCGGCACTGGGCAAACTACCATGCACCGTTAAATCTATAAAACGGATAGATTAGGTTCAAACACTGCATGAATTTGTTATATGGACCAATTCACACTGTACTCATATGAGTCTAGCATAAGAGCCGCAAGCCTCGGTCCTGCAGATGGCAAACACCTGGGCGGAGCAACGACAGGAGACCCTGAAACTTTAGAAACTAATGGTCAGAATAAAGATGTTATCTAGCTACATGGAATGTATGAATATAACAAAGTGAGACTTACCAGTTGGTTGCTTGGGTTGAATTCTTCTTTTACTTGGTGCGTCACAGGTACTAGTAGTGTGTAGACCCTCATAACCCAACCCTTCAGATGGTATATATGTTAAATTGATTTTTTTACAGATGACATAGGTTATTTCTAAAGAAAAAATTAATTATTAAAAACTCACTGTCAAATTTACCAAATAATTCCCAAGTCTTTTCGTTTGAACTGAAAACAAACTGACATCCATTAGCACTTGCTCCTTCAGATGGTAATAGATAAGTTTAAACACTACTTGAATTTGTTATATAATTTTTGTAATGAAGCATACATTTTTTACTGACAACGAAATAATTCTTTACTGGATAAACCCTCATGCTCTGGTAAATCTAAAAACAAAAAAGAACAAAAATAGCATAGTTTAAAATAATACATGAATTTGTTTGATAAAAATTCTGAATAATATCAGTAATTGAAACTAACACTGTATGAAAAACATAATTACCCTGTTGATTCATATATGCGCATTGTTTACATCTCCTCACGTCATCGGAAAAAAAAAATCTCTAGTGCTTTGTGAAGACATTGCCCTTATGGAAGTTTTGATTCAACTGGGTAAGTTTGTGTTGAGCTCGCTTCCTTTATATACCTTCGGACTAGAATGTATCTTCGTCAAGTCAGTGTAGGGAATCAACATTAATATATGTAATTGGAGTCAGCGACAGACCCGGCTCTGTAGCAATCAAACCCCGCTGTGGGTCAGGCCGGATGATATGTGGTTGACAACTGGGAATATTGCCAATCAGCTAGGAAGTCGTTTAATATCTGCCTGACAGCCGGAGGATTTCCAATTTGCTAGGAGATCTTTTAATATCTGGTGGAACGCGGAGACACACTGGCAATCTACACCCTGAAGCGCGCCGCGCCACCTTTGTAGGAAGGTTGCCGCAGGGGGTGGGAGTGATTTAGAGCCACGTATCGTACGTTCCAAACATACCTACTATTGGAGATATACTTAAAACACTGTTGTTGTCGTCGTCGTCGTCGTTGTTGTTATTGTTGAGGCTTAAGGCCGCGTCGACGACGGGGTAATTAGTGCCCTAACAACAACCGGCTTAGAAATGTGGCTTAAAGGTTAAAATATAACCGTCTGCATAGCCGACTGTAAAGGAGTCGGCAATACAGATGCCAAAATTAAATAAAATACCAAAAAGTTGGCTGTAAATGGGACATTAAAAATATGAACTTTACAAACTACGTCTGGTTGGCTGTAAAGAGGTCAACTAGATTTAAAAGCTTAAAAGTAATGGTTAAAAAATTAAAACTTAGGACGGTCTTCCCAAAACTTTTGGGATAAGACCGGCCAGGACACAAAATTTTAAAACTTTAGCCACATTACCAGCGTCATTATTTAAAAGAATGGACAGATCGTTGGCTAGTCCAACGTCTACCCATAAATCCAAAAGTAAAACACAGAAATTTAAAATGTGACGTACCGTCAAAGGTACGCCACAAGCATCACATTCCGGTGGGTCCTCCCGGTGAAGAAGAAAGCTATGCGTCAGAGGACAGTGCCCTATACGGAGGCGAGTAAGGATAACCTCATCTTTCCTCGCCCGCTGGAAGGAGTTGCTCCACGGCTGAACGGTCGGTTTGATCAACTGGAGCTTATTATGCTCGACTTCCAGCCAATGGCTCTGCCCTGAAAAACAATTCTCTTCGCCGACGAGGCAAGGTCTGACTTTGGGACAGGATCATAGTCAATTCTACCTCATCGCAAGCTGACTTGGCAGCTTCATCGGCTTTCTCGTTCCCCCTGATTCCCACCTGGCCAGGTACCCAGCAGAATAAAACCTCCTTTCCGTGATATTGGAGGGAATGGAGGGCGTCCTGGATGTTCTGGACTAGACGGTTTGCTGGGTACATGTTTCCTAAGGCCTGAATACAGTTGAGGGAATCACAGCATATGATGAACCTCTTACGGCGCATTACTTTCATATGCTGGAGCGATTTTAACACAGTATAACACTCAGCGGTGTAAACGCTGCACATGCCATCCAGTTTGTTTGTGTAAGTCGCTCGAGGGAAAACTACGGAGCAATCAACTCCTTTAGTCTGCTTAGATCCATCCGTATACACCGGGGTAAACATGTGATACTGATTTAAAATGTCTCTAAATATATTGATAAAAACACTGTCAGTGGTAAACAGTTCGTTATATCGAGGCAGATCAAAAATATTCTGGGCCTCTTTAAAAGCCAGGGAGGAGATTTACTCCAACCCTGGTGATAAAAAGCATGCAGTTCAAACCCATATTCTTCTAACATAGCCCTTGTAGGGTGGCTGAACGGTTTAGTCGCACTATGGCGACTGGTATACAGCCGTTCGAGGTCTGGATGCTTAACTAGATGCACGGGACTGCCAGGTGCTATAGCGATGTGTACGCAGTGTCGCACCATGACGAGACGCCGACGGATGGTAAGCGACGGCTCGCCAGAGTCAGCACAAATGCTGACAATAGGGCTGGTACGGTGAGCACACGTGGCGAGCCGAATACCTGCATGGTGGACACTATCCAACATCCGAAGATAACTGTCCCGTGCCGATCCATAAACTATGCAGCCGTATTCCAGTCGCGACCGTACAAAGGCTCTATAAAATTGTAGCAGCCAGGAGCGGTCAGCGCCCCACGACCTGCCACAAAGACATTTTAAAACGTTTAAGGTTTTTAAGGCTCTCGCTTTAGCATCTTTAAGGTGTGGAAGCCAAGTTAGCCTACTGTCTAAAATGAGGCACAGAAAGCGAACAGTTTCAGTGAAACGTAAAACGGTGTTCCTCAAGCTGATGTGGGGCTCTGGTAAAAGACTTCTGCTACGAGGAAAAAGTAAACACCGGGTTTTCTCAGCAGAGGAACGAAAACCGGTGTGCACTGACCATTCACCCAGCCTGTTCAGTGCGAGTTGCAGCTGCCGCTCAGCGCTTCTCAGGCTGGAAGACTTACAAAAAATTAAAAAATCATCCACATACATATAGTATTGTATGGGTCTCCTAATTACGCCGGTGATGCTGTTAATGGCAATAGCGAAAGGGGTCACGCTTAAAACTGACCCTTGAGGAACACCGTTTTCTTGAATAAAAAGGTCTGACACTTCACTACCGACTCGGTACCGGAAGCAAAGTCCTGATAAAAAAGTTTTTAAAAAGTTGGGCAGCATCCTCTAAATCCACATTCATACAGTTGCTTTAAAATAGCATGCCGCTAGGTAGTATCGTAGGCTTTTTCTATGTCGAAAAACACTACAATGAGGTGTTGGCTGCAGATAAACGCATCCTGAATTGCCGCTTCCAACAGGATTAGGTTGTCCAAGGTGGAACGGAACTTCCTGAATTCTCACTGAAAGTGACTAAGAAGGTTTTGAGATTCTAGACACCAGACGAGGCGGTGATTTACCATCCTATCCATTGTCTTCCCCACGCAGCTTGTCAAGGCAATACTACGATAACTACTTGGCAACTATTTGTCTTTCCCAGGTTTTAAAATAGGAATTAGTGTTGCTTGTTTCCACGAGTCGGGGAAGTGTACTCCGGTCCAAATATGATTAAAAATATCTAAAAGTACCCTGGAGAGGTGTCGTTGCCGCTGTTTAGTGCCGTTAAAAACAATCTCCATGTTTGTCAAAATTGTTTTATTAATCGGGGTTTGATGAGCAAAGGTGGGAAGATGATTTTCTCTCTTTCAACGGAAGGTTCTTCTAATACATTGACAGTTCCACAAGGAGGCATATTTTTTTCGATGCTCCAGTCTTTCTTAATGAAGTGATTATCACGTCTCTAATATCTCACATTCAAAGGAAAAATGAGTATTTTGTATAATCCTTTTGCTGTACTAATGGAACATTCACAATCTTTACGTCAACGCAAATTACCTCATGATACAGAATATTCTCTAAAAACGACTTAATTGCATAATATTTTCACATGTACGAAAAAAATAACTTACGGACTGTCACTGACATGCACACACTTATAAACATCATGCACTTTGACTAACACCTAATACATAACAGAGAGATATCACTTAGATTAAAAACACTAGACCTGATATTTCAAAATGGAGGTCATATTTGGAATCAGGGGAACAATTTCGTATAAAAATGATGTTCACTGCCTGACACTAAAATCCTTGCTGCTAACTGTAATGAGTGTTTTCAAGTGTATAGGCATGATTTTCATTATTTGATGACAAAAGAAGGGAGAAGGGAAAGGTATAGTGCCGGTCCATTCAGGCATACTGTTCCGAAGTACAAGGACAGCTAAGTTTTACGTCCTTATCTGACGGGTGAAACAACAACACTGTCATTGCTCCCGCTCCACAGTTTTGAGAAGAGATTTAACATAGGATTTTGATACACAGCCTTGCCGTTAGAAAGTGTGTACAACCACTCCTCTAACCCTGCTGACTACGTCCCGTAAGAAGAGCACTCGTTCCTCCACGAGGGCTACTACCTGCTAACGTAATGTCGAGCGCCAGACATCGTATGGTGTCTTGGCGATCTCGGCCAACGAGGCGCATATGTAGGTACCATGGCTGATTAAATAAAAAATAAATAAATTCGGAAATAATTATTTTTCGGCCAAATTAGTTTGCATGAAAGATATTAAAAACACCTTTAATATTTAATTATAAAACAAATTATAGAACAGCTCCTAATTCAAGCCATATTTTCTTAAAAATAATCTTATAAGAACTTTTTCTTCATTACTACCTTACACCTCGTATTAAGAACAACTCTTTAAATTTTTAACTTAATTTATATTTATGTATGAATGCTCAAGTTTCTTTTAAGTCATAATTCAAAGTAACAGAAAATTAATGATTAATTCCGATCCTCTCATTTAATTTGAAAATAAAACTTTTTGCATGAAATTCCTGATCAGGACTGAGAATAAGCTAGTTACAATGTAAGAGAAGTCCGTTTAGACTAAAGCGAAGACATCAATCTGTTTAGAGTTCCATCGCACCAAGGTACCAAGCGAAGTGAATCATTATCTTATAAATGATGTTTGTGAATATTGTTCAGATTTATTTGTTTGGAAATTTTTGCGGCATATGGATATCAGATGAAGATTTTGCTCTCTTAGGTATTTCATTGGTCAATAGAACCGGGAGCCAAAATCACAACTAGGACCATTCTAACTCTTTGTTGTACGCAGAACGGCAGACTGCAAGGTAAATATGGAAAGGGCAAGCACTATTCAGCACATGCAATTAGTTTTCTAAAGAGTTTTTATTTTTTAAATGAATAAACTATGTGCTCTCGCTGACTTGCTCCTTCATTTTAAGACTTCAAGCGCCTGCAAAGATGTTCGCCCGCTGTACGTGCAGTTTCCTTCTCGGAGTTACACACTAAGCCTTCCAATTAGGACAGGGGCACGTGATCCTAATTATTTTGTTTATCTTCAGAGCACAAGGTTCTCAACTGCACATTAATTCTGCAATAAAACGCAGTTCTGAGCAAATTTCTAGAAATTTCAACTACTGAATTCTAGTTGGTTTGTACTATTCCATACCAACCATAACGGAGATTTTTTTTGCTTATGGCTTTACACCTCGTCGACGTCGAAGTCATTTGAAGCGGGAAATGACTGGCGCCAAGGAACGAGAAGAAATTCGGCCTTGGCCTTTTGAAGGAAGCATCCCGGCATTCGCCTTGAGTGATTTGGGTAAACCATGCACAAATCAAATCTGGATGAAGATTTCTGCATTTTTTTTTTTTTTTAAACATTTAAGGTGACCAAAAAATTGTATTCAAGATGGCCTCAATGAGAAATAACATCCTGGTTAATGTCTTACAAATCAAACTTATGGATGATTATATGACACGTAACTTACAATACGAACGTAATAATAAAACTGAGATCAATGAAGATTAGCGGAATCACATTTTTGATTCGATACAAAATTCGGATTGGAATGTTGGGATCGCGATAATCTAGTTAAAGTGTAATAAGATTGAAGATAGATGACCAAAGAAATAAAATAAGTAAATTATTATTATTCCGGGTGTGAAAGCATAAAACAATGTAAAGCCAGATTTAAAATGAATGTAAAAAAAAAAAAAGACTGGAAAGGTAATTAATGACATAAACATGAATGTGCGAAGGAAAGTGCTTTCTACAGTCAAAACTATTTGCATGCTTATTCGAGATGACCGAATATACCTACTAGAGACCCAAATATTGTTCCCAGCAGTTTACTAATCGTATTCTGATACGTAAACAATCATGTACTTGTTTACACGTTGCATCCAGTGTTGCCATCTGTGAAAATAATTGGTGTTTGACTTTTTTACTAGATGGAATAGTCTGATAAAGAAATCGCTGTCACACCACTATAAAAATGAAAAATGGATAAGATGACATTTTCAGGACTCTCAGAAAGCTCAGGATAAGTTTAAATTTGATTTCGGTATATTATCTTGACTTAGGAAAGTGGAAATATAAAAAAAACCGTCAGTGATTTGAATTCCCATGTTCGATACGTACACTGCAAGCCATAGCAGCTTCTAATGACAGAGATAGAAGAAATCGCTCTGGTAACAGAAAACAATACCTGGCGAGATGAATATTTATCGGAAGTCCGTATCATCAAAAAAGACTTAAGTCTATGGGCCTTCAATCGACATATCGTGACTGTGGCTATTAAAAAAAATCTTGACGATGTACGCAGGTAATTATCACAAAAAATCTGTTTTACCAAAGAAAAAATCCTAATCACCTTCGGAAAATTCAGTAATCAAAATAACAGGATTCATGTCTGTCCATCTATAGAAGCCTCCGAACTGGTTAATGGGTTAGAAAAGGTTATCAACCAGCGTCAGTCACGGTTTAGTGGGGGTGTTTCTTACAGTGGGCTCACCAGTTTGCGTCAAAACATCAGTCAATTTACATCAGGAACCTATTCTGGAAGCTATTCGCATTAAGGCATCCAGATTTATGTTTTCCATGGTTTCCCGAAATCACTCCAGGCGAATGCCAGGGTGTTTCATTCAAAATGCCATGTTCAAATTCCTTCCCACCAGTCCTTTCCCACCTCTAATGAACTCGACGTCGACGAGGCGTAAAGCCATTACCAAACAAAAACGAAGCTGTTGTGTAGCTATTAAGCAGATTGTTACCTTTAAAATCATCCTTGTACGTTGCTGCAAGATTCCACGCTGGCTCAGAAACAATTTACAGATTTCGTGAGCACTGAGTATTAGTCGTATGGAAGTCTAGAGCTGAAATCTGTATTTTACAAGTTACTTCCATTCCGCCTTGGAGGACATTATATACCATAAAAGTTACGGTAGTACTGAATCATGAAGCAAACAATGACACGACATGTAGTAAGCGAAGTGGTTGCTGCGATTGATGGGAGGCTGGTACGGCTAATGGCTGGAACATACTTCTGTACGTGTCATTAATATGTCCCATTTGTGTTTGTTATTCATGGAATGAAATTTGTTCGAAAATATTTTGTAGTTTTTCGTGTATTGTATAAAGTATTTGATTGGATGGTTGACAAGTTGAAATGTTTACAGGTGTTATTGTTATTTATGAGCAATATTTCTGGCTGCTTCTTTACTGACAACATCTTTCTGTTAGCTATTGTAACGAAACTTGTCTTTGGGTAGCACCGAACCCGTGTAAGTAGCTACCCGATGTAGTGATTGGTTTGCCTCTCCATTTCGTTCTGGAAGTTATTTAGCTATGTACAAGCAGTTGAGATAACCTTCTAGATGTTTAATCAGCCACCTATCCAAAATCGAGGCTGACTAATCTCACAAAACGCACGGAATCTTGAAATGCCCTATTGTGGGTGACTGAAAATTTTCTCTAAGCCTAAGACTTCAGATGTTCTATTTTGCTCTTGATTTAATTTCTGACACCTTAAGACTTGCGTCGGATATGGGTTACTATGATTTCTTATGGATAGAAATAGAAGATGTATTTCTTGAAATGAAACTCATTATTCCATAAATTCCCATTTATTCAAGAGTAAAACAACTGCTGTTAGCTTCATGTGCAGAGAAACATTTAGAATTAATGAGTAACTCTAACACTCAGTCTGCCAGCATAACCTACCTGAGCATGAATTTAGCTAATTTTGGTCGTAAATGATCTGTGAAGTAAAGTAACTGGTGGCGGCTGTCCTTCAGGGTAGTGTTAATAAACGCACAGCACCACCTAAGTCAGGGATGGTGAACCAATGGCACGCGACCGAATAGTTTGGGCACGGTATTAATTAAGTAGGTACCTGATCGATATAAGTAATTTATTTTTTCTTTTATATAATGTAAGATCATAGTAACAAAGTTCATCGTAAACGAAACTACCGGTGCCGGAACGACTACAGACTGCACAAAAGAGATAGATTTCCAGCAAATTTTCTGACTGAACGGACTGAGTGATCGAGTGAGGCGGCTCGGTGGCGGCAGGGGCGCTAAGCTTACTTATACACTTGTTTGTTTTCGTTTACCTCGTTGACTGCTTCTACCAATTACGCAAAGTTCTTGCATTTAAACTAATTTATTTAACACAGCACCTTTTTAAGTTTGTTTGAGTTATATCTACGACTATTCAACATGGCTAATTTTGTAAAGAAAAAAGAGAAAAAAAAAAGTGTAAGACAAGTGTAATAGAGAGGTTCAATCTTGGCGGACTGAGAAAATTGGCATGATTAATAAGGATGACAAAGCGGCATGTGCTTTATGTTCTGGAACAGTGTGTAAAACATCAGCTGTAAGACGGCACTGTGAAGCAAATCACAAATCGCTTTGAAACCGTTTATCAGATGACTCCACTTCAGCTTGCATGTTACTAATAGTAACAAAGTATGAACCCAACATAAGTTATTTGGCATTTAATTTGCAACAATAGAAGTTGCACTAGTTTCATTTTATTTCTTTGCACATTAATTATTAAGTCATGATTTTTTGATGGCACGTGAAGTCTTCATTCAACACTTCTTCGGAAAAAAATGACACGTAGATCAGTAAAGGTTCCCCATCCTTGACCTAAGTTAAATCCTTGCCCAAGATGTTCTGACTATTTATTGCCTTGGCGGCGGCAGGATGCGTTCTGTGTGAGGCCTACCTGAAAGGCGCGTTCAGGTTCGAGCCTGGGGTAAGCAGTTATACAGTATGTGAACTGGATGCCGTTTATCCAGTTATTCCTATACCTGTCACTATGTAGTGGAACTAGGTTCGTAAAAACTCGTCCGTCTTGATTATGCTGCAAATGCGACAGTTAGATGGAATAACTTCATTAGTTGCAGCGTCATCACGTTACAAAAAGTCTAGCATTCTCAGATGCAGTTAACAGAAATGGCAATCTACCAATCAGATGATAAACTGGCGTTACGTTGATTGCGGGATTGAATATTTTTTGCAGTTGTTGGTGTCTGCTGCCTCTGTCTCTGAGAAGTTTAAATTTCCGCTAATGAACTGTTTTTTGTTTTGTTTATGAGCAAAAGTAAGTGTCTGAAAAGTTGACAGTTCATTCATTTTACCAAAAAAATTTATTTGCGATGTGTGCGTCACAGTCCCAGATCTCGAGTTGTACGTTATTTGCAGCAAGAAAACCATTTCAGTTTGTTAACTTTTGACCCTCTCGTCATAATACTGTATTAACATAGAGGGAAGAACTAAAAGTAAAGAAATAAAGAGATCGTTTACGATACAGAAATTATAAATTTAAAGGGATGAAGCAAACATAACCAGCTACATTATCAGAGAAGGACGGAAAAGGAATTCAACATAGGTACGCTAGGGAGTTAACGAAAAATAGTGGCAAGGAAGACATGAAGTAGAACAAGTAATATAGGTTTTCAGAGTATAAAATCAGATTTATTTTAAACAAAGGGTTTAATTATTTATCTTTTTAGATATAAAGAAATGGAAAAGAGAGACCAAAAAAGTAAATACAGGAACTATGTAAATGAAAAGACAGTGTTGTTCTTAATAAAAGCGTAAGGGTTATACTGCTGATACAAAATTACCAATATAAAGTACAGAATTTGAACCATTAAACTCAATGTATTAAGGCTGTATGAGGTTCGTTCATTAATGGCTAAATCCTATATAGGAGAAGAAGTATTCAAATTAGTCAAACTGACGTCAAAAAATAATGAGTTAGGACATACAAGCACACATTTTTATAAGAAACTCATTTTTGCAGTTTTTGAGATAAAAGTCAAAATTAAAACATTACATCTCAAATCCCAGATATAATTTTAAATATTAATTAGGATATTATGTTGGAGACTACACGAAATAATGGATAATGATCAGGTAGGATTTAGGAAAATTTGGGTGGTACTATTTTTAGCAGAAGATCGAATGAGAAATAAAATAAAATAAAGAATGCATCTATGGCGTTTCAGGAGGGGTGAGTACGTGTATAGAATTGAAAAGTAGATTTTTGAGGTAGTTGTTACTGGCCATGACCTCGACTACAAATAATTATAATAATAAAACGAAAACTATACGAAACAAGACTAATAATGTGATTTTTTTGGGAGTAAATTGAAAGGTTATATTCGTTTCAGTTTTTTTTTTTCTATTCAAAATAAATTACGCAGTTATGTTCGGTCGTCAGTGTAGCCATGGTGATTTTTAAATAATTTTCAGCCTCAAAGAAAATTTATCTTTTTCAAACTGTAGATATAGAATTTTATTTTCCATTGATATTCTAGAGACTTTTCTAAAGTTTCAATGATTATTTGCAACGTTTAGTTTGTTATTAAGATTGTAGACAAAGTGGGATTATTGGTACGAATATTCAGTGGTTAGAAGCAATGATGATTAGAAGATTCTAGGATTACTCGCGTAATCTGGAAGATGAGTTGAGTTCTTGCTCCAGTGTTTAAGAAACTTTTGGATAATGTGTTTTTTCTTGTATTACTGAAAATTTGGAAGGATTATGTTCTGCTATGTGTGTCGCGTGGGTAAATCTTCGCAGATGTTATAACTGACGTATTCATAATCACGTCATTTTTAATTAAACAATAAATCCAGTTCATCCACAATTTCTATTTTTGTGGAATAATCTCATGTTTACAGCTAACAGGTTATGGTATTATCACTTGACGACCGGAACAAAAACCAAAACATTTGATGGAACCAAGAAAATTACAGCAACACACGCTTTCTAGTGAGAGGAAACAATAAGCAAGGAAGATTTACGGAATCATGGATTGGCAATAAATGCAGAAAAGGGCAAATTAATGCAATAAGGACCTTAAAAATCCAGTAATCAAGCCAGATGATGGAATGATACGCAAAAGACTCGGGAAAAGATACCTACTCTTGAAGCTGGGCGTGAACGCCTTAACTACAGGATGCAATTGGAGGAGATACGTGGAAGGGCATTAATGGCAATAAGTATGTTTTCATAAGGATAGCAAAAAGGAAGTTACAGGCTCCTGCCTTGACCATCCATATCGGATTACCCTATTTGTCAGCGTGAATTACACAGACGAATGTAAGTGGAGCGTCTAAGGAAGGGAAGAGATCCGGTAACTACAAATCTTCTCTTAGTCGCGTATACCATATTACGCATAATAGCGGCAACTACGGCTGTTGCCACACGTCACTACAATTGGGTCTCGAAATCAAAATTGAATCTGATTAGTATTTATTATCATTATTTACCGTATGCAAATAACATTAACATATTAACAATTATCACAGCTACAGGGTGACGTCGAAGGAGTCTAACCATTCGGTTATGCCTCCAGTAACAGCGCGGAGAGCAGACAGACCACGTAGTAAACATCTGGTGGGACAATTTTCCACGATGTGCTCGACCGTCTGCTCTACACCAGTCACAATAGAGGTCGTCCTTCCAGCTGTACAACGTTACAGACCACGGCCTGCCCTCAAGTGGTTTAATTGGCTCCAGTGCTTCCTTGGCAAGTTAGTATCTGACAGATTCTGCGACGGATCAGTTACCAGCTGTCCGTTTCGTGGCAAGTTTTGCTGCCACTGTCACCTCCATTCCATATTATTTCTATAAGGTGTATTTTTGTCACAAGCCATTATCTCCCTTGATACCTAACCGAAATTAATGACTGAGGTGTCATATTAAAGCTTATGGTCTCCACCTTGGTCAAATCATATTTTGAGAAAGGATTTTTTTTTTCAGAATTTGACCCTAAAATGCTGTTTTTTGTGTTACGAGTCATTTATATCCCTGGGTACCTATCTGAAATTGCTTAATGAAGTATAATTTTAAAGATTAAGATCTCCACTTTGGTCACATCATATATTAAGACAGGAAGGAGATATCAATATTTCTGTAATACATTTTTGTGTCACGAGCCATTTATCTCCCTTCATATCTAACCGATATAGATAAATGAGGTATCATATTAAAGAGTAAGGTCTCCGCCGTGGTAATATTATATTTTAAGAAATTAATTTTTTTCGTAATTTGACCCTTAAAGGGCAAAATGTCAATATTTCTAAAATACGCTTTTTGTGCCTCAAGCCTTTTGTCTCCCTAGATGTCTAACCGAAATCGATAAATGAAGTAGGATTATGAAGAGCAATGTCTCAACTTTTGTGACCTCAATTATTGAGAAAGAATTTTTTTTGCAATTAAACCTTTAAAGGGATAATATATCAATGGTTCTACAACGTATTTTTGTGTCCCGAGCCTTTTATCTCCCTTCATATCTAGCCGATATAGATAAATGAGGTATCATAATAAAGATTAAGGTATCCGCCGTGGTTACATTATATTTTAAGAAATTAATTTTTCGTAATTCGACCCTTAAAGGGCAAAAATTTCAATATTTTTAAAATGCTTTTTTTGTGTCTCCATCCATTTATCACACTGAATATCTAACCGAAATCGATAAATGAAGTAGGATTATGAAGAGTATTGTCTCGGCTTTGGTGACATCATATATTAAGGAAGATGTTTTTTTTTGGAATTCAACCCTTAAAGGGAAAAAGTATTATTGGTTCTACAACGCATTTTTGTGTCACGAGCCATTTATCTCCCTTCATATCTAACCAATATAGATAAATGAGGTATCAAATTAAAGATTAAGTTCTCCGCCTTGGCCAAATTATATTGTAAGAAAGGTATTTTTCGTAATTCGACACTAAAAGGGAAAAAAAGATTAATATTTCTAAAATGCGTTTTTTGTATCTCGAGCCATTTGCTTTGTTGGATATATAACCGAAATCGATAAATGAAGTAGGGTTATGAAGGTTAATGTCTCAGCTTTGGTGACATCTTATACTAAGAAAGAATTTTTTTTCAAAGTTCAACCCTTAAAGGAAAAAAAATATGAATGGTTCTTCAACGCATTTTTGTGTCTCAAGCCATTTATCTGCATTAATATATAACCGAGATAGATAAATGAGGTATCATTCTAAAGATTACAGTCTCCGCTATGGTCACATCATTTTTTAAGAATGTAATTTTTTGAATTTAATCCTTACAGGGCAAAAATATCAATATTTCTAAAATGTGTTTTTTGTGTCTCGAGTCGTTTATCTCCCTTGATAATTAAACAAAATTGATAAACGAGGTATCATTTTAAAGACTGAGGTCTTCGTAAGGCCTTAGGTTGGTTTCACCATATTTTATGAAAGGAATTTTGTAAATTCGACCCTTAGAGGGCAAAAGTATTAATATTTCTACAACGCATTTTTCCGTCAGGAGCCATTTATCTCCACTGATATTTAACCGAAATCGATAAACGGGGTATCGTTTAAAATATTAAAGTATCCGCTTTGGACAAATCATTTTTTAAGAAAGAACTTTCCTTCAACCCTTAACGTCTAAAAATATCATCATTTCTAAAACATTTTTTTTTATTTACCCCGCTTTGCCTAACCGAAATCGATAAATGAGGTATCATTTTAAAGGCCAAGGTGTCCGCTTTGGTTACACCATATTTTACAAAAGGATTTTTTTGGAAAGTATCAGTATTATTTCTACAACATGATTTTTTATATTACAAGAAATTTGTCTCCTTCGATACCTAACCGAAATCGATAAATAACATATCGTTTTAGAGATTAAGGTCCCCAATTAGGTAAAATCATAAATTAAGAAAGAATTTTTCGGAATTTGATGCTTAAAGTTGTCACGTGTATCAAACAGTTCAGATCTAAATCCCTAGATTCCAGCAGAAGTATCGCAGAGATGTCACTAAACTGTTTTTTACACAATAGGTAGCTTTTCGGATATTTTTTTCTGTTACAAAAACATTTTTGTTTTGCTATACAATTACAATCAAGACATTTTGTTCACACAGCAACACATATCACAGAGATGTTAATATGCTGTGTGCATTTTGTTAAGGTTGGTTGTATTCTGTTAGGGTCAGTGACAGTTTGTCGTACATACAGTGTGTTTTAAATTTTCCTTTTTCGTAATATATTTGGATGCGTATCTATTACACTAAACAAATAAATATTTTCTACAAGGTGCGGTTCTACTTTTCATCATATTACAAGCATTCAACCTCACTATTCATTGTATTTTATTAGCGACATTTTGGCACGGGTCGTCTAGTCAGTGTTAAAGGAGGGGCCAACTGGGCGGACAGAACAGCGGATGGTTTTCTCTATTTAAGGCGTGAAAGAAAGTTCTGCAGATCGGCCTATAAAGGGATCTCTGGCCGGTCCTTTACTTTCTGCCACTAATGGACTAAAACTGCTTGGAGTCTGATATTCAGGGAAGGGATGTTGGAAATGACTAGAAGACAAGGCAGAGGGGCGGATTGCAGTTCACAGACCACAGTCTCCATAGCAGCAACTGGAAGTCCAACTCTCAGTGTGTGCACTGCTCTGCCATACTCGGGCGCAATATTAGGCAGCAAAATAAGTAAGGCCAATGGTCGCTCCCATGAGTTGTTTGGTTTGCGTTCCCCAGAAGGTGCCTCACAAGTTTTCCTCTGGGCTTGATTTTTCCAGATGCTTGTTGCTAGTGAGGTGAGTAGTAAGAGTGTGGACTTTCATGCCGGAGGACGCGAGTTCTATCACTTGTCCGGCACATCAGATTTCGGTTTCCAAAGATTACTGAAAACATTCCATGTGAGTGCCGAGATGGTTCCTTCATAAACGTCATAGCCATAGCCCTTCTACATCTACATCTACATCCATACTCTGCAAATCACAAACAGTTCCTCAAAATACGACCTATGAATCGCAATTTAGAATTAGCCTTGCCTACGACGGAAGTTATGTGCAAGTCCCATTCAATGTTGCTTTGTACTATCACCCCCAGATACTTCAGGAAATCAACCGTGTCAACAGCTGAATTGTTTATTGTGTACTCGTGAGCAATGTGATTCTTTTTGTTACTTATTCTAGTTCCGAATGTAATGTTTTCCCCTTTTTAATAACTTCGCCACAAGGAAATCATAATGACTTAAAAAGAGAGGAATGATTCAATTATGTATTTGCTAAAAAAATATAATATGATGGTCAAGGTAAAGAAAACAAAATAGCGTTTAAGGAAGTGAGAATAGAGAGTAAGATGCAAAATCCAGTAGACGGACCAGAGGAATAAGTCGCAAATTTTACGAGGTACCGTCCGATTTTGAAAAAATTAATAAACTTCTTCTAATATCTCCTGAGATGTACAAAAGCATAGAATGAGGTAACAAAACTGAAAGTACGAACCTGAAGAAGTTGCTACATCTTAAGTATGGAAACGGACATGCCGATCAAAATGAAGCAACTCGATCTCATGAATGCCTACGTGAATGTTCCCCAGAGCGTAATTGAGCCGCCGTCAACTTGTCTCCGTCATGCAATACAGGTGTCAAGAAAATATTCCCTTAGAAAGCGACGGATTCGCACCTCCCATTTGCATGATGAAGACGTTATCGGGATTCATCAGACCATGCAACGCTTTGCCAATGCGCTAACGTCCGATGACGATGGTAACGTGATCATTTCAGTCGTAGTTGCCGATGTCGTGGTGTTAACATTGGCACATGCATGGTTGGGCGGCTTCTGAGGCCCATCGTTAGGTGTGTTCGGTATACTGTGTGTTCAGACACACTTATACTCCGCCCAGCATTAAAGTCTGATGTTATTACGCCACAGTTCGCCGCCTGCCTGTTTCACCTGTCTGCCCAGCCTACGACGTCCGACAACTGCAATGAGGGGTGGCCACCCAACCGCTCGACGTGGTTTCACCTTGGTTTCGCCAGTTGTTGAAGACACAGCACTTCTCAAATACCCGACAAGCCGAGCAGTTTCCGAAATGCTAGTGCCGATCCTCCTGGCCATCACAATCTGCTCTCGGTTAAAATCAGATAGATCGCGTGGCTCCTCCGTGGAAAGCACGATCACTGATACTAGATTCACCATGGGTGTGTCTGAATAAGTCATTCCTCGTCAGTTGACGCTGTTATCGCATGGACGAGTTTATATCGATAGTAGGTAGTTAGTCATAATGTTCTGGCTGATCAGTGTAGTAGGATATGTTTCATTTTGATGTGACATCAAAATGCTGAGAAATTAAGATAAAATTGCAATGATATTAGAATCTTTTTTTTTTTTTTGTTGTTGTTGAACGCGATTCCTTTAAAAACCACAGATAGAATTTTGATGGTGTTTTAAATAATAATGTACGAGGGTTGGAACTTAAATAGTGGCAACGATTTATTCACAACCGATACAAAAGCGTTACATGTTTATACCTGTTACTGTCTTTCAAAGTAGTCACCAGCGTTGTGTAGAATCCGTTTCCAGAAATGTGGAAGGCGTAGTATACCGCTAGCAGAGCCTGTTCTGTTGATGGTGCGAATGGAGCGGTCTACTGCCTGTCGAATCTCTGGAACAGTTCTCAAGCGAATGCCACGAAGTGGTTCCTTCATCTTCTGAATCAAATCAAAGTCACAAGGACTTAAGTCGAGGTAGTATGAAGGATGGTACAGTACTTCCCAGTCCCATCGACCGAACAGATCAGCCACAGCTTGTGCTGTATGCGCCCGCGCATTGTTGTGCAAAGTGATGGGTGGGTTGAGCAAAAAGTGTTGCCGCTTCTTTCGCAAAGCTGGTCGCAGGTGATGCTCCAAAAACGAACAGTAATACTGTGCATTGACGGTCTACCGTGGAGGAACGTAATGCGTTAGGATAACACCATCACAGTCGTACACGAGAATCACCATAACTTTCACCATACTGCGGCTCTGATGCACTTTCGACTTTCGCGGCGACCCATAATGACGCTATTCGTTGGATTGGCGTTTCAGTTTTGGCTCGTACGATGTGGACCATGTCTCATCCAGTGTTACGATACGGCGTAAGAAAGCCTCTCCTTCGCGCTCATAGCGTTACAAGTGCGTCTGAGCAGCGTCGTAACGCATCCATTTCTGCATTTCCATCAATTCATGCGGAACCCGTTGTTCCTTTTTCGAAAACATAGTGACAACGTTACACGTTAGACAAGTGACTGCGTTTCCCTCGATTGTGTGCACTCGGGGGACGTGGGACGGGCGAGTCCATTTGCTCGGAGGTAAGGTAGGTATGTCAGCAACGTGTGATATCAGCGACAGTAGTAGAGTCCATTGCATACTGTCTCCACAGCAGTGTTGCCACTATTTAAGTTCCAACCCTCGTATAACCCATGGTCCCAGGAGTAAAATTCATATTCATATTGACGTGACTTCGAAAAACTGAGAAATTAAAACAAAGAATCCTCAAATCTGTACCCATTTAAAGGTAAGTTGCTTGTCGCAGTCGAAATGTTTTGGTGATTTCAGCCTAAGAGCGGCATCGTATTATTCGGAGGAACTAAGTCACAGTTTATCGTTTCCATTGGCGACGTGTTAGTTGACATAATCGGTTCAATAGAACGAAGTGCGGGTAACATCATCACCATCTTTTTACGGACTTTTCCACTGTCGTGGTTCAGCTGTGGTTCTTCCTCTTTTCAAACCTTTTCGCTTATTTTGAAGCCTATTTATCAGTCAGACTACCGGCTTGCTAGACCTGTCGTAATCTTATGGAGAACGGATGTGTTACCGCTTGTCTGCGAAACGTGTAAATATCGTATGTGTGTAGTAAGTGTATTTTTGTTTGTGTAATGTGTAGTTTATGAGGCAGAAATTGGGGATCGTCCCAGCATTCACTTTGATGACTGTGGAAAACCGCTTAAAAACAGCAGTGAGGACGGCCCGTACGTTGGGACGAGGACTCGAACCAGCCACGTTATTTCTTCCCCCAATACTTTGTAATGGCGCCTTAAGGTCCGCGCTCACTAGGGCGGGCCGCATCGCGTCGCGTCACATCGCAGAAATGCGTCTGCAATCGCTTACATTGATTCTAATGGGGTAACGCACACCAGAGGCGGGTCGAGTCGGGGCGGGGCGGGCCGCGTCGCGTCGCATTGCCGGATCGCTTGGCCAGGCGTATTTTTCCGCCTGTGCGCCTCGATGCGTTCAGTCGCGACCAGGTTTGCGATAGGAGCTCCATCAGCAGTGACTGACTTCTGTAACTTGTGTTTCCTATTTCTGTGAATTAACTACATCACTTCAACAAAATTAGCTGCAAATTTGCACGTAGGATGGTGGATGATTTCTGAAAAAAATATGAGTAATTACAATCTGAAAATTTAATTACTTTATGAAATTTAATAAAGATTAAAAATTATAATATTTCTACCTCATGCTCACTTGTTCTTTGCTTGTATGTTTTAACTTAAACTATTCAAACGTAATGGATAAAGAGCACTGCATCTCACTAGTAATGACATTCAAAGAGTTTTATGATTTACAAGACGCAAAATATAATAACAAAAAAAAAAAAAAAAAAAAAAAAAAAAAAAAAAAAAAAATGGGAGGAAATAGGAAAATAGTTAAAACAACCAGCTATAATGTCATGTTTCGTGTTTTTTTGTTTATTTTACGTGTGTATTATAATTTTCTATCACTTTCTTTGAATGCCGCTTCTAAAGCTTCGTGTTACCAACTAACCTAATTGTTTAAAATTATTTTGTGAAATTATTCAAAATCTTAATGATTTCTGATGTAACCTAGAAACTTGTCTAAGTCAAGTACTGAAATTTCTATGTTGTCACTTTCGTTCTTACCTTCTGCAACCCAATTCAAATATCGTTAATCAAAAGGTTATGAATGCAGCACGTGGCTAGTATTACTTTATTTATCTTATTAGGTAACTCCGAAATTCTTCTTTCACAGATTTGAAACCTTCTACTTATAACACCAAAGCAGTTATCGATCACTCTCCATAGTTTCTTGAGCCTGTAATTGAAAGTTCGTTTCTCTTCATTTCATTTTATCTGATATTCTGAAATAGGCCTCATCTCGAAAGCGGAAAAGCTTCATTTACTACTATTACATACTGCATTTTATCTCACTTGTCAACGTGAAAATTCAGTTTTCCTGCAGCCATTGCCTCCCCTAAATTGTTGTGGCTAAATATTTTGCCGTCTTAATTTTTTTCCCAATCCTCCGGCGACCAAAATACAACTGCAACTGCAAGGGATATTAAAATCATGAAAAACATTCATTTTACAGCATTAAAAATAAAGAGAACCACAATTCTGTAGAACTGTTGTAACATGTTTGCCATCTAATGTGCCTAAGAAATGCGGAAAATTCCTTTTTAAATTAAACCCATTGCCTTTTCTGCTTAATTTTCTTCAATGAATGTATAAAATAAGAGATGTGTCCATTTGCAGTGCAGAAGCGGGTGAATAATCGTCGAGAACCGAAGGCGGTGACAAAAGAAATGCGACTCGCTGCGTCCAGATATGCGTTAGAGCATTTTCGCTCAATGCGATGCGACCCGATGCGATGCGATGAGGCCCGCCCTAGTGAGCGCGTACCTTTAACGCGCGAAGCCACAATGGCTTGTTTGCGGGACCTAGCATGGTGGGTGAGCGGTTAACGCTCTGCCCTCTCATTCGGGAGGACGTCGGTTCGAATCCCCGTCCACGCATTCAGATTTGGGTTTTCCATGGTTTCCCAAAATCACTCCAGGCGTGTACCGGGATGCTTCCTCCGAAAGGCCATGGCCAAATTCCTTCGCGTTCCTTGTCCCCAGTTCCATCCTGCCTCTAATTACCTCGACGTCGACGAGGCGTAAAGCCATAACAAAAAAATGGTTTGCGAAAAACAGCTAGTAATAAATGAAAGAAAACATTTTTCCTTATTAACATGTGAATATGCATTCAGACATTAAGTTTGTCACTAACTTAGGAGTAATTCACTTTTTAGCACTTATGAGCTCACTACATTAAACAATACCATAATTGTTGTGTTGCCTAAAAAACAACATCTTCAGTCCTAAAAGGCAAAATAATTTTACGCTATGCATTATTATCAAATGCGATGTACTTGAATTTCAAACTTCTTATTTGCACCAAAAGTTCTTAACTTGTTTTGTTTCATAACAGAATAACAGCAAACAAGTGTTATGTGCGAAATATCTGTGTATTGCGTTGATGATCAAAGGACAAATTGTATGAGGTGTTATCTGTCACAGCACTTGCCGTGATGGGGCCTATCTCCTAACGACGATCATTATTCTTGTCATAATGAATGTTCCCTTACACACCCGGTCGGTGTCTCCACAATGGGAAGACTTCTACGGTGCAGGAGTGGAGAAACGCTTGTACGCATGATCTTCATTTACGGGCAGGGATAACAAACCATAAAAACTGACTCATTTAGTTCTCTACGTGCAGTAGTATCCTGTTCCGACTGGTTTCTCACCTGCTTACTGCTAGTTTTTTGTTCTGCATATGCTTAAGGAACCAGTACGCATAGAAATTTTCCATTCATATTTTGGATTTTTCCAGCCAAGCACGTTGCAGACGGAGATTAACAGTTGCAGGATTGGGCACTTGAATGTAACCACATTAGGAAGGTAATTACGAGTATTGGTTAGGAAATGTGGAATGTGAATTTAATCATACCGAAATCACTTGAGTTTAGTTCTTTGCTATATATGGTATGTAGCAGCACTGTCTGGCATCTCAGGACCCGCATCATCAAGCTTCTCTTTTTTACCATAGATATTCTCATAGATGTCCTTTTTTAAGGCTTGTTTTCACAATTTATAACAGCTTCTAATCTTTTATCAAAGACATTGTTGTTTCAGGGTCCTTCTAATCCGAAACTTTTCACTTTGATCTGCAAACCTGCAAGAGTGTTATTTCACACAATCTTGTTTATTTGCACAACGTCTATTTTCACTTTCTATCACTTAACCTTTTCACAAATGTTTTATCTCTTTTCATCTACTGTTTTACCGACATCCTCACTGATAACTACCACGTTCTGAGCCTGGTAATTTTTTCACTTATATTGTATATAACTTAGTATCCTGCTTTATATATGCTTACGCATAAGATATGTATGTGTTCGGTAATTTTCAGTGAAAAACTTCAGGTAATTTTATTAGTTATTTCTAACTATCATTCAAGTAGTTATCGCAATATTTTTTTCTACGTGTGTTTTTTACTTTTGACTAAAGCCCCATGATCTCCTGGTAATGGAATTTCTTTTCTCTAATTGATTTATCCATGTAGCATTATAAAATCATTTTCAAGTTCGTCTTCTGATCAGCACTTGATTATCCTCTGGAGTGCGTTAACTGGTACGACACCTCCATATCTGGAAATAAGATTTTATTATTCTTTAATTTACTTCCCGATTTTTAATAACTTTTATTCACATCTTATATCATAAATGTAGATGATTCCGCCTCTTTAGATTTTGGCACAATACTAAAATGTAAATAGCATCTTCCTGCCCGTTTCCTGTTTTCTTCCTTTCTGTTTTTGAGAGAGCCACTGGACTCCTCTCCTCTTAATGTCATCAAAACTGTTGGAGTAATTACACTTTATTTGTGTTAAGTTCTTTCTGATTCGAATGTTCAATAATCCTTTTCGTCCGCAGTATTAGGACCAAGTCCGTTGAGCGATCAGTTGGCCTGGCTTCCGGGGATCAAGATTTCGGTTGTGTAGTTTCCCAACATCAATTCAGCCGAATGCTTGGATGTTTCATTCAGAAGGCAATGTCCGTACTCCTTCCCACTCCTAATTCTGTTCGGGCTCTAATAACTTCTTCATCGACCAGCCACAAATTCCTATCAAAAAATATAAAAAAATTCTGTTTTTTGATTAGAGTATGTTACGCAATAATAATTTTACTGAGTGGTATGGAGTTCATGTGCTAAACGCCCAATTTGAAACAGTGTTTATTATATTTTCTTGGATTTAACACCCTGGGGGACAGAGGTAGCGTTTCCAGAAGTCCTGCACCGCCGGCGTAGCCAATAACTTTGCTGTTGCACTCAAACCCAAAGGGGCCTTCCATGTTCTGTGCCACCTATCAATTAATCACCAAACTGGTCATTAGTGTCATGAAAAAATATGAAGATTAGTCAAGAGGGAATTGTTCGTTGTGTGTAAGACTGCAATAACTGCTTTCATATAATATCTATTTAATGCTTCTGAGAGTGTATTAGACTAGATATTCACTTACAACTCTCCAGACGTTGCTGTACCATGAGGAGTAAATTAGATATAAATGTAAATTCAAAAGCGGATTGTGATGGATTGTGTGAGCTCCCAACAGAACGGTTCATGCTGAGCACTCAATGTCCCTTTTTTATTTATGTAGAGGGCAAAAATCAATTTCATGCCCATCTGTCGTCAACCTGTCTGCCACTTGACTATCAGGGTTGTTTTCCACCGATGGACTGGTTAAATTTTACCTTCTGCTAGTGTAGAAAAGACCACGGCTCATTCTCTAGATACTCCTTAGTACTGGAATGTTAATACAAATTATTTTGGTTAATTACCAAATTTATATTCGACTAAACGAAGAAAAGATTGAATTGAAGAATTGAAGAATTGAGTCTGATGTTGTCGAAACAAAAAGTGAGTTGTATCCTGGATACCGCATGTCCTGACTGAACGTCCTTATCGGAGGGCCTTTGAGACCGATGGACTTTTTTTTAGGGATTGGAAATGACGGCGCCATTACCGAAAGAGAAGATTGTTTTCCAGTGGGACCCGAACTGCTTAGCGAGCGGAAATAAAACTGTGCTGTAGCGTGACTGAGTATCAGATACGGTAATCGTACGCAATATCTCTCACCATTTTATCTGATAAATGGTCACTCAGCATATTACTTCAATCGCAATCTGTGGCGCGAAGCAAACAGCTTGTTGATATCAGCGATTGATACTGAAGTATTTAAATTAGCAGCATTGTGTTTGTGGACAAGCAGAAAGGATCTAGCATTATTGTTGAGTCCGTAGAAAGCTTTCTCAGGGTCATCTGCTGTGATATCCACGTGGGCTGTCACGAACCTTGCCGTAACCGGAACCCTGGACTGTGGGCAAGGTATCTCTCCGAGGCTTGACGTGAGTCACACCGAATTTAAGAGTGTAACAGGGGGTAGTGTGTGGGGTCAGAAGTAATGACTCGCTCTAAACAACAAACGCTGAGTCTATATTTTCGGATTCGGCAGATCTAGCGTCGGCATCCTTTCTCATTAACGACACCAAAATGGTACACAAATGTTTTCAGGAGAAAAGCGGGAAGAATCTTAAAAATCCATATCCTATTTATTTTGAATACAATGAAAAAGAATTATCCTAGAAAAACAATTCTTGTAAAAATAGGCCAAGTCTCGTATTAGCGTAGTAACAAAAAGTTATGCGATCATCTTCTGAGCCAAGTTTACGCTTTAAAGTGTGTATTCACTTCACTTTGTGAAACAGAATGGTTTTTCTCGGTGTTATGGATTTTTTTTAGAATAGAAAAAAAAATATGGTGACTTGGCAATTATGAATTCCATGTTTTAGTAAATATAAATATTGTAAATGGGTTGCTTTAACAAACTTATGAAAACTTAGAAGCCAAGATTTACCTTACACTTTTTCGAACCATTTCAGTAAAAATTATGACATGCATAATAGCCAAGTCACCATAATTTATTTTTTATTCTAAACAAAATCTGTAACACCGAGAGAAACCATTCTGTTTCACAAAATGAAGTGAATACACACTATAAAGCGTACACTTGGCTCAGAAGAAGATCTCATAACTTTTTGAAACTAAACTAGCACGAGACTTGTCCTATTTTTACAAGCTTTGTTTTTCTGGGATCTCATTTCTTTTTGTAAGTTGATCGCTTATTGTGAATCGTCGCTTAAATGCAATGATTCCATTCGAAAATTGGTAAATAAGAACATTTCTGAATTGAAGACATCAATATACGTTACCAACAATGCCCCACTCTTTGAAAACAATGGGTGTGCTCCATAGCCGAGCAATGCAGATTGCTGCTGGTGTAGCTACCACCATAAGCATATAGCTAGTAACTTACAAACTAAGCATAGGAACAAAGTAAAATTTAATATGTTAGTTAAAAATGCTGATTTCCATGCATTAAAGAAATCTCAGGCATATAGCTTAATCCGGCCCAAAGCAATTAACCCACAAATATGTGCCAGAACTTTTCACGTTTGGGATTTTTATTAAATAAATACGGGGAAAAACACCAATATTAGACTTCTCTTATAATTTAGGGACGAAGATATATATGTGTGCCAAATTATTTGTTTTTTAGGATTACTGGAATTTTGATATCGGTGTGTCGTGGTCGAAATAAAATTTTGAATTTTACTATCTTTCAAAGTAAACAAAGGAAAGAAGTAAAATTTAACAGATTAGCTAAACTCAGTAAGCTCACTCTACAATGAAAATCTGAGGTACATAAGATATCAGGGTAGATAGCGATTTCACGCTAGGGGTAGGTAAGGGGTAGATATATGTAAATTTACGAGTTTCAGAATTTTAATATAAATATGTGGGTAAAATGTTACCAGTGTATCAAATTTCATTTTTCTACGATTACGGAAAGTATCTTAGAGTTTTGATGATCATCAGTTAGTGAGTGAGTGACAAAATCACTGAAATTTGCATATTCATAACATCCGAAATAGGAACAGTAACGAAATAAAACATAGCACGTTTGCTAAGATTGCTGATACCTATACATAACAGAAATTTGAGACATGTAGCATCAATACCACCTAAGAAATTGAGGTACAAATATGGTCCGAATCGCTTCGAGAAAAGGGTAGGCAGTGTCGCCGTTGACTCGACGGATAATAGTACCTCAAAAATCTTTGTGGATATCACTCCTCAACTAGTAGTCTTCGAATCTTAACGAAACTTCGGATTTTTATAACCAGTTATGGTATTTGTGATATTTCAAGTACCTTTATTTAAGCTGGTTCCTTTAGTATCATCCCTAATCATAAGCAGCATTCTTTATATTTACCAGTAATTTAACAATTATAAAACCAAGAAATAGTTGAATAGTGAATGTTGAAATATTGTAGCTTGGGTGTGATTTCTTAGTGTTACTCTTTTTCTCTAGTCGATAACTCTAATCGTAATCGTCTGATTTCTGTGAAATTTTATATTTACAATTTTCGCCTGAAATTCTTCGTATGAGTCAGTTTTGATATTTATGATTCTTATTGAAGTTCTTGATTTGTTTTTATTTTTATGCTGCAGTTATTCCCTTGTTAGGTAAACAAAACTCTATCAGAAGAATACAAAAATGCCTCGAGGTAAAATGGAACAACCTTTCTGTAGAGTCTTAAATGTAAGAACTAAAAACTAGTTATCTCAAGAAAGCACACTGTTACATTGTATTTGTGACTTGTAAGGTATTTCTAATACACAGTTTTTACGATAAAACTGTAATTGTTGGATTATTTAATACGTTTTATGAGTGATGTCACACTTTCGGTTAAGTTATTGATTTTACGATATCTCAGGAGCATACACAGAAAAATATAGTAATTATTGTTTTCCTGAAATTTCAAAGATTAATATTAGATTACATATTTTCATTTTCATCACATGTTCATCATATTTGGAATGTTTGACTTCATATAATTCCAGATAAATAATGTTAAAAACCAATGGATAACATGCTAATTACTAATAATTTTGTATTAAATGTTACCTGCTACATTATTTTGCCATATTTTCAAAATAACAGCGTTGGTTGGTACATGTTGGTGCATGTATCGTACTACAGACGGGTAACATTGAGCAACTCAATATCAATTCCCCTTCCTTAGAAAATGTTAATTATTCCCTCAGTCCTCTTAAATTACCATAGTCCAAGATAAGCTGTTTATGAGGATAAAGTGCGTACTAGAAACAATTTCAATTTGATCTTAAAAAGATTAAGTCTTGTAAACAACATTATATTTTTTGTGGCAGAGCACTGAAAGAAACTGCTTTTGTATTTATTATAAAGATCGATGATAGTTTGCAGAAAGGCATGTATCCTATTAACAGACTTCAAATTTCGATAAACAAATCAAAACATGAACAGATAGACATTGGATGAAATTTAGGAAATTTCCCCCTAATTCTATGTTACTTAAGATTCGAAAAACGCGAATCCTCGATACCAAAATTTTGAACCAACATCGCGTTTTGTCTGTACTAAGACCCTACTCCTTGATTGATGGATAAGTGAAACATACTTAAAAACTGTTACATTTAGCGTTGTAGGTATTAAAGAGAAGTGTTACAAGAGTGAGAATAAAATTCAATACTAGAATTAACTAACAACGAAAGCATTTAAATCGTTCGGGGATTTTGTTTGTTGCTCTCTTTGAGTTGGTGTGATTTTTATCAAAAGGGGAAAGGGAGGGTTGAGTAGGGTTAAAAGAGGTCGTTATTTGTTGGTTACATTAGGGTTTGACGGCAGGGTAGTGCAGAACGTAACTGAGAAATGCATTAAACTTTCGCTTTGACTTTAGTATGAAGATTAGATTGAGAACAAACTATGAAGGCATACTAGGCCAAATAATTTTCTGAGAGTGCTCAGTAATATTATTGATGTAGGAGTGACAGCTGATGGAATCCGGAAAAATCATCAACGAAAATGAAAGACCGTAGATATATAATAAAAAAAAATTAAAGAAAATATGTAGCACATTGGTCACTACGGATGTTACTGGATTAAGAAATGATCTACACACTTCATAAAGCCGCAGAACAAGTTTTTAAACCGGTAATTTCATGGTTAATTGAAAAACGTGTATGTTCAGCATTCAATTCAGTTTATGTAATACCCGCCATTATGAATGTTTACGGAATTTTTTAGTGGCATCGCAAATATCAGCCACTCCAATACGACAGTGTAATTTTAAGGATTCTGTCTGGCGAAGAGCTGTTCTGGAGCTTTCTTTTTATAATTCTACTCCAAGAAATAGTTTTTATTGCTCCCAATGCTGCAAGAGTAATGTTAGAAAAACCCGCGCGTTCTTTAATGTGCCTTTACATTAAACATTTGCCAAACGTGAGTTACAAGCGTCTGCTGACGTAATGTAATGGAAGCTTCTGGCTGTCGAGGAACCGTGAAGAAGGAGCTACAAGGTGGACAAGTTATGAGTTCACAATAAAACAGCACGTTCATAAACATAGCTTGGAGTGAGTCTCAATCAGCAAACAATTTACTACGAGAGTTTCTCTCATCATTAGCTTTACTGCACAGTCCTGGAGTTAATAGACTTTTTGGGGCAGGCATGGGATCAGTCATGTGAGTTGTTCCCGCAGACAATATTGTTAGAATGCAGAAGTTACGTTAGGCAAAGCCTACAACTATATAGAAGATGGAAGGCGATCTTAAAATTGCTAGCTTAAGCTGTAAGGGAATCCACTCAGGATGTTGTTAGCGCAATGCCACTGTTGAGAAATAGTGACGGAAAATAAGGAGCACCGGTTACAGATATACTGTGCTATAACTTGACGGTTACTGTGGAAAGTGTTAACTTTCAGGGGAAAGTATTTGGAGTGGTTTCTGGCTGCATTCCTCAGATTGAAAATGTTCTTAAGAATTACTATGTGAATGGATGATTGTGATGGTGTATGTATTTACTGATGTAAGTTGTTTGTATTGCAACTGCGATAAGTTTAACGTCCTCATGTTTCAGACGAATCACTGTTTGTAGTGCGTTATGCCCTCGTAGCATACGCACTGCGGATAGGTGTGGAAATTAATCAATGACTTTTGTATACAATCTGGTGATTAGGAATCATGCACCACCTTGATGACCAAGCAACGAATGATGGCAGTTCCTTCCATTGATCGTGTGTCAAGTTGTAGATTCCATCATGGTGTCCCAGCGATCTTTGACAAGATTTGATCACAAGTACGGGAGCAAAAAATCGTTGTTGCCAATGAAGTAAATGAAGTTTACGGAGCAGTAAAGATTTTCTACTAAGATGGTGGAGGATAAACGTTAGAATATATTATTATTATTAATTTTAATTGCGATGGAGCTAACGCTCCGGTGGCAATTCCCCATGTTATATAATTTTCCCTTATTATATTATTAGTATTTTTTTAATTTTCAAAATCAATATCATACTACTTCTATTGAACTGTGGAAATATGGGGGAAAATTTATGGAGTTGGTTAATTAGTGGAACCGGACAAATCAATAGGTACTTACAGTGATCAAGTTTTGTTTGCAGGAACATATGTTTGAAAATGAGTTTTTTATTGAGTCTTGTAGGTTGCACGCAGAACTAGAGGAGCTATATCCACACTAGTTTGTAATGACTGCTGTGGTTTGCCAAGTTTCGCAAACGATAAATATGACCGCCTCTAATGACCTCGACGTCGACGAGGTGAAAAGTCATAGAAAAAAAGGAGAAATATAAGGGAACAGAATTCAGGAAAGTTTTAAATTCAGTTCAGAGTTAAAACTCCTGGTTTCTTCCGAAATGGTAGGATGAATGCATATTTGGAGCTCAGAGGAAGCGTATGGTCCTAGTAGGCAGGAACTTCAAAACAATAATAATTGTGGATTGGGAAAAAAAATTGTTTTAAAAACATAAAAACCGCCTTCAAAAAAGGGCACTAAAAATTTTTAAATAACTTTATACCTTGCTTAGAAGAAATTAAATGTAAATGGACAATATTTTACATTACTGTTATTGAAATTTTTACATTAATTATTTATTTTTGGAGTCGGTGCTAGCTGTCAGATAGCGCAGATCGAATTACTGAACTTTATTTGGTGTTCGAGACGAACCGAGAGTATGAACAAAAATTCAAAATATTTTACAGCATGTCTTGAGGAAGATAGTTTTATTGCGGGAGACAGCTTAGGGAAACAAATTAACGGTATGTTATCTGTGGCTGGGGCTCGTTGGTTATCCAGGCATATCTCTGGCACTACAGTGTCAGTTGGTAGGCTGCATCATGCAGTAAACACTTTATAGTTAGTATAATATCGGTGTATCATCTATATGTTTCAGTTTTGTTGAAAAATGTTTCTAGAATTAATTGTAGGTAAGTAGTAACATGATTTTTTTTATGTATTATTGTTTTTATCTTTTTGTTTTTCTTGCTTTGGCTGGCACCGACTCAAAAAATAACTAATTAATGTAAAAATTTCAATAACAGTAATGTAAAATATTGTCCATTTAAATTTAATATCTTCTAAGCAAGGTATAAAGTTATTTAAAAAATTTAGTGCCCTTTTTTGAAGGCGGTTTTAATGTTTTTTAAACAATTATTTTATTTTTAAATTTTTAGTGGTATTTTAGTTAATTTGTATTTAAATTTGACGCAGCAATTCTCATTTTGCGAACTTCCTGGTAGCTCAGTGGTTAAAGCGAATGCTTTTTAAAAAATCTGTCGTTACAACAACTTTCAGAATGGGGTGAATTGGACGCTGTGTTAAGGAATGTCAGTTTACATTTTGATCCAGGCTGTGTTTCGATCTAATCATAACATCTTTTTAAGCTGCTGCTCGATAATCGAAACATGTAACATCTGGACATTAATACATACCACATACACAAATCTGTCTCTGGAATATATCTGTTCGTTCCTGCATCACACAGAAAATATAGATATTTAATTGGTTTTCACAACTTAAAAGCTCGGGGTCCAAGTTGAAATCTGAAGTAAATGTTGAGACATTAGGACACATACATTTTATAAATATTCTGCAATGACTTAAAAATAGCTTAATTGATTTTGACGGTACTTAAAACTGTGGATTTTGTAAAGAACATTGGAAATTATAAAAGGAGAAGAGGGATTGGGCTTTTGTATACCAAATATAGACTGCCTTTTCTGATTGATTTAAAGTATACGTTTGTAAATTTCTATTGATATCATATAAAAATTTTAGCTTTGTATAAAAAAATAATTAAGGGGCGTGGAGGTGAAGAGTAGTTGGTTTTTGTTAAGGTAGTGTGGACAGCATTTGTTTTAAAGTATACATGTGCAAAGTTCCATCGAAACTAGATAAAAACTGTAGCTTTGTATAAAGAACATTTACAAAAATTAAATGGGGTAAGGGAGTGAGCGGTTGGGTTTTGTAAACAGAATGTTTCTCTTTGTTCTTAAGTATACATTTGCAGTGTTCCATCGAAATCTGATGAAAACGGTCGGTATCTATAAAGAACATTGGAAATTAGGAGGGGTGTGGGTAGAAGGGAAGAGGGGTTTGGTTTTCTGCAACCTAATTTAAATATAAGTGTTATGTATTTTTTAAAGTATACGTGTGCAAATTTTCTTCGCAATCTGATAGAAAATGTCCTTTGTGTAGATTAAAGGGGTGGAAAGGGGGAGAGATGTTTGGCTTCTCTAAACTAAATGCAGACAGTATTTTTCTGTTTGTTTTGAAGTATACATGTGCATACTTCCTTCAAAATAAGATAGAAACGGTAACTTTATATAATCGACATTAACAGTAATTAAAGGTGTGGAAAGGGGAATAGTGTTTGTGTTTTTGTCAAAGTAATGTCTGTTTCTTTTTCTATTTGCTTTAAAAGTATACACATGCGAAGTTCCACCGAAATCGGATTAAAATGTGGGTTTGTACGAACATTAAGGGATGTAAAAGGGGAGCTAGGGTAGTTTTTTATTTTTTGATCAGAAATCTTCTCCATAAAAAATACATATATGTGCCAATTTTCATACAGATCGGTCAAATGGTGTCAACTGTAGCTTCTCAAAAAGATAATTGACAAAATTCAAGGGGTGGAAACTGGGAAAAGGGTTCAGTTTTTGCAAACCAAAAGCTGTTATTATTTTTCTCTTTGTTTTACAGTAAAAGTTTGCTAAGTTCTATCTAAAACGGATAAAAACTGTGGGTTTGTATAAAAATTAAACGGTTTAATAGGGAGTGGGGGTGGTTTTTTATTTTTTGGTCAGAAACCTTCCTCGTGAAAAAATACATATAAGCGCCAACTTTCCTGGTAATAGGTCAAACGGTGGCGACTGTAGCTTTTTATAAAAAAAACATTGACAAAAATGGGGGGTTGGTAGGAGGGAGAGGGATTGAGCTTTGGCAGACCAAATGTTGACACGATTTTTCTGTTTGTTTGAAAGTATACATTGCCAAAGTTCAATCAAAATCAGATATGAAATATAGGTTTCTATAAAATTAAGGGGTGTAAAGGGAGAGATGGGGTGGCTTTTTTTATTTTTTGGTCAGAAACCTAGTCCATGAAATATTACATGTGTATGACAACTTTAATGGAGATCAGTTAAATGATGTCGACTACAGTTTTGTATAAATAACATTGGCAAAAATTAAGAGGTGGATAGGATGAGAGGGGTTCAGTTTTTTCAAACCAAATGTTGACAGCATTTTTCTCTTTACTTTTGACTATACATGTCCAAAGTTCCATTGAAATCGGATAAAAAATGTGCGTTTGTATAAAAATTAAGGGGTGTAAAGGGAGAGAGGGGTGTTTTTTTTTGGGTCAGAAACCTTTTCCATGAAAAATTACATGTATATGTCAACTTTAATGGAGATCAGTTAAATGGTGTCGACTTTAACTTTGTATCAAGAACATTGGCAAAAATTAAGGGGTGGATAGGGGGAGAGCGGTTCGGTTTTTTCAAACCAAAAGTTTACAGTATTTTTCTGATTATTTTTTATTATACATTTCCAAAGTTCCATCAAAATCGTATAAAAAGTGTAGGTTTGTATAAATTTAAGGGCTGTAAAGGGGTAGAAGGGGTGGTTTCTCAATGAAATTCATATGGGACCACTTTGGAGGTATATTCTATCCACAATAAAGATTTCATTTAAATCGGTTCAAAATTGACGAAGATATCGCTGAACATACATACAAAAAAAAAAAAAAAAAAAAAAATCAGACGATTTGAGAACCTCCTCCTTTTTTGAAGTCGGTTAATAATGTTAATAATGCAAGGTACCCAACACTTAAATGAAGACAGAAGTCTTTACACAAGTGAATGAGCAAAGCACTAAGAAAAATACATTTGGGACAACTTCCTAATAAGTGATCACTCAGCAAAGGCGATTCAATAAACCGTTGGCGAATAAAAAAGGTGGATGCATGTTAAATCATAGGAAGGATTCGGTTTTGCAACTGAAGAAATGTTTCAGCAAAAGTTACCAGTACAGTAAGAAGTGGGAACATTGGGAAAAATGATGATACTGGCGAAAAAATGTTTATTCTTAACAAAAAAATAGAAGCACGAATTGTATAAAGCACTTTATGGAGGTGATGAAGCTGAAGAGATTGGAAAGAAGAGAAAAAAACAGAGTAAGAAAGCAGCACGTGCTGCAAGCAACTAGTGAAACAACTAAACAAGTATTAATAGCTATGGATCGGTACATACGAATATTATAGCCTGAGAGAGAACAATTGATTAAACGACTAGAAAGTTACTTGGCTGCGTCACAATGTGGAAAAAGAGGGAAACTAGTGTGATGACAGTCATGTTGGGATAGTAAAGGAAATACCAGAGTGGTAACTTTTCCACGTTCTACTATTAAATAGTGTGTAATATTAGGATGCGGTGTCACCCGTGGAGCAAGTAAACCAATCATTAACTAGTACGATGGCTGATCATTGGAGTAAAGGATGCATCTGAAGAGAAAGTTGGTGTGTATAAGGTGAATGTTGAGCTATGGCTGAAAATTGTATTTTACTAATGCCTTTACGCCTCTTCAGAGTAGAGACTGAAAGAACCTGAGGGAAAGGAATTCGGCCATTGCCTACTTGATGGAATTCGCCTGTAGTGATTTCGGGAAATCATGGAAAACGGAATTCAGGATGGCCAGACGATGATTTGAACCCATGACCTTCCGAATTTGAGGTCAGAGCATTACCGCTCACCCATCACGCTCGATGAAAAATTGGACAAAGATATACTAACAGTGTGCTGAATGACGTTATAGCTGTGGCCATTAACTGATAAAAGATTTCAGATATCAGCGGGGGAAATATTTTCATCAGTCGGTAAGCTGTTTCAGTATATATATATATTTTTTTTGCTTCTTGAAGGAACCTTTTTGGCAGTAAATAATGTTTTTGAAGAGAAGTCTTCCCTGGTTGATAGTGGGTACCACGAACGAAGTGAAAACTGTACATTCTGAAACGACTAGTACTAAAAAATTACGCAATGGGGGAGAGCGAGGTAAATGGCATTCGAGAGAGGATGGTGGAAAGGAACAATTATATTAGACAACATTTCTCCCGCTCTCTGCGCGACCGGGAAGGGGACGCGACCAGTCAGGTAGCAAAACGGCGAATAAGCGCAAGCCGAGTGTCCATAAAGAGCAAGACCCGCTCGTTTTTTGTGTGACTAGAGCCAAACTAATACATTTATTTTTATGAAATACACTAATGGGGACAATTGAGGACAATTTCTAGTACTATAAAAAGAAATTTCGAAAAATTTTGATAATTTGAAAGTGAAAATGTCCAAGTACAAAGTGGAAGTAGAAATAGCAAGAAGAAATGAACCAAACCCACAAACCCCCTTGGATATGTGGAGAGCTGTCGTTTCGAGAAAGTAAGCCGGGAGTTAGAAGGCCAAACGGAGCCACCACGTTGGCCTATGTGTCGAGGACACATCTGTCCTCATGAAATGCAGCTCGCTCGTTTGTCGCGTGAAATGATGAAAAATAATATTTCGAATGGAATAAAACATGGCGAACAATTTTAGCATATCAAGATCAATAAATGTAAATTTTGAAAAATTCTGCAACTTTGAAAGTGAAAATGTCAAACTACATGGTAAGTAAGTGACAGCAAAATCAGCGAAACGCAAGTAGGATTAAAGCAAACAGCCCCGAAAATTAGGAGAGGCGTCGGCTATACCGGTTGAGTAAGAAAGCAGAGCAAAAAAAAAAAAAAAAGAAGCCATACGATTCAAAAATCTCCATTGGACCACCGGTGCGGGGGAAGGAGTTACATCCTCCGATCGACGTGAACACAATGATACCAGAGTATAGGGAGCGTGCCAAAACTACGTGGCACGGTCCAGGAGGGAGGGGAGGGGTTAGCTGGAAGGCTACGTTGGGCTACGTGGGGAAAAAGTGGGGAGGGGGGGGGGTTTTCGAGACAGGCCACGTAGCTTTCCTTTCATAACATTTTTCACAGTTAAAATGAGGAACAGAACTCACAACAGCATGCGAATATTTATTTCCCTCAGTTAATTATCTCCTTATGTAATTTACAATAATCTGACAAGAGAAAACAGTACGAAATATATAAGCCACATAGGGATACTTGGGGAGGAGGGGGGTTCACAGGAGGCCAAAATGGAACTACGTGGTTTATGTACGCTTCCATATCAACGGGGGCTTTTTTTACTTATGTAAGTCTACCTTGAAACACGTGTTGTACCAGTTAGGTAATAATTAGTTGTTTCTCTTGTATACCTAAATAAAATGTTTAGCAATTAAGTACAGAGCGTGGTGATGTAACGGATAGCGTTCTGGCCTCGCATTCGGGAGGACGGCCGTTCGAATCCCCGTCCGGGCATCCAGATTTGGGTTTTCCATGGTTTCCCAAATCACTCCAGGCAAATGCCGGGATGCTTCCTTAAAAAGGCCATGGCCGAATTCCTTCCCATTCCTTGCCCCCATCGTTTCCCGTCTCTAAAGACCTCGCTGTTGAGAGACGTAAAACACTTAATATATATAAAAAAAAGCAATTAAGTATCAAGCTTTAAAATGTTAAGTTATAAATAATATTTGTTGTTTCACTAGCTGTTTTTCTTAAGAAAGGCATATTCATGTTAAAACCTGAGGTAGTAGCTCCAATTACTACTTACACCCATATTTTTTCAAGTAGACCTCTAAATCTTCCCATCCTGAACTTCTAATATCCGTTGAAACTGACATCAACACTCATCTGTTTTTGTGTTCTTCTGTCCCGTTAACCACCTCTTATGACACAAATACTATTGACATCGTTAACTCTTCTTCCACTCGTATTTTAGAGGTAACTTCTTTTTTAGCAACGTTTGCTGAACTTGAAAGTTTGTGTTAGGTCGCTTCATTTAATTTCAACATTCTGCTACATAATCAACCTCTAAATTCTGCAGACTTTTTTTTCTGTACAATTTTTTGTGGTTTATTAGTTTTTGATCGTCTCCGTGCAAGTATGCTGTGTTTATTTTTTGGGTGCATTTTGTTAGCATGTCTTTTGTGCTGCATGTAATATTTTTAGTTAGCAAAATATTTTAAGATTGAATGGTTGAAGATTTGTTAAAAGAAACAGTGCACTTAAAAAATAGCAAATAGTAATTTTAAAAAGGTGGTCCCATGACGAAATAAAAACATTTAATTTCAAAAGCATCAGTTTACAGGTTTAGTCGTTCTTATATGTCTAGCATCACGTAATTAATGCGTAGGTCGACATTTCCGCCGAAGCTAATTACTTCGGATACAGTAAAACGAGCAAACAACATTCACTTCACCTTAATTAAGTCTCGAACGGAAACTAATGAATTATAATTTGATTGCTTATGAAGAGGCTTAACAAAGGACGAGTATACGAGAATAGCTCATACTTCTCCACAGTCTGCTCTCTTATCTACATTTAAGCACAATAATGTTGCCACGCATGTTGTTGCAAAGGAACATATCATCTCCCTTACATAAATTTTTTAGCTGCAGCCAGTAGTCATGAGGTTTCCGGATTTATTTTACATAAGACAGAATTATTATCTTAAAAATCAACTGTTTGAGTCATTTCGCTCTCACAAAGACTAAGCATGCATCTAACCTCGTCCTGTTTTCCGACATCGCATTCCCGTTTTTGTTTGTTTTTAGGTTTCTTCAATTCATTTTTCTTCTACAGTATCGCCTATGAAAGATTTACTAAGTCACTATTTTATTTTATCGTTTTAGAACGAACAACTACACACAGAGACTTTACAGAGTACAAACATATTGTAATGTCATAGGAGTGTAATTGTTATTAATAAATTGTTATTTATAAAAAATGATAGGAGTAAGAGATGGATAACATTAATAGAACATTAACTTGACATTAAGTGTTTACTTTATTGCCAACAATAACTGGTATCGATAATTTTTGTTTATCATTTGACACTTCATGAAAATATGTTGCAAATCAATAATCAAGCTGTAAATATATCATAATCAGATTGTAATCGTCTCATCTAAGGCACAGTCACGTAAGATACTATCCCAGGCTAGTTACCAGGCAAAATGTTCATTACGACGAACAGAAACGAGCGGTTCAGATGAACATTATTTTTACCGATATCGGCGTGTTTATTTTTTAGTCGCGCCACGTCCGTAAGACACGCGTCCAAGTGCAGTTCCGTAACATTGACGAGCAGGAATGTTTTACTCGATAGCAAGTGTTGTACAGGCCGCTATGGCCGCAGATCTTATCAGCTGCTTGGACACTCATATAGTCAACACATGGTACGTTCATAACCAGGTACAGAGTGGAACACCAGAATCAGCAACCGAATTCATTTCATCAATCTCAAACCCAATCCACCACATTAATAATTACGAGAGCTCCGTTAGTAAAGTCCGTGGTTTGTGGTATAACTTTTTGAGGTCTTCGCTTCTTTAAAGCTGATCCACTGTACCTCAATCCAATTTACCGCGAATTTTTCGAACTTGCGAAATGATCTGTCTGCACAACACGTTTTGCCAACACGAGCTGCGGCTAATCCATCAAGTCAAAAGTGTCGTGTCCAGTCAGGCAAAGCTAACTTGTTTCCCATGCTCTTAATCCTCCTGCCATGGGCAGGTTCGACGCACAGTAGTTGGTTACGGTTATTGTCGACTGCCCTCAGTACACACAGCGATCTGGTTCGGTAAATTCCTGCAAGTGTCCAGGTCGGCATTTTTTTCGCATTTAGCGAATTAACGTGGGGTCAATTTGCATGACACTACAACAAAGTTACTGGACGCGCAAGATTTGAGGATGGTCAACGGGGATCCCCGAAATTTCGCTTCTGCTCCCTTCATAGACCTCTCCAGTTATCTTCCAATCGGAAGCCGCCCCAGTCGCGGAACATGCCCATCGAAGAATTAGTACACTTTGCCACGCCGGAGTCACTCTGCGATAGCACCTTCACAAGCCACGTAAGACCAGAAAGTCCACGATTCGCATAGCAGACCTGTCCGCTAACCCAGCAACGCCAGCGACCCCACGGCGCCCTGTGGACTCCTGACTATGTAAACCCAGGGAGGCCGAAGCGTCCGGGGCCCAGACCGCGCATGCTCCCGACGCAAGTTCTCCCCAGACACCGGTGGGGGCTCCGCGCTTCACAGAAACAACGTCTTAGCGCTCGAAATGTACCATTAGCCAGGAGATCCGTGAAGACAGTCTCGTCGCCGAGTCCTGATGCAGTGCTGCCAATTCTACGTATTTATCCGTAGATCTACGGATTTTTACGAATAGTTAGGATTTTCGAGTTTTGTTAAAATATCTACGGATTTTTGCTACTTTTTAATATTTGTAGATTTTTCCTTAAATTGGTGGTTTGCTAAACTTCGAGCGTATAGTGTTAATGTATTAAAGAATTGTCAATAATTGTGAATCGTTTCCTTGTAACCGCTTGTGTGAATCAACGATTGAAATAAAGCTCATATTTTGTTTGATTATTCATTTTATAGATCTTAAAAAACCGTAATACAGAACTATCAGTGCACTCTTTATGCACGGTAACACGCTCGTTGGCAATGCTTTCCATGAAGGCTGAATGTCTACCTTCTTCTATGATTAATAAAAATGGTTTAATCAACCATACTCGGGGGTTTCCGTGATCTAAAGTCACTCAGGATGGGCGCAGTTTCCTAGAATATCTCAAAGGAAAGCGCCTGCCGGAACAGAAAAAAAAGAGGTTGAATATGCTAAATTTAGTGTCGAAAAAGAAAATGTGTGCCTCCTCCCTTACAAAAAAAAAAAAAGATATAGGGGAGACCGGGGCAAGTTGACGAGCGGGGCAAGATGAAGAATGATTTAATTTAAATTCCCGCTTCTATGTAGCAGCACTGTATTCATACTACTAGCGCTCCACATAACTAGGAACTAAAATATAATGCACTGACGTCGCTCGTGCCGTATTGTTCCTCGCTATACGCTGATCCAGAATTCTCTGTGACGTGATGTAATTTTCTACATCTCTGAATTAAGACTTCGCAGACTAACAGGTAAGATATTGTTTTATACTTTGTCATACATGAGTAGCTTAAGCTATGTGCTTTCATAAAGGATGTGTATTTGTATCTCATTCTTTTTTTAAACTGGCGCAATAATGGAAAGCTTCTAAAATTGTCGTTCGGGGCAAGTTGGCTGGGGTAAGTTGACGACCTCGTCATCTGGCCCCAGATGACTTTCGCTGTGTCTATTTCAGTCTCTGAGTGCCTTTTTTTGTGTTTCGTGTAAGAGTCTTGTGTTGCATGACTCACATAGTTTATGTTAACATTTGGAAGGGCCGTACTTTACTTATTCATGACACATTATGATCCAGATATGGTGAGAACTTATAAAAAGAAGTCCTCCAGAGGCGAGTGGGACCGAAATGCTTTGGCTGCTGCGATAATTGATGTCAAAGGAGTAAAAAAGTCCTGCTTGGGTGCAGCGAACGTTTACAATATCCCTGAAGCAAACCTACCTCGCCATTTGAAGAAGAGAGATGACGTAAGAATTGAATGTTTGTTTCATACGCACAGGCTCGGGATGTAAGAAATTTAAGTTTTACTAAGAAACTGACGTTTACTTCTTCTGAATTAAAGAAAAAAAAACCGAGTTGCGACAACATCAAGAAATGCTTCCGAAGAAAGTTTAGTTCAGTGTTCTGGATGTGATGAGATCTATGAAGACCCTCCATCAGAACACTGTGTTGCATGTGCTTTAAATGTTGGCACGAAGACTGTTCAAACTGTGAAGGAGGAAAATTTGTATGTGACTTCTCTTAATACAAAAATGTATATACAACAATGTATACATATTGATGTATAACAATAAAAATGTATTACAGTTTCATTAAATGTCAT
Organism: Vandiemenella viatica; assembly: GCA_031002005.1. Lineage (NCBI taxonomy): Eukaryota > Metazoa > Arthropoda > Insecta > Orthoptera > Morabidae > Vandiemenella > Vandiemenella viatica. The sequence continues at coordinate 42,789,215 of JARYHS010008075.1, read as the reverse complement.
CTTGCCCCGTGGTCAAAGTCATCTTGCCCCAGTCCTGGGGCAAGATGACAGATTTGCATTACTTTCTAAAATTAATAAAAAAGTTTGATAATATGAAAATAAAGTTATATATAATTACGAATATTTCAATAAAAGACCAGACTAATAATATTTGCAATGAAAAAATATTTTCTTCCAAAAATGAATTTATTAAAAATGTTTAATCGTTAACATCGTCAACTTGCCCCGGTCTCCCCTATATATATATTTCTTACTTTCAATGTAGAATATTGTTTTGTATTTCGAAATTTAAACACCTGGAAATAAATAGTATTCCTAATTATGACTCTATCTTCAATAATTATTGTTTCAGTCTTTCAGTTAGCGATTCTCCGGATTTTTACACCCAATCTACGGAAATTTTAGCGGCCTTCTACGGATATTCAAAGCCAAGTGGCTGGCAGCACTGTCCTGATGTTCAATATTGGAGAATAGATTCCGGGTACCTACGCAGGGGAACCACACGCAGGAGTCAGATCTTAATATTTTGTGTGGGTGCTCCCAAAAGTGATGTTTTAAACCAAATACCTCCAAAACAGAGACCTGCTACTTCCACCTCAGCAATAGATAATCCAATGTCACCTTGGACGTTAAACTCAATGGTATGCCAATATCACACAACATTAAACCCAAGTATCTTGGAGTTACTCTAGACCAGACGTTGTGCTTCAGGACACACTTGATTAAGAGCGCTGCTAAACAGAGGACAAGAAATAACATCATTCAGAAAGTTGCGGCTAATGCATCCATTGTTCCATCAACAACAATAGGTCCGGTCTGCTCAGCAGCAGAGTACTGATCTTAGGTGTGACTGAATAGTTCACATCTTACGAAGATCGACATCGTCCTGAGTCACACACCATCTGTGGTGCAGCAAATAAACCCCTCTTTTTTGGTTACTTGTGCTGAGCTATATCGAACCTCCAAGAATAATATTTAATAACCTCATCCGTGAGTTTACAAAAATATCAATGTACGCCTGTCCTTCAACCCATGAAGAAATGCTTCATAGTTTTTGACGTCCAAAATCACGTTTTCTACCCATACTAAAAGCAAAAGGGCCGATTGACAGGAGGTTGAATGCTGCGGTAGAATCGCTACAGGAATGCAAAAATGTAGTTCCCAAGGAATGGCAGTCACTGTTTAAAGGCTAACATCCACCAGAAGGTTTTTACTTGCCACGTAAAACATGGTTTGGCCTTAACAGGATACGAAGCTACGATGGGTGGTGAGGCTCACTAATGTACAAGTGGGCAATGAAAACTTCGCCCAACAGTGACTGTGATGCACCAAAACAGACTATCCGGCATATTGTCACCGAATGTAGTAACAGGGCGTACCCAGGTTCGCCGGAAGACTCGCTCAAACTTCTAAAGCTGCTTCAGAGTGGTTGGACAGAATTAAAAATGTGAATTTTTATTTCAGATACCTTGTTGATTTTTTAAATATGTTACATCGTTATTTATTGTCTTGTACGGTATATGTTGTGTACTTTGCCACAAGCTAATTACATAAAAAAATCGCGCGAAATGTAAGCGCGCTCGTATCAGTTGGTTGCTCGTAGAGGTTCTACAATTACAGCATCAGAAAAGTGCGTACCGGCAGCAAGAGGCACCAAACAAGTCCGATCCCTAAACATCATTGACGAGCCGCAACAGCAGCCACCTCCGACTAGCCGAGACTTTGTTTACGCGGAGCACGGACTTCCCCGATATGACCGCACCCAACAACCGCTCCCTACAACGGCTCACCGCCGACGCCCGGCACCGCGTGTCTCCTCCCTGCAGGGCCCCACAACGTCACCTGAAACCAAGACAACGAGAGAAAATAAGAAAAAATCCTACTATCTTAACTTCTTGCTGCCAAGGGCGAATGGAACAGAATGTATGCCGCAGTAAGGAGCACTACATCCAGGAGCACTACATCCAGTCTTCTACTCAACTAGGTACATTTACTGCCTGAATTTCTGATCCATCTTCCTCTATGGATCGTTTCCGATTAGGAGGACAAGAACATGTCTTAAACAGCTTCATTCTCTGCCGCCTTCCTATTAGAAGTCAGTTAACAAGGTCACACATATCTCTATGCACGGCCTTACAGCACAATGTTTATCACGGCTCCGAACTACCTTGGATGACCATCGTCGTGAGTATGGCGGAAAATGTTCCAATGTTTTGGCCATCAGATATTACTTCATGTCACGATATTCGTGACTCAGGGAACTCTGACGCCACAACGGTACGTCACGGACAACCCGCGTCCTCATGTGACCTCTGATGCGACAGCATCGCGGTGCCACTTTTCAACAGGACAATGCTCGTCCACACACGGCTCCAGTTTATGTGAACTGCCTGCATCATGCTGAAGTACTCCTGTGCAAGAACGTGGTTGTGATGATTTAGCGATTGCTGGTGGAAGTAGTCGACCCCTTGTCAACAGCATCCTGTAATTGAAATGGGGAGTCCAAAATACCCCCCTATTCTCGGAGTTGTAAACCGACTCTAACATTACCCCTTTTATTTATTGAATTAAGATTACTCAATAACGTTACTTATCCTAATTATTCTTTATATGTCATTTAGATTTCGAGACCTTATACGTTTATATCTGTTCGTAAATTAGTACTACTCAAACAAGAAACCAAATCTCTTTTACTATATGCATAATTGAAATACCTAATTTACTTAATATGGTAAATTTTTTACATTATTTGGCCTCACTCTATGCAACAAAAAAGGAGTTTAGAAGCATCCTACAACCTAAACCTTTCTCCGATGTTGCCATCACGCGCCACATTTCCCAAGTTCAATTTTACCTTCACCTGGAAATAATCTTATCTCTTACAACTCCAATGCTTAATCTTTTCACCAATAGATATTCGAACAATATGCTTCGTTTCAAATAACTTGCACAGTTTCATTTCGATTAACATTTATTCCTACACTTTCGTACAATTTCTTAAACTTCATACATTATCTATTCAACATCATAACTCCATCGATTCCAATATGCTTTCTACTATATCATACATTATATCTTATAATAATTATATTGTTATATATGCGTGTCACATGTTGCTCTCAAGGGAAGGTCCATAAACTACGTGGCTCGGTCTAAGGGAGGGGGGGGGAGTTGAGTATAAAAGTTACGCTGGGCTACGTGGGGGAACGGGAAGGGTCCAAGTCAAGCCACATAGTTTTTCATTCAGATAATTTATCATAGTTGAAATAAGGTAGAAAACACACAACGGCATGTGAATATTTATTTCCGTCATTTACTTATACTGGAATGTAATTTACGATATACTGACAGGAGAACAAGGTACAAATGTTTTCTGGAATCAATAGGGAAAATGTTACGTGCTATGCGGGGAGGGGGAGAAGGGGGTAGAGGTTAAAGCCACGTTTCTACGTGGGGTGGGAGGGGGGGGGGAGGTTCACAGGAGGTCAAAATGGAGCTACGTAGTCTATGGACGCTTCCCAAGATCCTGTAGGCGGATGAATCATAAACGATTACCCACATGACGAAGCAGAAGGCAGTGAAGA
>JARYHS010008075.1:42636188-42784631 GCA_031002005.1 Vandiemenella viatica | reverse complement strand
ATGTTGAATGAGGGACACTCACCCCCCCCTTTTTTTAATTTACATGTGAAAGACCTGTAAAAGATGAAACATTTTCCATATGTTTAAGAAATAGGTTAAATACAACTTTTTCAACATCTTTCGAGTTACAGCTGTAGTTCATATTGGTCATATTTGATCAAATATTTTCTTATATGAGTAAAGTTTACTTACCAGATGAGCTACAACATGTTATAAGGGTAAACATAAAACAAACTGGAGATATGTATGCAGGTTAAATAAAAAAATATACACTTTTTTAAATGATTTTTTTTTTATTTTCACATTGTTTAAAAACAAAGGTCAATTCTCTTTTAAATCTTTCAATAGAGCCTTAATTTTACTTTCAACATCCTCAAATTCAGCTTTTTTAACTTTAGCGGTTCGTCAAAACTACTGGACTGTGTGATGTACTTAACATCCCCTATAACCTCAGCTTTATCTGCTAGTTTATCAGCATTATCTTCAATCTTTACTTGCAGTTTCTATAGATGTCCTTTTTACACTCAAATCTTCCAAATCATCCAAAATAGATTTGTGTTTCACTCCCTGAATCCCTGTATTCTTTGCATTTTTTTTTTTCTCTTCCAGGTACGCAATATACTTTTGACGAGCCATAGCTGTACATCCTTAACTCCTTAGTTATAACAACTTATTTTTGCTGTTTTTAAATGTTGACTGACTAATCTTTGAGCCACTAAAGACTCTTCTTTTACATTTTCAACTTCCAACTGTTGTTCACAGAGAAGCCTTGTTCAACATCTGCTTGTCCCTGTGATAACAGCAACAATTTTTTACTACTTTGTGTACTCTGTTATAATCTTCTTGCCTAGATACTTCTCTAAAAAGATATCTAATTGTGAATGCTCATCATGTGGATTAAATGAGCTGAAGTGGTTTGAAGCTTTGAGGCAACTTGTGATATAAAAAACTGTGATACTGTATAAGAATTTCATCACAGTCTCCTTCTCCAATTAAATTTATTTTTGACAAGTGAATCAGAAGATATTTCATCTTTACATAACAGTTGCTACTATTTAGTGCCATCTGTCTTACAACTCTATAATTTATAGGAGATTTGTCCAGTATGTGCTTAATCATCGTAAAAATGAAGTCTTTGACCTCCATTTTTCTCGAAAACTTCTTTTCAGACACTTTCTTGTTGAATATCATAGCCTTGATAAGTTGATCACCTGGAACTTCTAAACTGACGTTGCTAGCACAGGAATGCTTCAACATCACTCAGGTCTAATGTTGCCATTTTTGTACATTAGTCACTACTTTCATGTGTTCTTTCTTAAAAACATTGAAGATAACAATTTGAATAAATTTTCTTGTATCCTGTGTCATTAATGGCAAGAGAGGTTTTGTGCTCTGATAAAAAGCCAAGAATAGGGTTGTCATTTTAGACAATGAAATGAAAAATTTCAGTTTTGAACAAATAAGATTATCTTTCTACTGCCTGTTGAATTGTTAAAAAGGACTTACATGTAGGTTTAGGTAAAGAGCCCTTTTCCACATTCTGTATGAAACTTTTAAAATCATCCCATATTTCTAATTCCCTTTCTGCTGCAGGTAAATTTTCCAACCACCTGTGCAACAAAATTTTGAGGGCATTTTTTTACAAGTGGAAATATTGAAGAAATCCTCTCTTCTCACGGGTGTATCTTTAAATAACCAAAATAAGGAAACTACGACTGAATTAAGGTGCCAGCCAGAAGCTTGGCAACGATGTTTAAATGCATTATTTACAACATGTAAACTACATGTTCCCACATCCAACATTTCACATTTAAATCCAGTTCTTAATTTCTTTTGCAAACTATTGAAAAATTTAAATTTACAGATGGACCATCCATTGAAACCTATATTACTTTTTGGAGTGATAACTTCTCAACTGCTTACAAAAAATGTTCACTCAAATCTTCAGCTTTGGCATGGCCCATAAAAACAGAAGTTAAATATGAGGTTTCAATTGTGTTTGAAGATTCATTCCAGTATTGCATATGGACATCGAGTTGTTTACTTTGTAAGAAGTTGTTTAAACTCTCATCAAACAATGAAACATAATTACTGCAATTTTTCAGAGAGCCATAAAACAAATTTCTATAAAATCAGATAAGCACATTTTGTTGGTACACAGGAAATAGTTTAGCTATCTGGCTGTCACTAAACATTTCTTGGAATAACAAATTGATGTCTTTGAAAATTATACGAGTAATGACTAGTCACATACTTCACAGTCCGCCTTATTTCAGCATCAAGAACTGGGATCTTGAGAACTGTCAAAGCATTTGTTGTACTTGGAGGAGGAACAGCAAAATCCAAAGAATTAGCCGATACAACAGCAACATCTGATGTCTCCTTGACAGGCTGAAGTTTTTCTTTCGACTGAGCATTCAAAAACGTTTCTATCCCAGCAGAGGTGCTATTTTTGGCCTTCATCTGTTACAGCAAACACTGCAATATCCTTTGTATTTATCACGGGATGGAGCAAGCCAATGTTTGTGATCTTTGTTATTTAACCATAATATATTAAATGTACACTTTCCCATCATAAATCATACAAAAAAATAGTGAATGTAAATTAAGCTGTAATATACAATAAAACAATATTTACATAAGAAACTAGTGAGAAATTGACAAGAAATGTAAGACGCAGGCATGTGCAAAGCAGAATTACATAAGAGAGGTTCTGTGCAATGACTCTACTACTTTCTTGAAATATAAGCACTTTGACTCACACTTGGTCAAGGTCGAGCCAGAGAGAAATCTGCCGATCGGCACATCGCCGGGATAGTGAAATTTATTACGTTGAATCTCAGTGTTTAAAAAAAAAACAAACATCAGGCTTTTTCAAAGAATTTAAGGCTTTTGAGCAAACTGCTCTGAAGGGGATTGTAAATGGAGAAATGGAGGGAAAAGAAGATGTCAGGGAAGGAATAAAATCATTGATGACAAAATGATAAATGGGAAATTATAGAGACTAGGAGAATGGCGGAACAAAGGGAGGTGTGGAAAGCTGTCACTGTGCATAGACCTGTTGGATATCAGAAAGCCATTGATGATTAAATGATTTACAGACTACTTCTGTAGGAAGCACAATCATTAATAAATAACTGAAAAATTGAGCGCATGACCACTGTTGGCAAAGGTCTTTTGATTTTTGAACTATCAAGGTGCTTCATTGATTATGGCGACAAGAATTTCATTCCATACAATCACTCTTCAAAATATACACCTGATGTTGAGTATGGCTGATGGTTCTGAGTACTCAGTTTATCATAGTTGGAGGTTATCTTAGTTCAGGGTTTGAGGTGACTGAGAAAGGCCGTCAGAAATCTGTATCTTAAGTACAGAAGATGTTGTTTGGGTAATAAATAAGGGAATTCAGCTTTCCTATTTTGCTTAGAATTTAATTTAATGCATTTCTTCATTCTGTCAAAATTATTGATGATTTTCCAATTACAATCAATAAATTATTTTTTGTATCTGGATGAATGTAGTTTTCTTTAATTCCTTTCATTTAACAAATCAAGGGTTCTAAACACATTTCAAGAGTTAGACTTATTTATTTCATTTAATAATTTGCTTAAGCATTATTTAAATCAGCTTTGATACTATTGAAATCATACTCAAATTTATTATTTTGAAAAAAGTTCTTTTATTTACATACCCCAAAATGCCATGAAAACTGAAAACACAACTGCTGCTGGTGTATCAAAAATATAGGTCACACGGCTGAAGATGCACGAATTGGAGAGAAGTGAATAGCCACATACGACGTCACATTCTGGGCACATTGTAAGATTCCCTGCTGCTTCCTCATCACAAATTTCTTGGCTGAAAATAAAAGTAGCATAACAGTAAAGACCTGGAACATACTTGAATATTCATTGTTCAAAATTTTGACTGTTTAAAATAAAATTTTACATATACTGTCTGAGCTTAGGAGTTTCAATTTTTCAAATCAATGATTTATGACCTTAACCTTTTAAAGTAAACATGAAATAATTTTCTTTATCAAATGTTTGAATAAAAATAACATACCTGAGTGACTGATCTTCACTTGAATATTTCAAATTCTATTCAATATGCAAGACTTTGAGTAAAGATTGATTAAAGTAAAACATTTTTCTTGAAGGCTGCCTAGGCATTTTGAGTAGCACAGTTCCTTGCTCTAACAAAAGAGAAGCTACTTCTAGGAGATTAGGGCCAACTTTGATATACCTAATACAAGATAAACTTGTAACGTAAAATGTTATCTAAATATGAAATTTCATCAAAATCCCTAGAGCCATTTCTGAGATCGTCTGGTTTACCACGTTATAAATTGTTTTTAAAGAAAAATGCTATTATTATGTTAAACACAAATATTAATGTTAATGCAGAATAATTAATGGTGCAAGATTTGTGATAATTCACCTAGACTATTACATCATCATTGCTAAATTCATTCATTCCGATAAAACAGTGCTTGTACCTCGCATTAACCTCACATTTTCTGATCAACCATGCCTTTCCAAATAATAAGAAAATGATTCCCAATAGAAGTAACCTTTGTTATGAACATTAATAAATCACAAGAGCCAATGCTTCAAAGGTCAGGATTGCATTTATCAGAATCTGTTTCTTCATGTGACTTTTTCATGAGTTTGTAGATTCATTAATGTTTATTTTTCTGTTAAAGACACGTACTACTAAAAATCAATGATGATCACATTATAATTGCTAATATTTTTTTTTCAAAGTAAAGAAGACCAGAAAAATATACACTTGACAAAGCCAATATTTTTTAAACGCCAACTTTTTAAATGTTTTACAATTAAACATGTAGTATTTAATGATAACAAATTTTTACAGTAAAAGTGATATTTATTACTGCTCTTCAAAATAAAATACCTTTCATTAATAAATACTTGCATTTACTTATTTCCACGTTATTATATTACCATTCGGTGACAGGCCATGATACTATTCGCACGGTTCAGCTAGTGTGCAAAAATTATTCGTTTAAAGATTTAAGATTGCTGAAACCAAAGAGAACTAAACTAACATAAGCCCAGCATACTGATGCCTGAAATATCTACAAGATGGCTTTAGAGCCGTTTGCAAGATACCAAATACAAGAATTGCTATTTTTTTTTTTTTTTTTTGTAAAATCTAATTTTTGCAGGAACAACACCTATTTAGTTAAACTTAAAAAACAAAACATTATCTAAATATTAAATTTCATCCAAATAATTAAAGCTGTTTCCAAGATCCAATATTTATTTATTTATTTATTTATGTAAGTTTTAATAAAACTGTAGTGCACGTTTTCGTGTTTTTAGAACGACTGACTTTTTTATTTAATAAGCAGCGATCATAGAAGCACACATACATAGCATAGATAATATTTTAGATGTACATGGAACACAGATTATACTTAACAAATGTTGCTACTAGTATCTAACTTAACATATTTTGATATATGACCAATACCCCCACTATATCAAAATAAACTAACAACATTACTTTTCTTGTATTCCCAATAGTTTTAAATGTTTACAATGCCTTACATGACATAAAGGTTTTGGGAGTATGTCTTCAGGCATACTTGCTGTTTCTAAGTATTCTACTTTAACAGTATTCTTATTAATACATTCTCGACCAAAATGGTATTTTATGTCAATATGTTTTGATCTATTGTGAAAGACAGGGTTATACAATAACTTATGAGCAGTGTGATTGTCATTAAAGATTACAATACACTGTAAATGACCAGTTATTTCCTTATTTAAATTTCTCAGATAAATGGCCTCCCTACAACATTCTGATATTCCTACATATTCAGCCTTAATGCTTGATAATGTAATATTGTATTGCTTTTTACTACCCCAAGATATCACACCACCTGAGAGACTAAAACAGAATCCTGTGTAGGACTTCCTGTCTAGTATGTCATTGACCCAATCTGCATCTACGTAACCAACTATCTCTCTGTTAACATCTGTCCCAAAATATTTAATACAATAGTTTTTGGTTCCTTTGAGATATCTTAATATACGCTTAGCATGAGTCCAGTGCTCTTCATTATAACAATTATTAAATTGACTCAAGTACACAACTGCATATGAAATATCTGGATGGGTAAGTATTGCTAGATACATTAGACAGCCAATTAATTGTTGATAAGGCAATTTTTTATCACAATTCTCATCTTTAGCTAATTTTAATCCAGGTTCCATTGGCATGTCAACAGACTTACAATTAACTAAATTAAATTTAAGTAACAACTGATCAATATAATTACTTTGATCCAAAGTTAACATTATTTTTTGTTTATCATAACAGACAGACATACCAAGACACTGCTTGATTTGCCCCAGATCCTTAATTTTAAATTGAGATCCTAATGCAGATTTTAGCTTATTTGTATTATTATAATTGTTTGAAAAAACAAAAAAATCATCGACATACAATGTGATTATGGTTATACTTTTGCCATTATTCTTAATATATAAACAAGGTTCATATTTGGAGTTTGAATATCCAATATTAATTAAACAAGTATTTACCTTATCATACCACATTCTTGATGACTGTTTTAGCCCATAAATGGCTTTCCTTAGTCTTAGTACTTTACCAGGATTTGAACAGTTAAATCCTTCAGGAATTTGCATGTAAATATCCTCATTAAGATCGCCATTCAAGAATGCAGTAACTACAACTATATGCATAGTATCAAATCCAAGCTTCACAGACAAAGCAAACAGTAATGGCAAAGTACTATGTCTTACCAGAGGCGAAAATGTTTCGTTACAGTCTATACCAGGTTGTTGAGTAAAACCTTTAGCTACTAACCTTACTCGAAAATGCACTTTATTGTCACACTCAATCTTTTTCTTAAGCACCCACTTACACTGCACTATGGAGGCTCTATTATATCCCAAGCATCATTTTCTTCAAAGTTTTTTAACTCCTCCTGTACCGCCTGTAACCACTGATTTTTCTCAGGTCCTTCCAATGCCTGTTTAAATGTAAGTTCAGTCACATTGTCTAAATTATTCTCTGTATAACAAATACCACCAAAACCATATCACGTCTTTCTCTGACAGGCCTATAAATAAGAAAAGAAAGGGAAATTAACCCACCACATACCAAAGTGGACGGATGCGATGAGAGAACACTAATGCTGACAAACAAACCAATATTTCGGCATATGCCTTGCTCACAAATAGAAAAAACGGGCCATTAGGCTCGGAACGTGTGCGCACACCGAACGTTACCTAATGTCAGCATTAGTGTTCTCTCATCGCATCCGTCCACTTTGGTATGTGGTGGGTTAATTTCCCTTTCTTTTCTTATTTATATCGCCTAGAAGCCGCTTCCATTTTCCTTAGTTGCATCTCTGACAGGCCTATGTGATTCATCACCTGTACCCTGAGCATCCAAACATTCTTCATAGTCAGTTGGAACATAATCACAATCTGATGAAGCTTTCAGTGACTCTTCAGTTAATGTTAAGTCTGTGATGTCCCCCACTGAATCTTGTAATGTCTTATTTTCTGACATGTTCTCTTCAGTTATACATTCCTTTTCACTATCTGCAGTCTACCATTACTGATGGCTTTTCCATAATGATCACATCTCTGCTTGTAAATATTTGTCTTTTTATCGGATCATATACTCTGTACCCTTTGATATTATCAGGAAAGCCAAAAAGTATAAACTCAACTGACTTTTTATCCCACTTAGATCTTGTTTCTTTATTGACATGAACAATAACAGGAGATTCCAAAATTCTCAAATTACTTAAATCTGGCTTAATTCCCATCCATAGCTTATATGGTGTTTTACCATCCAGAACTGATGATACGGTACGATTATGTTAACCCTCTACAGGCCGGGTCATTATTTATAACTTAATAGGCCATGTGCGATCATGGTGACCGCGCTAATTTATTGCTACATTAAATGACAATTTGAGAATACTTTTTTATTTTATAAACCAAAACAAATAGAAGGAATTATTCGCAAATTGGTTTCAGTATACATCTATACTATTATAAATCTGTAAGCAAGCTGCGTTTGTAGTGAGGCTTGATCTCTAATAACGCAAAAACTACCGCATCAATTTGCATGGTGTTTTCAAATTTTTAAAGCTAATGTTGCTGATCAACATCTGCAGAAGTAGCTAACGACTAATATGTACCATGGGAAGAAGCAAGTCAGTAAAAAAACTTCAGAAATGTGAAACTGTAGACCACAGATAATTATACACATTCAGACGGTCACTCCTTTCATAAAGAGACCTGAAAAAATTTAGGATTTCCCTATTATTATTTTTTTTACTTCTGCGATTCATTTTTCTGGACCGCAGTACTTCAAAATAAAAAGGATACGTGAATCAAGTATAATCAGCATTTACTTGAATCGTAACAGGTCTGTTGAATTACGAAAAAGTTATATTACTGATATTGAAGACATGTATTGTCTCTGGTTGACTGTTATACAGTTTGTCTCTGGAACAAAATTTCTACGTGAACGCTGTACAATACAGCCACAATAAGCCAATACTTAATACGAAATTCAATTTTTTCTCGAAGAGCGATGTCTGAAAAACAGCTATTATAAATATCAGCAAGTAATAAAACATACTTCTTTCATAATGACTTGTGCGGAATTGCACATATTTGGAAGTACTTTATTTGATTAATGTCTCGTGGCTATAAAGTGCAAATATAACTAGGCATCCGAAAATTCAGGTACATGCGACTCAAATAATTACGTAGAAAATACGGATATATTGAAAGAAACTCAAATAAAAAAATTTTCATATCCTAATGCTACACCGCGTAAATTATAAAGCTAAAAGCATCGTCCCTTTGGCCTATAACAAAGCATATTAGCTGTCATCACTGTCCAGGTTGCATTTCAATCGATTTACAACTTGCGATAATTTTGCCACTCAAAAATAATTGCTTGAGTTACATGCACATTAGTACATATACTGTACCGTGATCCATTTTGACATTTTTGAATTAATTATATCTGACTGAAATAATGACAATAATGATACGACGATTTTAAACCAAGATTAATTCCAATTCACATAAATTTCTATTTTAAAGCAGGAATAATTGATGGTGTATCAACATAAAATAAAAACTAATATCTAAACAGCAAAAAGTAAATAAATCAGAAAAAATGGAGATGCTGTGATTATTGGTAACGAATTTTTATTTCAAATATAACTTGGCAACCTAAAATTCTATTCTACACCGCGTAAATTTTAAAACTAAACCCGTTATGCCTGATGCTAAACAAAACGAGTCAATTGTCATCTGGTCCAGGCTGTTGTTTCGCCAGGTACTTACATGCGACTGAAATAATTACATAGAAAATACGGCTATATTGAAAGAAACTTAAATTAAAAATGTTTCATATCCTAATGCTACACCGCGTAGATTATAAAGCTGCAGGCATCGTCTCTTAGGCCTATAACAAAGCTTCATATCAGAACATGTGAACTTATTATATGGGACGAATGCACTATGGCACACAAAAATGCAATTGAGGCTGTTGATCGTTCGTTACGAGACATTCGTAATAATAACTGAATAATGGGTGGCATTACATTTCTTTTTTCTGGAGATTTCCGCCAAACGCTACCTGTAGTACCAAGAGGTACAAGGGCGGATGAAGTGAATGCATGTATAAAACAGTCATCTTTATGGTTCAGCATACAAAAGTATTCTTTAAAAACGAACATGAGAACATATCTCCGAGCAGATCCGGAGTCTCAACAATTTTCTAAAATTCTGTTAGCAATTGGCGAAGGAACCATGCCAGAAATAAAATTGACTTCGTCACTTTGTATTATGGTGGCCAAACATCGATGATCTAATTTCGAGTGTGTATCTTGACATAGTAAATATTACCAACAAAGAAAAATCTTGGTTTTGTGAACGTGCGATACTGGCACCCAGGAATGAAGACGTGAATGTCATCAATAAGTATATCCTGGATATGATCAAAACAACGTCGATGACTTACGTCGCTATAAACACGGTTGAAGATCAAGCCGACGAGACTACTTACCCAACCGAGTTCTTAAATTCCCTCAGCGCATCTGGTCTACCCGCGCATGAACTGAATATAAAAGTTGGTACTCCAATTATGCTAATGAGAAACATATCACCACCACAGCTGTGCAATGGGACTAGACTTCTGGTGAAATCATTGCACAAAAACATCACTGAGGCCGTTATTTTAACAGGATGTGGACGAGGAGAGGAAGTATTCATTCCACGAATATCATTGATTCCTTCAAACTTCCCGTTCAAATTTAAGTGCCTACAATTTCCCCTAACGTTATGTTTTGCCATGACAATTAACAAGTCTCAGGGACAGACACTGGGAACCGTAGGCATTGATCTTCGGACACCATGTTTCTCGCACGGCCAGCTATACGTTGCTTGCTCCAGGGTGAGTGGCAGATCACGCCTGTACATATGTACAATGAACAATCAGACCAGAAACGTGGTCTACACAGAGGCATTACAATGAGTGACCTACGAAGTATGCTGAAGATAGTATATTATTTCTCTTAACCATTGCTTTATTTACTTATAACGCAAAAATAAAAGCCTTTCTAAACAATAAATGTTTATACTTCGCACAATAATTACAACCACGAATTACTACTGTTAATTTTTCAGGAACCTTTTCTACTATTGAATCAATTGCATCACGTTAAAATATGAATAAAACAACTCTCTGACATCAGTATGAAAACCGAACCTAACGTATTAACCGAAACAAACGAAACTATTCAGAATACATTAACAGTTCATGCCTTTCCACGTTAATGTCTGATAAGAGAATAAAATCGGTAAATAATTTCTACACCTGCCAAGGCACGCGCGCGTGAAGCAGCGGGCAAATGCTAGTCTGTAGCTATAAGTATGTCGTGATGCGCTTGCACAGCAGTAAAAGTATAGAATACACTTTTATATAATATGTATATACCTACTGGCAAGCGCGCAGTGGTCTGTGTACACATATATACAAAAATGTATTGTATATACCTGACTGTCAGATACATATACCTTATTACCACGCGTGCTCAGTCCTCATGGAAGGTTATACATTGTAACTGTAATAACTAAGCCCCGGATTCTTAGGTTCGAACCTATTTTGTTCCCAAACCTAATATCCTCGAAATTTTAACTTTCTCTTACGTCTACTGTATAAACTAATAATATTCATAAATTTAATAGAACCTAAAATAACCTAATTTTTTATGTTATGACCTAATTCGGTTTTTAGAACCTAAAATGACCTAATTCGATGTACTGATCCAGTTAGACTGTAATTTTGTTACTTAAACAAATGTCCAACCGGATTAGCTCAGGTCTACGGTCTGTGGAAGACGCCATGGGTTCGAACCCCAACCATCAGCTGTTCTGACGTGGTATTCCGTGGTTTTCCTTTTCCCCTCCAGGCAATTGCGGGAACAGTGCCTTATGGACAGGTTACGGGTAGCTGCTTCCTTTTCCCCCTTCCTTCTCAAAAATTTCGTTTTCTTCTTCTACATCGATCCAAATTAATGTTACATGGCGATCCGGCCAGTCACCATCACCAGCTGTATCTATTATTATGTGAATCCTAAGATCTAAGACACTGCAAATGTGAGCAGTATGGGAATGATCCCTAACATAGTCCGAGGGGTAAAGTCGAACTTGGAGGGTAAACGAACTATGTTCACGTATAAAACGGAAGAATTTATTTTAAAATTGGAATAAACTATTCACCACAATATTAAATGATGGGTTTTAACCTAATTGTTGACAGTAACATTGAGAAAAGCTGTAACAATACGGTGTGGCAACTTCACATTATTACAAAGGTTTACATTCAGTAGAAACAAATCGACAAAGCAAGTTTTAAACATAGCACGTTAAACATTAACAATCTCAGGAACACAAACCCTTTCTGAGAATTTAACAGTTGTATACCGTCATCGTTCAGTGGTAACACGGAAATTAAAATATTGTGTAGGCCTACATAAGTTTAGTTACTTAATTAAAAGCAATAATGCCTAAAAAGAAATCCTCAAGAAGTAGTCACCTGCGAGAGTGGTTAGGAACGAATAAGAACTTTTCTAAAGATGAGAGAAAATTATATATTGTCAAGCATGTGTGAAACCAGTAAGTTTAATTTGTTTTATATACATATATCTTTTATAATTTAAAAAAATAAATTAGATTTTATTTGTTTTCATTTCTAAAGTAACGTAAAGTGACAGAGTCTAGACTGCTGGATGAAATTTCATAATATTAACTGGCTATTATCCGGGGTGTTATATTCAGGTGGACTATTTTTTATTTTTGATTTCTATATAAGTGACTGCAGAAAAATGATCCAACGTACTACAGTATCAGAATTCAGCAACTCATTTGGCAAATGTTGCCAGGAGAAACGCTTCCGAACAGAAGCAGAGTTTCATTACAAGTTCAAAGCTGGGTGCAGAAGATTCGTTTCACCTGAGTCTGTGTGAAGTTCTCACTGCCGCTAATATACCAGTTTCAACAGTCCAGAATGCAGTCCTGAAAACCATTTTGGAAGAATTTTGCAACAGAAAAATATGAGATGAATTCACTTTAAGAAAGAATTACTTGCCTCATCTGCAAGTTAAAACCATTGAAGAACTAATGGACATTGCCGACAACTTCATCTGGTTAAGTGTAGATGAGACGTCAGATGCCTGCGGCAGATATATAGCGTTGTTGTGGGCAAGCTCGCATGTGAGGGACGTAGTATACCCCAAGTCATTATGTGCAGAGAACCTCCAATGACTAACCAGTCTACTGTGGTAATTGCTGTAAGGGATGCATCAAAACTGTTGTGGCCAGGTCCAGAACACGAGGATAAATTGTCGTTGGTGACAGTCAGTGCAGCTTATATGATAAAAACAGGGGAGCGTTTGAAGGCATTCCATCTTCGAATGGTCCATGTCACCTGTCTAGCTCATGGGCTGCACCAGGTAGCTGAAAAAATTCGGGAACAGCACCCTGTAGTTAAAGAGATAATTCCTTCAGTGAAGAAAATATTCCTGAAAGCGCCAAGTCGAGTAGTTACTTTCATCGATACCCCTCCTTCCTGAGCCAGTAGTGACACGATGGGGAACCTGGCTTTCAGCCGCAGTATATTATGCAGAAAACTATGAGAGCATCACGGAGGTCATCGAATCATTAGATGAAAGCGAAGATATTACTATAGTTAATGCAAAGAAAGTGTTGGACTCAGTACCAGCTGTACAGAAGTTGAAATATATAAAGGCAAATTTTTACAACCCAGAATTTTCAATCAAGAATTTGGAAGGAGGTACTCTACCGTTCAAATCACCCAAGAAGTGAGGGCCAAAGTGGCTCCTGGACAAGTTGGGGTGTCTATAGCTCAGAAGCAGGAGTCTGTTTTAGCCCGCAGTCCAGATTTCAAGAGGATGGAATACATAGGCCGTGTCCACTGTGGTCTAAAGAAACAGGAATATTGCCTTGGAATCCTAAGGAAATCGCTGATACAAAATTCACACCTCTGACCAAATTTGACGTAAAGAGTAGTTTTTTCCGCATTCAAGAGAATTTGAACGGAAAAAAGAGCAGGATTTACTTCTGAAAATCTGTCAAAATATTTCATTGTTCAGTATCATATTAGAAGTTTTAAATGAGTTGTTAACCATACACAATACAGACGAAGTATTTTGAACATAATAGTGGTTTATTTTGCATATTTTAATGTGATCGACCAATGACATGTTGGAAGTTTTTAAGGAGTACTTGACATTGTATTGTAAAGTCAACAATATTTTTAACACTATGGCAGTATGTATTGCGTGTTTTAAATTTTATTTCCCTTAAAAACGTGTAAGTTCCTAAATCAGAATTTTAAAAACCTATAAAAGCCTAAAACGTGAGTTGAATAAACCTAAATTTGGTTTTTTAGAACCTAAAAATCCGGGGCTTAGTAATAACGTATCTATCCGTAAATTTTTGACTACCTTGACTATAGTTTTTTTATTTTTTATAATATATCTAACATTAATCATTTAAATTAGATAAGTTTGCCAGCACTGCATCCACAATCCACAATCAGAGAAACTTTTTTCCAGTTTTTTTTTAAATTTTTAAAATGTTTTAAAATAAATTATTCATAGTTTTTCCCGGTAACTTATTAAATTCCTGATACCCTTACCTACGAAAGAAAATCTTTCCACACCCTTGTGGCTGAAATCGGGTGCCAGGTTGTGGTCATGGTTATGTTTTCCCTTCCATGCACTACACCTAATTCTTACACCAATATCTTTACACGCCTCATCACCAACATATTTTTTTTTTTCCCCAATATGCGCCTTGTACACTCACATGACTATCTTCACCATCCACCTTTCTTCCAATGAATCCCATTCCGGCTCCTTTATCATAGCAGTTACTGATTGTGTTCTGAGGTACTTTCCAGATACAAAACTAACAACCTTCTTTGCACCCCTGCAAATCCTGATACCTAAAATGTGGGTCCCATTATACGCTACCATATTCGATAAATGGTCTGACCAAAGTTTTGTAACTGCAATTCTCTCACTTATCTGGTATATCTCCTCATCACCCTTCTCCAAGTGAAGGATTCTGAAACCTTTTTTGAATTTGTGATTGAATATTATGCCATGGTATTTACATGTCAAGTCCTCAACAAGCACTTATTTCCTCAACATTAAGGTTTTTTTTTATCTGGGTACCTCTCTTTTTTCAGTTATCTTCATCTCATGTTGACTTACCCAGCTAGGTATCCTGTCCAGCTCACCCTGCAGCTGTTCACAGTCTTCTACCGTTTTGATCCTGTTGTCTAGCATTATGTAATCTGCTAACTACTTAACCACACAGTCATTCTTTAGAATAGTGAATAGCAATGGTCCCAATGCACTACCATGCAGCACGCCCATTTCCAATTCCACTTCTTTTGATACTGCATTTATTAGATCTAGTGCTATGCTATGAATTAGGCCTCTCCAGTCCATTTAATCGGAAATATCTTGCATATAACCTACCAACTGAGATTCGCATTGAATATCCTTCCCTAAAGCCATGTTGTCAATTTGAAAACTACATACGTTACTCACAAACTTTTCAGATGTGTTTGCAAATCAGTCTCTCCATTAGTTTACCTAATACTGATGTCAAATTGATTGGCCTATAATTTTCGACCCTATTTGTCACCCCTCCTTTATATACCGGTATTATTCCAGGTAAGCAGCAAGTATCCAGACACAGTTTAAATAATATTTCAAGATAAGGTATAATGTCACCTCTTGCTATCTTAAAGATATCCGTAGTAATATTATTTACACCAGCCCTTTATGCTTTTTCAGCTTTCTTAGTTCCGTCATGATACCCTCATGATGAATTTCAAATTTTTTAGTACAGTATACTCATTTCTAATTTTGTCGTTAAGCTCATTGTCCAGTTTAAACCCTCCCATTCCTGAATTATTGTCTCACTAATTTATTTAATTTAATTTAATTTAATTTAATTGCAATGGAGCACAGGCTCCGGTGGCAATTTCCCTACACAGCTATCTTCCCCCTATCCTGCACCCACCTACATTTGCCCTCTACAAATTTTTTCTTTAAATTCCTTCAAAGTTTTCGGTAAATTATTCATCGTTTCTCTTGGTAACTCATTCCAATCCCTGACACCCTTACCTAAAAAAGAGAATCTTCCTACACCCTTGTGCCTGAGTTACTTAAAATCTCTGCCTTTTTCAAATCCCTAGGAACTACTTTCTCTATCCTTATCTATAACTGTATCAACACCCTTCCTTCCCTCCAGTTTGCTAACATAGCCATGAAAATTTTATAGATGCACCGGCCAGTGGTCCCCGTGCACTAGTAATATTCTTCATAAACCCATCTTTCGCCATCTTATTTGCCATTATTAATTCCTTATGGTTGTTTCAAGTATTCCCTACTATTTTGTTGTTTTTTAACTCTGTTATGTTCTCTTCTCCCCAACCTCTTCAACTGCCTCATCTCCCTGTAGTAGTACGTAGATTCTGTACTTCTCTTTATTTTATGTTTTGGAATAAATATTTCTTCGCCATTTTTAACGTACTTTGTATGGATGTTCAGCGATATCTTCACCAACTATGAACCGATTTTTATGAAATGTTTTTAATGTATAAGGTATACCTTCAAAGTTATTCCACATACATTTAATTGAGAAACCATCCCTTCCACGCCATCACACCCTTCTTAAGTTTTATACAAACCAAATTTTTTTATCCGATTTCAATGGGCTAATATTACTACTAGTATTATAGAGTTGAGTTCCTGTAGTGCACTGAAGGTACCTGATTATGTACTGTACTGAATCACCAAAGGAAAAGTAAAATCTATTAAAAAAAAGATCGGTAATTAGTTGTTTTTTGTTGTTTTTGTTGTTGCTGTTGTTGTTGTTGTTGTTGTTTTTTTTTTTTAAACTTCCTGATACATTTCCAGAAACTGGCTCCTAAATGGTATACCTAAAGAAATACAAAAATAATCAACTGAAAACAATTTTGATGATAAAAAAGATTTTTCAAGATATGTCCATTTCATGACATTCTCCGTATTTTATGTGGGAAATTAATTGGTTGCTGAAGTATCAAATTTTTTCCAAATGACTTTTTTCTAAAACCATAAACTCAAGAAAGGACGCTAATTCCTACACACTATATTTCGCTGTAAATTTTGCGGATCAGTAGCAAAATCGTAGAATCAGAACGAAAATCCAAATATTTTGAGAGTCGGCGCATTGCTAACTTTCGTTTGAAGATTATCGAGAGGAATTCTTTTCTTCAATCCCCCCTTTACCCTTTCACTAGGATTCAACTCCCAAGATTCTTCGAAATTTTTTTTAAGGTCAGTGAGAAGTAATGAATAATTATCAATTTCCTAGTGAAATAGTTAAAGATGTAACCAGTTGATAAACATTAGATTTAAGACTATGATCATAGAAAACAGATTAATTAAATGGCTACTTCGGTGTCTCTTTGACCACTTAGATATTATCAGAATTATAACTTAATAATTAACTACCAACAGATTAATTTTAATAAATGAAAAGGATTTTCTTTAACGATTATAAAACATGAATTGAATAGATAGCAAACTGAACATTTATTCACAAACAAATTATGAAACTTAAAAAGTTATTCTCAAAACAAAATGACAAACACCGTTATCTTGAACCTTTATATCTCGAATTCAAGTACAAAAACAAGAAACAAAGAAATTATAAATCAATAAAATTACAAAAATATTACAATGCAGGAATTTTACGAGATATATTATTCAAATGACATAGGAACATTCAGTTACAAGTTCCGCAAAATTAATTAAATGAAAATGGGAGAAACATGGAGTCTCATTTGTGAATCGCTTCACCAAGGTCGTTAACTGGGCACTGAGGGTAAAAGTTGTTTAGTGCAGTTACAGTTCAGTGGTTAGTGATTACCACATCCATTGGAGCGTAGCGCCGTAACAAAAAAAAAAAATCTAGATTCAGACTGCAAACATCAGGCCCCAGTCACAACACTTTACAATTGAAGGCGTCCTCTCAAGTTATAACAGTAGACAACTTATAAATTCAGGTTGCGACTATATAGCTCTCAGCCAGCCTAGCAGTTTCCAACAGTGAGTTCGGGAGATCGGCGCCTTTAACGCTGTCGATATCCGAGTTTTCGTCTCCGCCATCCAATTCCGTCCAACATTCTAGAATTCGCTCTTCTTGCCTCACGATTCGACTGGCCGGATATATGAATCAATGTACAATAACAACAATTAATTTTCATAAAATGTTCTCGGGCTTCCCACCTGGAGGCGCGCCAATTTTAAATGACGTTTCGAAGACGGTCTTTAGCTCCATCTCCCCCAGCAGGAGGCCCAAGAATATTTTATACAACTCATACACTCATTCAACAATTAATTTATTATTATAAGAATACAGTGGCGTCCGAAGAAATTTGCTCAGGCAGTGACAACACTGAACTTTTTGATGGTTTACTTATCCTCATTGTTGAAGTGAAAGGTGTCTGGAAGAACAGCTCAGAGTTGACTAAGAAACAACTTGAAAATCTGCAATGTGTGAAAGTACCGCAACCTGCGTGTCCTGCCGGATTAAATAAATGATTTTGAAATTAATCAATAATAAATGCTTTAAGATTGACCAAAAAGTAGGGATGTAACGGATATCCGCATCAGTAAGTGCGGAACTTTCGCATGAAATCCTACATCCGCTTTCGCATCCGCAATTTTTAATGTGGATGTATTGCGGATGTTTTGTTTACATTGCAATATATATTAGTCTTTTCTCTTTATTCAAGATTCTGTCCTTCGTCGCTTAGCTAACAATAAACGTGGTTGTTTTCTGATGATTTTGCAATAAAAGTAACAATGAACTAAACGGTGTTATTACCTAAGTGACGAATTTACAAGTTTGAACTTGCATGTAAAGTATAGGTCGGGCTACAATAGACCGCACCGTGCCCGCACTGTCAGCGACCGACACTTTTCTTATTGTTGTCGCTCACTCGATTGAAGTGAGTTCAAATGACACCGCACCGTGTGCCGGCCGTCATTAGTTTGGTTTAATTTTTGACTGTGCAGGCCGATGTCGGGCTGGTCGATATGGAGAAGCGTATACAAAGAATTCAGAAATTTCTGGTCCTTTACTACTAACTGTTGTTTTAGCGTTACTGATTGCTTTAGAAAAGTGTCCTCTTTTTCAGCCTCACTTTAGGTTCATCAGATGTACGTAAAATGTAGGTATTGTATGTTCGCATTAACAAATCAAAGCTTTGCCGGAGGTAAAGGTCGATTTTAAGACCTGTAAAAATTGCATCCAAGACCCGGATTTTGAGCCGGGGATCTTCCATATCCTAATCACACGCCTCAAGCATCTGAATCTAGAATTACTGAAAAATATGAATTCAATCATATAAAAGTACATTTGTGTTTTGGGATATCAAGAATAAATTATATAGAAAAAAAAGTACTTTGATTTTACTATGTTTGAAGATTTATTTGTCATTACATCCAGATTTGTCTCTTGACTCAGATGGATACGGCGTACGATTGGGGTACTGAAAGTCTCTTGTTCAAATCCCTGTCTCAGATGTAATTTTCATGGTTCTTAAAATTTACAGTCACCTCTGGCAAAGCTTTGATCTGTTAATGCTAACGTTCTGGGACGCTCCGTAGTTCGAATTTCATATTAATCTGTAGGTCTCCTTTTAAAAATAGTTGACAACGATAGAGGTGCACTGCGCGGACGATAAGGAACTCTGTGAATAGAATTTTTATTATTATTATTATTATTTTGCAGAATCTTTGCAGTATTTATTTAAATTAAGATGTATAAGAGTCTTAAAAAAAGTGTTGAGTGAATCGAAAGGAACCTAAACCAAAACAAACACGTTAAATGTGAAGTGAGTGACGCTTGACATTTCATTGTGACTATGTAGTCTTTCAATCCAGTACAGTGATGATCATTCGTCAAAACTGCGTTGGGATACTATTTTCGTTCAAAAGAGATCAAACAGTGAGGTGATAGCAAGGAGTCAGAAAATAAAATAGAAAAAAAATATATAAAGTATGCCTACACAAAATAAATTATAGTACTCTATAATTAAGTACGGGTGATAACCCTAGCTGTGATCCCCAAATCACTTTTAAGGTAATTTTTTAACATTAATTCTGTGAAACAACGAAGTGTATACTTTAAAGGAGACTGAAGACAGAGCACGAGCTAAGGAGTAGGGACCAGTGTGGATGCGAGGGGGACGAGCCGTTACTCCTCAGAGTGTCGGTGCGGGTTCGGTGCGGGTTCGGTGCTTTCTACTGCTGCCCGATCTTAAGGCGGCCCATTCACGGTCCAACTTATAGGAAATCCGTGTAGAACTACCGTAGAATGCGCTCACCCATTCACGCTACTCTAGATGTTCCAAGCAATCCATTCCACTCTTCTCGCGGCACACCGTGCGTCCTTATCTCACACTCGTAAGATGTTTCCTCCAATATCTGTAGCTTGTTTCCTCCATTATCTATAGCTTGTTGGACAACAAGGACCCGTTTTGGTTGCCTGTGAGTCCAACCAGGGCCTCCGTAAGCGGGCGTGCAAGGCGTGCACCGCACGCGGGCGGCACATCGAGGGGGGCGGCAAAACGAGCGATCGACAGTCGCAGCCCCGCGATAGTTACCACTCGATTGTCGCCGCGACGAAATTTGCGGCGACCTTTTTTTTTTTTTTTTTTTTAGAGCTCAACAGCTGCTTCGGGCGGCCGGCGACACTTGGAATGGCAACAATGGGGGCGGCAAATAATGTTCAAAGGGGCGGCAATCTCGCAGTTTTTTGACCCCGGTTCGGAAATTTCCTAAATCCACCACTGGCTGTAGTTAGACAAGGGGCGGCCTAATCGGTATTGCACGCGGGCGCTCAAACAGCGAGCGGCGGGCCTGAGTCCAACAACATCCAACATCTCCTACATGTATTCCTGTAACCGCTTTCAAGGACCATCAAGAGTTCTTTTATCGAAAATCGGATCTCGTAGGTACTACAAGTTGTACTGTGAATGTGCCACTAGTGCGGTGGGAAGGTGTGTGGCGAGCACGGAACTGGGCGTGGTAGGTGAATGCTCCCTTTAAAAGACCATGGCTGAATTCCTTCCCGTTCCTAGCTCCGATATTTTCACGCCTCTAATGACCTCGACTTCAACAAAGTGTATAGCTATAAGACAAAAAAGCGTGCGCGGTAATGCGCGGTGGCGTGGCCTTGTGCTTGGACTTGAATTCGTCTAACCACGAACTCCACAAAGTTCATATGACAAAGAATGGTTTTTAGATGCGTGCGCAGTTGTGAAATCATCCCAATTTTGTTGTTGTTGAAAGATGAGGTAAAAATAAATCAATTTGGCGGTATTATATGGAAATAGTATTTACTTATGATAAAAAGATTGATTTTAAATTCATTTTTGATTAAATATTAAAATCTAAACAATTATAAATTTATTTTTCCACATCCGCATCCGGTTCCGCAAAAATCCGAATCCGCGGATGTCAATCACTGAACATCCGCATCCACTTCCGCAAAGATGACATCCGCAACAACCCTACCAGAATGTAAACAAACAATGACTGATTAGTGAAAAACCGACGAGTTAACCTACAGGCAATACTGGATTACCCAATAGGCACGACAAAGCAGTAGCCTGGAGCATCCGATTTTTAAAGGCTCCTGTGAGTTAACTTTTTTTATTAAATAAAAATATTAAAAAATAAATTTAAACATCCAAAATAAAATGAAAAGCATAAAAATTAAATTTTTTGGTTTGATTTCAGTGTATGATTTAATAAAAAATAAATTTAAAAAATCATAAATTGTAAAATTCGTGTGTTTAGATGGATGAAAAATGTAATCAATTTGGTTTGTCATCTATGAAATATTTTCTTTCTACTTACAAAATTCAGATAACTTTTTGAAAAACAGTGGGACCCAAAAAATTTGAGTGCCTAAGGCCCCATACTTTCTTAATTCGGCACAACCTTCGATGACCACTACGACAGTGGCACTCCGTTTCTGACAGTGGAACACATTTAATTGAGGGTCATTTTCTGTTACGTATATTAATAAACTTGAGTAATTATCCTTCAAAGGAACTAAGACTTAGAAACAATATAGTCTCCTCCATTAATGAAGCTTCTAGGCTAGCGTTTCTCAATCTTTTTCCATCCGAGTACCAGCAAATTGTCAAAAATAATGCTGCGAGCCAATAACTTATATCGTCATATTTTTTTATCTATGTGTATATAGACATTTTTATAGTACCAATATAACATAATAAATCTAAAACCATGTTTTAAATTCCTGCGAAAACACAGTTTTGGAGCTGTAAGTCAACTATTACATAAAAGTTAATTAATTGTTGACCAGATTCTTAATACTTGGCAAACCGTGTAAATAATAACGGTACTTACAGACTGGACGCTACATTATACCACCCGCCTACATGAACAAAAGTAGATAAATAAAATAAAGTAAAAGACGCTAGACCATACACCTTTTGTTTATTTCACCACTCCTATGTTGCGAACCCTACAACGTACCGCAGTCCCTAAAACCTATTACAAGACACTCAGAAAATGGACATTTACTTAATCCCTAGACGAACAGCACTCTTTTCGATGCCATCTGGAAATGAATAGATTATTGTAGAAACAATTCTGTTCTATCCTCGTCCTGGAAATGCAAGATTTTTGCCTGGCCATTGAAATATTCAAGACTTTTTTTTCTGCCTGCGGACCACCTGAATCATCTTCGCGGACCACAGGTTGAGAAACACTGTAAGTTTTAGGGGATGTAACTGAATTTGATAAAAAATGGTGGTAGCTGCTGCTGCGCTCTACCGACAGTGTTACTAACATTATCGAGCTCTATAATATTCCAGCGGCCGCGTGTCTGCCCACTACCCGGCAGAAATATGCTACCGGGGGCAGCTTGAGACAGAACAAACTTGTCACCAACCGCCACTATATAGTAACGCGGCCCCCCACCCTTGAATATTACCGCGAAAACGCCAGAGCACATGCGCGATTGGTGATAACTCAAAGCTGTCTCCACGACAGAGAAATAGTTCACTGGTCTGACCAACAGATGGTGTTCACTAGTTTCCCAAGCTTTCATAAGTAATAGTGTATTAGAGGTTATCGCATTTATAAATATTTATTTTCCTTTCATTATATTTATTTTTTTAATTTATTTATTCTTGATTCGTAGTTGGTGACATGTCTCAATGCCACTACGTCTAGAGCCGCCACTGTAACATCAAATATTTGCTAAAACATTCATCGGCCACTCGTCACACAGTTTCTGTTCGTCGTATTGGAGGATTCAATCTTCCTCCACATAACTTGTTCGCAGAAATTATTTCATCGGTGCTCCTTCCAACACATCACTTTTACGTGTGGAAAAAGTCTGTGCGTTGTCCTTGTCAAAGGTGATCTTATCTTCGTTCTGCACCTCACTTGTCATAGTTAGCGTGGACTTCCCTCCCAAAAATACTTGGACGGAAAGGAATAGGCAAGTGGCCAACCATAGGGCTCACATGCCTGTCCTCTCGTACAGCGGCTTAAGCCCCGTTTAGACGGTGCGAGTTGACTGGAACGACAGTGGGAAGGAGGGTCGGTGGTGGGGGTAAGAGAGTGGACTAGCATGCTAGTAACAATTTGAAGACAGTACACGTCCACTCTCAGGAGAGTTCTCTACTACATTGTGATCTTGTTGGAAAATTAGTTTGTCCGCATTACAGGAAGGAATTGATATTGTAGCTGATATGTTAATTATAAGTTTGAATGCTATGAAGAAAAATAAAAGAAAACGACGAAAGTGGGTAAGGGAGTGGATTTCAAAAAGAAATGTTTTAGGTGCTTCGGCTACGTTTTTGAATGAAGTTACAGTTGAAGATGTAGAAAGTTACAGAAATCATTTAAGACTGACTGTTTCTCAATTTGAAGAGCTTCTGTCAAATATTTCTATCAGTATTAAAAAAGATGACACCATTATGAGGCAAGCTCTAACACCCCGGATAAAACTGGAAATAACACTGAGATATTTAGCCACAGGTGACTCCTATAGTACCCTGGAACATTTTTATCGTGTGCCGAAATGTACGATTTCAACATTTATTCCAGCTGTTTTGAAAGCTATTTATGATAGTTTGAAAGTTTCTTTTTTTAAAATTGAGTTTACATCAATTACAACTTCAAAATTTATTTTAATTCTTAAATATGTACATAAATGAAGTATAAGAAGATATAAGAAAGGTCAATAAGTTTCAAATCCTCCAATACTATTTATTGCAGTATTTAGAATTCCGTAACTTTGTTGCGGTGATGACCTCGGCGATTGTTCATTTGTAAAACCTTCTGCAATAATGCACTCATTATTGCTTTCACTACACGATGTTGTTTGTCCAGAGGGCGTAGATAGTAAAGAAATCTCCATTTCTTTAGAAGCCTTTTGAGATCTGTAATAATGAATTCGTTTTTCTGTTATCATCATCATTATGTCACTTTGCAGTTCTAGACATAGCTCTAGTGGGAGTTCTCTCAACTGGCTGGCAATATTAGCCCCAAAATGGTCAAATTCATCATTATGTTTTACACTTTCTTTTATTTTTTTCCAGCTTTTCTATTGCTGATGATATGTAGGAGGGAGGATTCTTTACTTTCATTTTTTTTAATTTCTTCTGATTTTCCTTCCTGGGAACTGAAAAATTATAGCCAAATTCATCAATTGTATGCTTATCAATATTTTGAGTTTGGCTGCTGTTTGTGTCAGCTGTTAGTTGCAGTTCCTCATTGTTATCGTCAACCTATAAAAAATAAAAATAAACTTATAATAACAATAGTAAAGTAAAAGTCGGCAGTTACAATAATTGACCTTTACTTTGCTGTTTTAGATTCCGACTACAGCGCAAGAATGGAAGAATATTGCTGAAGGATTTAATGATAAGTGGAATTTTCCCAATTGTTGTGGTGCTATGGATGGGAAACACGTCAATATTGTATGCCCCAAAAACAGTCACACTGACTTCTACAATTACAAAGGCTATTTCAGCATAATTCTCTTCGCTCTCGTGGACAGCAGATACAGATTTATTTATATTGATGTTGGTTCAAATGGTAGGGTAAATGATAGCACAGTGTTTCGAAATTCGTCATTGAAAAGATCAATAGAGAACGGAGCATTGCAGTTTCCTTCATGGGGAGTGATAGTAGCTGATGACGCATTTCCTTTAAAAACATACATTATGAAACCATATTCTAGACATGGTGCTCTATCTGCACAAGAAAAAATTTTCAACTATAGGCTTTCACGGGCAAGACGGATCGTGGAAAATGCTTTTGGGATTTTAGCTATGCGTTTTAGAATTTACAGATCACCCATTCAGCTCTCTCCTGAGAAAGTGGATCTTGTTGTAAAAGCTACTTGTGCACTTCATAACTGGTTAGTAAATATTTCATCAACCACATACATTTCTTCAGTGGCTGACAAGGAATTGGAAAATGGGTGCCTGGAGACAAGCAGATATTAGTTTGGGCTTAACAGAATCTCACCTTAAACATGGAAGTAATAATTTCTCTCAGTCGGCTGAAACGAAAAGACGGAAGTACATGGAATACTTCAATACAAAAGGTGCTGTACCGTGGCAATGGGCATGTATTCAGCCATCAATGTAATGTTAATTGTTATTTAAATGAAATAAACATAATGTGACTTACCAAATTTGATGATGTTTTTCTTGTTGAAATCACATTCCTCAAAAATCTATCTGCAACTTCAAACCAAATTAAAGTTGATCTGTATACTTCGTCCGTTGAAGACCCAGATAACTTGGACGATTTAATTTTGTTTACTTCCTGCACATAAGTGCTTCTTAAATTTTTTTATTTTGTTTTTTTACCTCCATCTCACCCACTTCTGGTTTATTTAGTAATAACACAATTCTTTTGAGAGCAGCATCTCTAAAATCTTTGTTTTTGTAGTTTTTAATCTTAAAGTTCCCCAGAATTTCTTCATTTTCGTACAATTCTAAAAATTTTAACGTCTCCGCTTCACTCCACTTACACGTCTTGCCAGTTGTCGCCATCTTGCTTCCTCAACTCGCACGCCAAAAGTTGGTAGTGAACCGAGTCCACTATCCTCAGTCAACTGTCTGTCTTGTACCTGTTTACACGAGGAAAGTGGACTATCCAGTGCTGCGCGCGCAGCAAGACAGTACATTCGTTCCAGTCAACTCGCACCGTGTAAACGGGGCTTTAGCTGGGCGGATGGGACACTTGTCAACCGCATAACAAAAACCGGGATAAGGCACGTGGTTCCCCACTCCTCTTTAAGGCCACTGACCGGCAGTTGGCTAACTTATTTTAAAGCATCATTTGCTCAGTCAATATTTAATTGCAGCAGTGTCTTTCACAATCAAATGTGGGTGCTAAATGTATTAGCCACGTGATAAAATAAAAGTATGTAATAAAATAAATGAGGTCATTTGATAACACCACACCAACGATAAGTCTCGAACCACGCCGTTGCACGCGTTCATGTTCACTCTGAAAGTACTGTTTTTCTAGAATTGAGCATTAAAGCAGTAGCACCTACTTTTACTGGCGTGGCGGATGAGAATGTGCGAAGAATGTTCAACAAATTAGCGTTACCTCGTCTGTTTGGACTGTGCGTTTTCCGTTTGTTACAACAATGCGGTACGCTCGTTGATTCATTCCCACGCACTGCGTCGAGGCTGAGAAATACCCACAGATTCTTTACGAGCTGCCACAACTTCGACAGCGACTTCCGGTTACACGAATGTAGCTTTAATGGGTTTATTGCCACCGAAACTTGGAGGCCCCAAAAAGCACCGATCGTAAGCTGTAACTATATATAATTAGAGTTACTTTTAAAAGAATAAAAATGTACGTATATCCCATTTCTTTTACGTGATAATCGCTTCTACCTCACTGGCGTACATAGTTGACACACACCGTCTGGGTTCACGAGGTGATACGAAAGAAATGCTCGACTTAAGAACATTCATTAAAAAAAAAAAAAAAAACGCCAATGAAAAGATTACATCATTCCATCTTAACACACTAAATTCTAAAATGTCACAAAATAACTGCTCTGCACGACATGGATACCGTTATAACAGGTCTCTATTGTGTGTCACTGCAAGAAACAGCTCCAACTAGCGCGTGCATTCGGGTGATAAGTTCTATTTCTAGTCTGACCTCCACGAAAGGGGCAGGAGCTTTTAGTAATTTTTACTAATTTTCTTAAAATAAAGACATTTGTTTTCTTAAATATCCATCTGCACTTATACCCTATTATTTACCATTCCATATTTTTGGTATTGTTCGCTATTTGTGACACTCATTACGAACAACAAACTTAACCGACACCACCCAGGGGATTACCTCACCAACCAGCCATACCATAGCTAAGACGGCTGCTGGCAAAAATTTCTGCTTTTCTAATTCTTCGTTTGCATTCTGCAGGGTCACTAAACACAATATAACCTCACGTAACGTTCCAATCTGTTTGCGTCACTTGTAAGCTTTGTGCATGTGTTTCGCATTATTCGCTATGTGTAACGAAAACTGCGCGGAACGTGGGCAATTGTTCTGTTACTGGGCAAGTTCCTTAATGACGCAGCTCAACGAAGGTCTGAAGAAGAAAATGAAGACAGAGGTCGCTACTAGGGTTACTAACGTATTTAGAAAAAAATAAAGTAAGTATATTTGTCTTTGGAAAAGGAAAATGAAAAGTATCTGAAAGATTTTTTTTGTTAATTTAAATTTTTATTGCTTTAAATACATATATTTCCGTGCAATGTAGTCTTCACGTATGTACCGCCGGATAGTGTTGTGGAAACACAATATTTCGACGGCTGGCTCTGCCGTCTTCTTCAGGTGTAGAGACATCTGCACTGGTCGGCTGACCCACAGATACTCACGTATACCACCGGATAGTGTTGTGGAAACACAATATATACTCAGTATCTGTGGGTCAGCCGACCAGTGCAGATGTCTCTACATCTGAAGAAGACGGCAGAGCCAGCCGTCGAAATATTGTGTTTCCACAACACTATCCGGCGGTACACCCGTGAAGACTACATTGCAGTCATACGCCGGGAAAGTCTTCGTTCTTACATATATTTTCGTGTTATTACTTTTTGGTTTCATTTTAACGTGTTATAGCTGGTACCACATCCTAAAACTAAAATTACAAATAAATAAATGAACAATTCATATTTAAGTCTTTTGTCTGTCCGGGTGTCGCCACGTCATGATAGATATTGACTGACTAATGCTAGCTTATGCAATGGTAACGCTCGCAGCGTAAATATTGAATTTCGCAAGTAATTTATTTTGAGGTTCTCTTCTCTTTCTCCCACAAATTTTTGTACTTGTTTAGGTTTGTTCACTTTTTTTGGAGTTACTGTTGTATCACCTGTATCAGTATAATAAACAGAATCTGTATTACTTGACATTTTAGACAATGTAAAAGAAAAACAATGCAGTTGAAAACTCCAACCTCAATACAACAAGGAACAGACGGAACAGCGAATTCTCCGCTTGTAGGTCACGTGACTGACATACACCCCTCCATTTAGAAATAACGGCGAGCGGAATCGAATCGACACGAATGCCACAATATGGATGGTTCGCCCTTGTTGCCTCCGCTACCAAGCGGTGTGTACACTGGGCAAGGGGGGAAAAAATTCTTGGCTGACAGGCACTTCACTCGAAGTAATGTATTTCGACATACTTCATTAGTATGAAAAAATATAAAGTATAACGACCAAAAATAAAATATGATACTTTATTACAAACTATAGTATGTAACCCTAGTCGCAACTGCTGCGGAGGACGACTTTTCAATAAAAACCGATTAATGTACCCTGAATCGAAAATTCAACGACCCCTTTGCGCCACAGCGCTCTCAACACTGCTTCTGAAAAACAGGCAACAGGAAGTTCTGTTTCCGAAGAAACTTGCCAGAAAAGCTTTTTAAGGTAGTCGGAATATCACAATTGCGCCTATAAACGCTTACCAAGAATGCCTTGTGCTTATTATAGAAAAAGGACAACGGAGCATACAGATACTCTTATACTCTGCAGTTCACAAAACTGAGGGTGCCAGAGTCTGTTTTATATCAAAATTAAATTATTCTCTGTATATCCCAATCTTTGGCGGAATTAAGGAAAAAACAACACAAGTAATATTAGTACTGATTTTATCTCTCCTATCACTACGATATAAATACCTTGGTGGAAGAAACATTTCATTTTAGTCCTAAATGGAAATAGATGTTCACATGAATTCTATGGAACCTACGTTGTCTATTTGACATAGTTCCAACCTGTACTCCCTATCATGTATGAATCAGTATGTAAGCATTGGATCAAGCGATCTCAAAACATTTGTATCTACTTCCAATCAGAAGAGTCATCTTATTAAGTACGCAAAAAACTAGAGATTGTTTAAAAGGTTGGAAAAGAATTGCTTGTTGAAGACTTGAAATATAAATACCTGGGCATAACACTTGACAACCAACTCAACTGGACAAGACACATTGGACAGGTAGTAGGAAAAGGTTTAAAAATACTTCACTTGTTGGAGAGTATGGTCCGGGTATGTACCAGTGAAGGAAAGGAATTCGGTTTCAAAACTGTGGTCTGTCAATTATATGAATATCGTAGTGTAGTATGGTACAGGAGTTAGCCGGGATGCAAAGAAGGGCTGCTAGATTTGTCTCTGGTAATTACCGCAGAATACAATCAGTACCCGATATGATAAAGGAGCTGAAATGGAATTCACTGGAAGACAGGAGGAAGGTGAAGAGAGTTGTGGGAGCGTACTAGGCGAATATTGGCGATGAGCCGTGGAAAGGTATTGGTGGAAGTACCACCATGACCACAAACTGGAACTTGACATCAGACATAAGGATGTGGAAATATTTTCTTTCGTAAATAAGGGGATCAGGGATTGGAATAAGTTGCCAAGAGAAGTGACGAAAAATTTACTAATAAACGGTAAAACAATTTCAATTTTACTTTATTTTTACTTATGACTTTACGCCTCGTCGTCTTCCAGGACGGAATGGGACGGGGGACAAGGAACGGGAGGGAATTCGGCCATTTTCTTTTGAAGGAAGCATCCCGGCATTCGCCTGGAGTGATTTGGGGAAACCATGGAAAACCCAAATCTGGATGCCCAGACGGATATTCGAACCGGCATCCTCCCCAGTGCGAGGCCAGAGCAAAAGAATTTGAAATTGAAAATAGTGGAGGGAAAAAGTTGGTGGAAAAAGGAAAGTGGAAATATGGGTGTGTAGGGAAACTGTTACCGGAACAAGTGGTCCACCACAATTAAATTAAATTAAATCCCTTACAGTGTTATTCCAGATGAGCTACATTTGGCGTGTGGTTGAACAGTTTGAAATTATGATATAAAATCCCTAATTGAATCGCAAAGTCGATTTATTTATGCTAGTACCAGTATCTAAGATACAAATTCCCCTTCACCAGAACTAATCGCGATAAACATTTCGACTGCGAGAAGGCTTGTGTCAGGCAATATTAAAATGATAAATTCTATTTCGGAAATATTGAATTAAACCGCCATTTTTTTATTTCTCGGCGCGTGGCTAATAGATCAAAATGTTACGAAAAGGATTACAAACGTGACATGTACAGTTTCCATTAAATGACAGGGTTTTACTTGATGCATGCACATGCATTCAAAAATTCTACTTTGTTTTCTGCGTCATAGACAAAATAATATATAGTATTATTTCTATAAGGTGTTTTTTTTTTTTACAAGCTCTTCATACTTAACCGAAAACTATGAATGAAGTATCATTTTAAAGCTTAAGTTCTCCACTTTGATCATATATTTTAAGAAAGGATTTTCCGGAATTCGACCATTGAAGAAAAAAATATATTTTTTTTTTCTAAAACGTGTTTTTTCCCGCGACCCATTTAGCTCCCTTGATACCTAAAAAAACTCGATAACCGAGGGTTGATTTTTAAAGACTAAAGTCTTCACTTTGGTCACATCATATTTGAAGAAAGGATTTTTTTGGAATTTGACCCTTCAAGGGTAAAAGTATTAATATTTCTAGAACGTGTTTTTCTGTCACGAACCATTTATCTCCCTTGATATCTAATAGAAATCGAGAAATGAGGTATAATTTAAAAAATTAAAGTCCCCCTTTGATCACATCATATTTTAAGAAAGAACTTTTTCCAAGTTCGACCCTTAAATTGCAAAAATATCGTCTTTTCCAATAATTTTGTTTTTTTTTAACTTGTTCCATGCCCAACCGAAATCGATAAATGAGGTATCATTTTAAAGACAAAGACACTGTGGCTACATTATATTTTATGAAAGGATTTTTTTTTAATTTTTGATATTCAATCCTTAAGGGGCAAAACTATCAATACTTTTAGAACGTGTTTTTCAATTACGAGCCATTTACCTCCTTCTATTCCTAACCAAAATCGAAAAATGACGTATCGTTTTAAGGATTAACTTCTCCCGTTAGGTAAAATTATAAATTAAGAAAGAAATCATTCGGAATTTTAAACTATGAAGATTGTTCAGAGCCAAGTCCCTAGATAGCAGCAGAACGTATTACAGCGAAATCATTAAGCTCTGTGTTTTTTATACCAATAAGTTGCTTTTCAGAAATTTTTTCTTTTACGGAAACATTTCTGTTGTGCTATACAATTCATATTTTATTCGTGAAATTTTCTCACAGGCCCAGAAACACGTGTCACTGATATATTGATGTGCCTTGTGTATTTTTTATCAGGCTAGTTGTATTCTGTTAAGGTCAATGAAAGTTTGTCATACATTCAGTATGTTTTACATTTTCTTAATTATTTTGTAATACTTCATAAGTACCTATTACACTAAATAAATATACAATTGCTACAAAATGAAGCGATTCTACTTTCATTTTTTCATATGCCGCC
This sequence comes from Vandiemenella viatica, assembly GCA_031002005.1. Classification (NCBI taxonomy): domain Eukaryota; kingdom Metazoa; phylum Arthropoda; class Insecta; order Orthoptera; family Morabidae; genus Vandiemenella; species Vandiemenella viatica. The sequence goes on along the minus strand of JARYHS010008075.1, from coordinate 42,752,996 downwards.
AGCCTTACTATTCATCGTACATATTCGCTCGGGTCATCTAGTATTGTAATAATTGGAATAAACAGTACCCTACAATTTTACGTAAGCTAGCACTACGTTTGCAAGCAAGTTCGCCGATACGCGAATATTAGTTTTTGCAACATTAGTTTTTGCAACATGCGTGAACACATAGACAGAAAATCTAAAATTTACGGTTTTTTACTTTTGCATCGAAAACTATTAACGTATCGCGATAGAAAGTATCCTATATTCTGAACGACGCAATAAGTTATCACTATGTGTAGTTTAGTTAAAATCAGAACATTAGTTTTTGTATGATGCGCAAACAAACTAAGAGATAAACAAAACAAAAAACCACTTTCTGCAATTTTACCGTATAGATTTTTCAAAATTTGGGCTATTAATTGTAATCCGGAATTAGATTTATCTTCGACAGAAGTTGCGTATTCGTGTCACTTCACGTTGCTTTGTACTGTTATATCGAAATACTTCAAGAAAGCAACTTTTAAAACGACTAATACTCTCATGCACAAGCTGTTTCCTTTCAGTTCATTACGGTCCTTAACTTGCAGTATTTTCGTTTTGATTTACAGCAGAATGTCTAAACAAAGTCAAGATCACATTGGATGCCTGAACAAAGGGCGGAACTCTGTACTTCCTGATAGAAAACAGCATCAGTATCGAAAATCCTTAACAGCTGTCAATTTCGACGCAAATAATGCCAGGGAAAATAGAGTTAGTTGTGATTTACTTGTTCTTCTTAAACCTATGGTGGTTCAGAATATTTAATTTGTTTTCATGTAAGAATTTCTTCGCGATTTTCCTGCCGGAATGCACTTTTTCTTTTCTTAAAGATTTGCGGTGTAATCAGTAAGGAAAGATTCGACATACTAGAACGTTATCAGAATATTTATAATGGATTAGTACTGGGTCAGGTGCCGTGTATCATTTTAGTATTTAGCGTTCTTGAAACTGCAGTAAGGATGTCTTTAGTCAGTTTATCTTAGTTATAATACGCAGTTCAATCGGAGGAGGTTGAGGCAGCAGGATGCGTCGGCCGTGCATTCTTCTGCGACCTCTGTGTATGCAGACTGCCTCTTATCTGGTTTACGAAAAACTGGTTTCCTTTCCTGCGCTCACTTTTCTTTACCTTGTCTGGCTGTTCAATTAAAGCGTCCGGTCGTGATGCATTACCGACTTAATGACTATAAAGACTGAGGAATAATGAGTTAGAACTATGAGATGAATAGCTCTGGAAACTCTACTTGATCCATTTGTAAGTAATTCAGTAATTTTTATGTTTACGTATTCAAACGTATCAATAATCAGTAACGGCGGTCGCATTTCTGCGTGTTATGCACTTATTGGACTACAATGTTCAATTCGTCAAGGTATTGCACACTCTCCATTGTGATTTGCATTTGGTTTCTATAGGTATCAATTTTAGAACTCACTGTACGCCAACATTTTAAAAGTTTGCTGTCAGAAATTTGGTCTATGACAGTTGTAGAATGTGCGAAATCTCACTGCCATTATTCAAGCTCTTTTGAGAGCTCCTATAAACTGTTATCGGTTTGAGAAGTTTGATCTGATTCAATCTCAGTTCGATGGTCATACTATTTCTACTTCAGTTACATATATTTTATTTCCATATGGCTTTACGCCACGTCGACGTCGAGGTTATTAGAGATGATTAACGAGTGGGTTCAAGCGACAGGGAGAAATCCAGCCTTGACCTTCTGAAGGAACCTTCCGGCATTCGCCAGGAGTGATTTCGGGGATCCATGGACAGACGAAATCTGGCTGTCTGGTCTGGGATCTGAGCTCACGTCCTCTCGACTGCGTCACCGCGCACACACCGGACTGGCTAGTTTTATCTCTGTGGTTACCGCTCTGTGCCAGATTACTTAACTCCGTACGTTTCTGTACAATTAGAACCCTCCATACATCGTTTCTTTAAATTATGTCTACTGCAGTAATACGCGTTGTTTTTGTAGACACCGCCAATATGCTGTGATTTGCCAGATCGGATGTGCTAGCAGCATAGCGAAAGGTTAACAACCTACCAGCTTGTGACTGGAGGTGTTCCTTGAACGTTATAATCGTCCATTAACCGACTGCCGTATAATGCGCGGTGCCTAACGGAGCTGCCAGCAGGTTCGAGAAACATGCTGCGCAAACCAGTTCCAACTTAAATAATGTTTTAAGCATCACACACTGTAATCAAGAGTTCGTTGACCTTTTACGGATATCATTTATTCAAGAAAAATTTATCAAGGAATGTAATGCGCTCATTATTTGGTGAGAGATTTGCGATTATTTCTCACGTCACATGTTTTATTTTCTAAATTATTATTTTTCATTGGCTTTCAGTTGCAAAACTATATATGCAGCATTTACAAAATATAATCCACATTAGTAATATGCATTAAAATCGAAAGCTTGGCATCTGTCGGTCGGATGTTGGTTAGATTGGCCGCCAACAGCGCTACTTGGCTAACCAGGAAATTTCAAATAAACAATTACATTTGATATTATTTGCACCTATATTGTTAAAGGGAATTGTACCCACTTCACATCGAGTTGTCGGCCGAGCTCGCGTACAGCCCATCCGTAAGTTTGTGCGTCTTACGGAGAGTGTTAGTATCATCGTAAATACTTACAATTAGATCCTACCGAGTGAATTAATCAGTGCACAACAAGAGAATTCTGTGGTGAAACGGAACGATGTCTGGCCCTTCATAGACGGGGCAGACAATTAAGACAGCATTAGAGGCGTGTTACGCCAACAACCTATCTACATCTCTACAACCAACAAATTATATTATGAGTGAAATGTCGCAGCATCAAGAAGCAAGCTTTACAAGTGAGCAGTTACACAATCCATGCGGTACAGAAGAAGAACAACAGCAACTCCAGAGACAACACCTGCAACAACAACAACAACTACAGCAACGCCAACAGCAGTGGCGGCTTCTGGAGGAGGAGGTGGGGCCGGGTGGAATCCCGCCACTCGACACACACATGTCTTCTGGAACCGCCACGCACCATATGACTCGGAGAGGAGAGATACCGATAGTTAAAGGTGAGTCAAACCAGCCAGCTAAGCGACGCTGCTTGCAGACACGTGAAGTGGGACAGTCCGAGGGAGACACAACAAACAGTGCAGGCGGAGGAAGTCGAGATGCTGGATACATCAGGATCGGTAGAGAACACTCCCTACTTTTAGCCACATGCAGTCTCACGGAATAGCTCAAACCTATCGTAGCAAGGATAACAGGTATAGCAGTTCAGAAGTGGCTCATATTATATTTTTGTTGAGAGTTTGGAGAGAAACGTTGGAAAACTGCACCCAATGACAGTTAGAAAATTGATATTTCAGCTCAACAGCATATTCAAAAAAGACGTTCTCAACATTACTTCCATCGAAAAAAATCGACTAAAAATAGAAACTGGCACTTCAGGCGCTGCCAATGTTATAGTACAATTAGAAGCCTTGAAAGCGAGAAACATAGAAGCCTATATACCAAACTTCCTGATTCACAAACAAGCTATTATAAGAAACGTGGACATCACCCTGAGTGAGGAGGAATTGAAAGAAGAGATAGTATCCCCACTCCCAGTAGTACGACTCAGACGATTTACAAAAAAGTCAAAAACGAATCAAGAACGAGCTATCCCCACACCGGTCTGCTTAGTTACTTTTCGGGCACAGTGCTTAACCTCCCACGTGACAATATTAGGTACACGTTGTGCTGTAGAAGCAGTAATCCACTGTGGAATCTGCCTACGTCTAGGACACCGGCAGGGGCAATGCAACTCGCGTGAAACTCGTTGCAGTAGATGTGCCGGACCTCACCTGGAGACCAAGTGAAACAACAATACAGCAGTGTGTTGTGTCCTATGTCGGGGTCAACATTACGCTACAGGTAGGAGCTGCCCAGTATATTTGAAACATCGCGAAACAAAATAAGCAACAGCATTTATATGATGGGCTCCAACGTAGAGCAACAAACCCAAAGCTATGCCCATGTAGTTCCAACTCCGCCACAAATAAGCAACCATATGGAATTCCCACCTTTAACAGCGTATCAATCGCATAGGCTGCTCTACCCACAGACGACGCAACAGACTTTGCAACAATGTCCAGTACAACAACCACAGCAACTTATCTCAACAACAGATCAACCCCTGCCCACGGATTTCCCTCATCAAGCCGGTCAACCACTTCTAGTACCAAGAGAATGCCCCATCCGTCGGAAAGAGGCATTCACTCACAACAAAATCTGCCACCCCCCCCCCCTCCCGTTCACGAACGTATGTTTGCTCCTCATCAGCCACCTTTTTCTCCCATCACGCATAATCCATATCCTCCTCTACCCCATAAGGCCCTTTATGTGACTCAAGCACTGATAGAGGAAATTTTCCAATTAATCACGTACATCATCACCTCGCCTCAATCATCCAACTTTGGAAACCCACTCGTCATACGCGAGCTACTATGCACAATAATAAATAAGTTTAATGGCTCTATACATCTTGCAATGGAACGCTAGATCGGCTGTCTCCAACAAAGAATGTCTGGAATACCAGCTTCGGCAAAAAGATATTAAAATAGCTGCAATCCCTGAGACTTGGTTCAAGGAAACAACAAATGTAAGATTTAAGAACTACTCCTCCATCCGAGCCGACCGACCGAATGGAAAAGGTGGAGCAGCGCTTCTTATAGATCATTCACTCTACTTTAAGGTCCTAAGAACCACAACGAGTGCAGATCAAGACATTCAGGCAGTTGCAGATAGAATACAAGCCCATGCATTTGAGTTTACGTGCCTTCCGATCTATTTCAAACCCAATAAGACCATTACACAGGAGATATGGAATACCTTGTTAACCCCACTGAATCCACCACTACTGATATGTGGAGACCTTAACGCACACAGTACCTCATGGGGATGCACCTTTACCGATAAACTGGTCATATTAGAGATTTGCAAATTATATGGTCTGCCAATCCTGGATGATGGCCCACCCACACTTGTACCATCATGGTATTACCGCCCATCAGCGGTGGATATCACACTAAGCTCACCATATATAGCTACAATCACCCAATAGAGCACATTACAAGACACGTTGGGTTCAAACCACCTCCCAGTACTCATAAATATAAACCTTCCTCCAACGAAAGGTCTAAACCCCATTCCATCAAGTAAGTGGAACATAAAATCAGCCAATTAGACAAAATTTGAGGACATAATGCCCTGGAGGACTATAACCTCTTCACTAAAGCCATGGAACGCGCAACTTACGTATCCATCCCCATGAGAAAGACTACTGTTCAGAAGAAAGTTACTCCACCGGTATGGTGGAATACAGAATGTTCCCGATACATCGCTCTTCGACAGATAGCGCTCAGAGAATTCCGTAAACATCCAAATCAAGATGGGTATCTTGGGGTTCAGCACGTAGAAAACGGTTCTTCAAGAGAGTAAAGAGACAGAGCTGGAAGCAATTCAGTTCTTCCCTGAATAGAGAGATATACCTGAAAGAGGTATGGCAGCGCATAAAAACCATGCGCAACAGAAACTTCAGACCACGCGAAGCCTCCGTCGATACGACCTGGCTATAGGATTTCGCTGAAAGAATTACACCACCTTTGGCATGTCCCTCCCCATATAATTTCACGGAAGAAGATACTAATCATTTGCTATGCACATCATTTACCCCTAATAAATTCCGAGCAGCTCCAGCAACTTATCGCCGGGCATAGACGACATTCGATACCCCATATTACAACATCTACCAGAAAAAGCCCAGAACTTACTTCTCAGCATCATTAACGAACTATGGTCATAGCAGCACATACCAGAAACCTGGACGACTCAAATAATAATTCCTGTACTGAAACCAATAAAAGAACAAGGAGTTTCCACATCTTACCGCGCCATTGCCCTATCTTCATGTGGAAAGAATGATCAAATATAGATTGGAATGGTGGTTAGAAGCACAATCTCTGCTACCTACCACACAATATGGATGTCGCAAATGCCGAGATACCTACGATAATCATGCCATGTTAACCACGGCGATACATGCAACCTTTATGAAAAATCAGTACCTTACTGCGCTATTTATGTCTTCGGCCTATACCGATACTGATAGATAAGCTCATCTCACTGGGACTCCCTCAACGCTTTGTGGTTAGAATTTACCAACTCTTACAAACGAGGCAGCTATACTTCTGGTACAACCACGTCCTACTGGGCCCCCGACTCTCAAATCATGGACTCCCACAAGGAATAGTGTTAAGTACTCTATTATATGCAATATACGTCCGGGACCTGGAAAAAATTCTGCTCTCAGTTGTGAACATCATACAGTATATATATGATGTATGCATCTACACCTCGCCATCATCAATATTGGCAACCAAACTCCTCCTCAAAGAAGCAATACTCCATGTAAGTCACTGGCTTTAACAGTACGGTCTGAAATTCTCTGCAAGTAAATCTACATAATTACAGATGTTTGGTCCACCGATCGGGTTGAGGCGTAGTGCAGCAACTGGGCCGAAGCCCTCAAACTGCCATCCCGACCACACCATTCCATCATACTACTTCAATACGCCCCCGTCGCGGAATTGGACTCTTCCGAATTACCCGCCATTACACCAGGGATGGTGAGGGAACAGCGCGGAGGCGGCGTTCACCACGAACCAGTCTGAAGACCCTTCCAAAACCTGGACGTATAGCAAAGTCTCTCTGTGGTTCCTATGCGCGACACCCGTCCCCACCCGATCCTCGCAGGGTGGGTGGAAGCCCTAACGACCGGGCACCACGCAAAAGTGCCCCTTCGCATGTTTCACACCGCCAGCCGACCGAACGTATCGTCACTGATTACTCAGCTTCCCACACTAGGGCGCGCTCCTAGTTCGCTTTCCCCCGCTCCCGCCCGACACTCGGGTCCAGTGCGGGCACAGGTTCCCACACACTCGACAAACTCCACAGAGCACCGTCGTACCATAGTGCACGATCCATCTGGGGCTGCCCGAAGGTCTCACAACGTTTACAGGGTCAATGCTGCCCCATCCTTGGCAAGCCAGTGCACTATCGTTCCACACTTATATAGAGGATCTATTATGGTAGCATTAGAGACAGCTCCCACCAGCAGGGATGCTACCCTTGAGCCCCAGGGGACAGAACCAGAGGCGGCGAACCACAACCAAGCCCAGCCTCCTAGACCGTGGTACTGGCCCCTTCATTCGACTCTGGGGTCTATGCTAGCAGAGGTGCACTAAACCTCTGGGGTGCTTGATCTTCGTTCACCAGGACACCTCCAACACTGGAACAGTCAAGGCAAGGTTGCTCAACGCACTTGAGCTGCGGCCAACACCGTAGTGCGCCTATATGCAACTTGACCACCCAAAAGCCTTCCATCCAGCAGGGGACGCGATCCCATCTGAACCCTCAGCCTCAAACGGGGAGCGACGGGACTGTGGACGCCAGCATGAGTCCCGGGGACGGCAGAGGCGGTGACAACACGCCCCCTATAATCGACCCCTGCAAGGACCCAATTCCGACACCCAGCAATATCCCCTCTCTTGGTAGACGTAATAAGTATAGGACCTAACCAGCAGGTTTCAAAATTTGCCAATCATCACTTATTATAACAAACACCTCCAGCACAATCCACCTACCACATCCCTCCAGAGGGGGAAAATTTCCCCCAAAGCTCTAACTTGCACCTATTAAGATACAAGAAAAGCACTGGGTGGAGGGGGGGGGGGGGCTCGGGACCGCCGGGTGCACCACACCCATCATCTAATTCTCCCCGAAGTGAGGCCCAGACCCCTGGGGGAAGTAAATGTACAGCAGCCATATTCTCAAGAAGAAGAATACATCCACCAATGTAAAATCTCATACTAGGAACCTTCAACATACTGGTCGATTCTCATGCCAAATTCCTCGGCCTGGTCTATGGCACTAGCTTAACTTGGTCAGCACATATACAAGAACTAATCCCAAAATTGGAGCATGGCCTCAACATCCTACCCACTATGACCCAAATATGGTGGGAAGCACACCCACTGACATTATTAGTACTTTACCGCTCCATGATCCGAGCAAAAATGGAATATGGAAGTATCTTCTATCTTAGCGGCAATAAACGAAATCCAGATAAACTAGAACGGATCCAGTACCAGTGCACTCGTATCTGCCAGGAGCTATAAAATCTACTCCCACGGATACCCTTCTTCTGGAAGCAGCAGAATTGCCTCTGAGAATCCGCATCCAGCTTCTATGAAACAAATTTTTATTGGCAAGCAAATATTCCAATAATCCAACTATTCCCTGGCAATTCACCAAACTGCAACAGCTGGTAAAAGAACGAGGACGACGTGTCTACAGTCAAAGATATCCACTACTACAGAGCCTCGAGTACCTGGCAACTCTACTCCCTGAAAGTCTACAGCAGGAAACAATAACCTTATATGATATACCCTAACAACAATTTGTGGCGCCATTAGCAGTAAGTTGTATACCAACGCACCCCTGAAACAGCCATTCAATCCAACAATTTTGTCAGGAATACCTATCTGATCAATGGCCAACAGCAGTCCAGATCTACATCGACGGATCAAAGGTACCCACGGCGGGAGTAGGGTGTGCCTTCTAGTACCCCGAGACACGACACGACGAAAGATACCGACTACCTAAACATCTGCCAATCTATTCGGACGAAGCTACAGCTATCATCCAAGCCCTCGCTTATGCAAGAATATTTCAGCGGCGAAGTATCTTAATTCTCACCGATTCACTTAGCGTTCTTCGTTCATTAGCTAACCCCGCCATACTACAGCGTGCCAACACATATCACATCACCATGATCCAGCTAACCTCCGAACTTATACAACGGGGCACCACTCTTAAGTACATCTTGATACCGGCCCACACAGGAATAAGGCACAACGAGTTCGTGGACAAGCTAGCCAAAGAGGCATGCAATACGGGCCAGGACCTCACTCCCCCCTACAACAGCAAAGATTACCAGGCAGTAATAGTTAACCACGCTTATCACCAATGGACCACGAGTTGGGAAGAAACGAAAAGACACAGAGGACGGCAGATATAGACCCTTCCACCACGACGACGTTGGTTCTCAGATTGGAATGCACAACGAAGGTACATTACAATAATCATCCGCATGAGATTTAACCATGGTGCTTTCCGCAAACTCCTCTTCCGTATCCACGCAGCAAACACATTTTTCTGCCAATGTGACAGACAGACACCACAGGACTTGAACCATATGTTCTAACTATCGCCAGCAACAACAAACATTTATCAAATCCCTCGTACGAGCACAGCAGCCATTCCCAACAAACATCACAACTCTATTTGCTTCAAACAACAACAAAATATACAGTATCATCAGAGACTTTATAAAGAACGCTGATATATATATATATATATATATATATATATATATATATATACATATATCTAAAGTATCAATATAGTTGTAAAGCTAATGTAATAGTGTATTTGTAAAGTTGCCAAGCTGACTGTATGGTGTATAAGGTCAAATAAACAAAAATGAGAATTGTAAATTTCAAATGTGGTGTAAGGGTTTGAAATAGCCTCTTCCAACCAAAATGTGAACCTCTCCTTCACATGGTGCACCCCGTTTGCACGGACTAGACTCTGCCGACTGAAAGACATACGGTATAAAGCAATCACCCATTGCTTGTCAACGTCCTCGCAAAGGAAGGCGGAAGACCGGGGAGTGGTCCAGGGTATCCCCTTGCCCTTGGAAATGGCCCCTAAAGGCGGATGAATCAGAAATGAATCGACAGCCTAGGTATGCAGAAGGCAACAAGAATACACTGCTTTAAGACCCCAAGGGATTTCGTGAGGACATGTAATCCTCCCAAATTACGAACAAAATGTTGGCTTCTTCCTTGGTAAAATATTTCGTAGGTAAAATAGTCTTCCTATTAGATACGCGTTATCAGAATTAACAGAAACATTACACAACTCGGAACGTGGAATTTTAGAAGCACGAATGGGGCAGGTAAATTAGAAAACTTAAAAAAGGAGATTGAACGACGTAAGTTAGATGTAGTTGAGAAGTAGTTGCGGTTGGTGAGTTTAAGTGGAAGGATACACAAAATTTCTCATCTGGGAAGTACAGAGTAACTAACATAAAGGCTGTCGGTGAATATACTGGCGTAGGATTTTTAATGACCAAGATAGTAGGAAAACGGATAATTTATTATGAACAGTTTAGTGACAGGATTATTTTGATGAGAGTAGAAACTAAGCCCGCTCCAACAACTTTAGTACGAGTGTATATGCCAACGTTGCATGAAGATGATGAAGAAATACAGAAAATGTACACCAAAACTGAAGAATTAATCCAATATGTGAAGGGGGAGGAATGTCTAACAATCATGGGCGATTGAAATGAGGTAGTAGGGAGAAGGAAAAGAAGGGAATACTGCAGGAAGTTTTGGTCTAGGGGAATGAAATGAGCAATGAAGCAGGTTGTTAAAATTTTGTGAAAAATATTAATTAGTCGTGGTGAACACCCTGTTTAAGAGCCATGCACGGAGGATATGAACCTGGAAAAGTCCAAGGGATACAGGTAGGTATCAGCTAGATTACATCACGGTCAAACAGAGTTTGAGGAATCAAGTTATAGACAGTAAAGCATATCCAGGAATAGACATAGGCTGTGGCCGCAATCTCATAGTTTTGAAGTGCAGGCTGAAATTCAAAAGAATAAAAGAAGTAATACAAGCAGAACAGACTGGAAGTAAACAAATCTGACACGAGAGACAAACAGAGATGGTAGACATCGGTCTAATAAATAATTCAGAATAGAGTTCAGCTGAAGACGAACGGAACACATTGAAGTTAGAAATAATCAAAGAGGCTTTAGGGAACAAGCCCCCCGAAATCCTTCGATTACTGAAGACATTTTGGACTTGGTGGATCAGAAGGGAACACTAAAATGATCACGATCAAGCAGGAAGAAAGTTATATAGACAACTAAGAAATCAAATAAACAGGGAATTCAAAAAAGCCAAAGGAAACTGACTGCAAGAAAAGTGGAGAAAAGTAAAAAAGTAAACGGTCACAGATAAAATGTATGTGGTATATAGGAAGATTGAACAGAATTTTGGAGAAATGAAGAAAAGGTGTATAAATATTAAAGCTGCTAAAGGCATTCTCTTTTAAGTTCAGAAGATAGAACTCACCGATGGAAGGTATACATACAGAAACTGTATGATGAATTGAACTACAGTGCACTGGGAAAAGAAGGCGATGTCGGCATTGATGACTTAAGAGATCCTGTTTCAAGGGCAGAATTTCATCGAGCTTTGAATGATTTGAATCAATAAGGCAGTTACAGTTGACGAAATCCCTGCAAAATATTTGAAATCCATAGAAGGAATCGAAAGATTATTCAAACTGATATCAAGAAGTTGTGAAACAGAAGATATTTCAACTGATTTTAATAAAAGTATCATCTTCACACTTCAGAAGAAAGCAGAAGCTGACAAATGTGGTAATTATCGTACTATATCTTTAGCATCACATGCTCAAAAATCACTGATCAGAATAATATACAAATGAATGGAAAGGATAGTAGAAGTGATAGTAGATGAAGATCAATTTGGGTTTAGGAACATGAGAAGCGATTCTGGCTTTAAGATTAATATTTGAAGTTTTAAAGAAGTCAAAGTAGAAGAATACTTTATAATATATATAAGAATGAAGTGGATGTAATAAAAGTAGATAATCATAATACATTCATAAGTTAATAAGGATCTGAGGCAAGGGTGTTGTCTATCCCCATTAATTTTCAGATTGAATGTAGAAGAAGCAATAAAGGAAGTAAAAGAAAAAATTGGATGTGGCATAAATGTTGAAGGAGAAAAATCAGTATGCTACAGTTTTCTGATGACATTGTCCTGTTAGCAGAACAGACTGAGGATATTGAGAAGTTATTGAATGACATGAATAAAATACTGAAGGTAGATTTTGGGCTAAATATAAACCAAAGAAAGACAAAAGTGACAAGATGTAGCAGAAATGATAGAAATAATACTATATTAAATATAAAAATAGGGTCGGATGCGTTAGAAGATGTAAGTGAATTCTGCAACCTAGGAAGTAAAATTATTACTGATGGCCAAAGCACGAATGATGTTAAAAGCAGAATAACACTAGCAAAAAGAGCCATCATGGAAAGAGAAAGCTTTTGGTATCAAATATTGATCTAGGAAGCAGAAACAAATTTTTAAAACTCTAAGTCAGCACTTTATGGTAGTGAAGCATGGACTTTAGGAATACCTGAAAGAAGGAAAATTGAAGCATTTGGAATGTGGGGTTTTAGAAGGATGCTGAAATTAGGTGGACAGATAATGCATTAAATGAACGGGTTTTGGAAATGATGGGTGAGGAATGAAGTCTGGGGAAGAATCTAACACAGGGTTTCCATGCCTGGGGTTCGCGGACCCCTGGGGAAGTGGTCCGCCGTTGAAGACTGTTATAACTGAAAGTAGACACAGGATGGTGGGTCATATTTTGAGCCTTGCAGGATTGATTATTTTGTTAGTGGAGGGAACAGCCGAAGGGAAGAACTGCAGACGAAGACAGAGATTAGAATGTATAAAACAGATAACTGAGGACGTGCGATTGTAAAGGTTATGCTGAGATGAAGAACTTAGTACAGAGACAGATGAAAGCAAAAAAAAAAAAAAAGATCGAACAAATAACTGCATCTCATTTTATATGAACTTATATTGTTAAGGATAAATGTAACTGCGATGCCCGCTAGAAGATAATTGTCTGTTGCGGATGTAACTGAACAAATACGCGAAAGACAGAGATAAAAAAACAATTTTAATGCAAGGTACAGATTAAAAAAAATTACAGTGCAGCGTTCATTTAAATTAATGTATCGTTTTTTGTATATTTACAGTGACTAGTTGCATACATCCATGTAAAGAGAAGAGCATCCCACGTTTATGCTCTATTTTCTGTAGTAGCTTCCAGTATCAGGTCACAGCCTAACCTAAGAATATTTTTCACAGAAGATAAGAAACAGGGATATTAATCAATAGATCAGAGAAAGTTTACACGAAACGTAGGTAATCGTTAAATGTATCAATCAAACAGATAATAGTTGTTCAGTGATTGGAATTACACTTAATTAGAAACTTTTCGAATGGCGTTATATAAAAACATACCAAATAATCCTAGAATTTAATCAGAGAAAGCTTAACTAACATCACGAAAAATATAAATAAATATAAAAAAGATAATAATTAGTGGTTACTTCGTATTTCCTTAGAAACGTTTTTAGAACAAATCCATACATTTACCATGGGTGATACTCGTCATTTTCGACTTGCTTTTAAAATAGTATTTAATAATCTACAAAATTCACTGAAACATTGTACATCTTAGCAAATTAAACGTGATTGCACAAAATAACTCATGGGTGTGGTATAAATATATGAGAACATTAATTCAAGGTAACATGTTACAATGCAGTTGTGTCCTTTGCTATGAATACTTGTTCCTTTCGAATAATTATTAATCACTTATGATTTATTGAGATTTTATTTGGCGTATGTAATGATTATGTAACATTCAATTAATGTTAATTTCAAATAGACACATTAAAATGAATTTAATAAACAGCTAACCATAGATGTTGAAATTCCACATTAAATTTGATCAAACTGTGTACCATCATATAGTTAAAATAAAATACATCTTTGTTCAATATGAGATTAGAACACTAGGTATCAAATAACAACATGAAATAAGAGGATTCTTAGTCATGAGTTCCGTAAATGTTTTGGCATGGAAGTCTCAGATTCAATGAGTTAACTTGGTCATAAAGCACTTAGTGAGGATCACAGAAACATTACTGGGCAACTGACAGAAATTGCTTACAGGGATTTTGAGTTAAAATGATTGTATTATCACTTCGTGATGATTTCACAGCATCGGCGTCGATCAGCCCACAGCAATATTTTGTTGCACTAGCATCAATATCATGAGACCCTAACTGCAATGAAGTTAGATGAATTGCCAATTCAGTAAGAAGAACTGTGATATGAATGATTTGTTGGAAACAGATCATTAGCACGATTGAAAACATAGTCGATAGTCTTGAACAATCAGAATTTTTTAAGTGGCTTTTAAAGTCTTGAAGCGGTCTATTGACAGATGACCTTCTCTCGTAGGCATCCTGTTAAAGATAGGTCGATCTTGGAAGAGGTCCCGAAGCAGATAAAATGTCTCCCGCTCTCATTTCCTGTGGCCCAGCATATATCGGAAGGTGGAAACAGATGCACCACTTGAAGTAAGTCTCCGAGTCTCCGGGTAAGATACTAAAAATATTAGAGAATTGTTAACAATAGAAGCTTTCTGTAGGCTAATCCAAACGTGCCTTCACTCTCTGTCGTATAGAACACGGTGATTGCCTGTATGCTTTACACGCCAATTCGTTTCTGTAAAAAACGCTGTGACGCGCGGAAAACTTCACATTAGCTACACAATAATGAGCACTGTATCGTATCTTAAATTTATCAACCCACACTGGAAAATTTGGGAACACAGTTAAGCGAAACGATAAAAGTGTTTTCACACCAACCCGAGCACTAGTACACCCGTGATCAAGGTCGTAGACGCTTGACACAATGGTTTCCCTTTGCTCATGGTAATTAGTTTCATGATCGTATTGAAAATAGTTATTCGATGTGTTAATTTGATAAGACGTGATTGAAATTAATTTATTAGATTCGGAATAATACAGTGCGTGTACAGATATTAATTTTGTTTTCCCGGGTATATTTTCAAATTGTTTATCAACTTATAGTGTCACAAACGTGTAGATTAATTATTGATTAGATATAAAACTATTTTATGTAATTTTAATAAGCAATCCTTAACAATGAGAGTGACAATTGGAATTTAATCAAACCAAAACACAAGTAACCTCGGCATAGCTCAAAACTGATGAATTAATTAACAAATCTAAGATTAATTTAATAACAGCAGGTATAATTTTATGTAATCTAATAATTATGAAAGTAGGAACAAAAGTAATGTGGCTGAGTGAATATTTAGAGAGAGAATTACTACAAACGAAGTCTTGACTCTTGTCTGCTGGCCCCCATCAGGTTTGATTTTGTCCGTATCGGCTGCCACAGCTTATCCATCTGACGGTGGTGGTGTCCAAGGCTGCCAGTCTGTTAGGCATAGAGAGCTCCGCTCACTGTTACTGTTGTCTTGAAGTCTTCAGAACGAAAACGGATTACAGGTCGCAGATGAGCTCGAAAAGTTGTTCCCAACAACAGAAGTCAAGTGTTGAAAACTCCTATCCGCTTTCAGAAAACGCCAAAGTCCTACTCTCCACCGAAACACCTTCCCAAATATTTCTGCTTCAATCAGCTTATGATCGACATGTCTTCTTTGCTGCTTCCAACAAAGGCCAAAATATATTAACACCAATAATATTACCCTGTAGTAGGCTGTCTGCTCCCCTCCAGCTTTGACACCCGCCAAGTATTTACTACCAAGCGTGGTGGAACGCGAGTTCGAATCTCCCTCTGGCTATCCAGTTTTGGTTTCGCCAAATCAATACGGGTGAAATCAGAGATGGTTCCTTCAAAAGGTCATGGCAGAATTCCTTCCCGTCCCTTGCCTCCAGTCGATTCCTAGTCGGTTTCATAGACTTCACATGGACTTTCAAGTCACTCAGGAATTGCCAGGGACAAATTCACTATACGCCGAAGTAGCAAGCTTGTTTATAAATAGCAGTCCTGACTCGACAGTCTAAAGTGCCCTGGCATGTCAAAATTCTGGACGGAGCAAGAGAGCATTAAAAGCTTTAAATACTAATGCCAGGCTCTTCTAAATGTTTTACCATCACCTTGTATATCTCATGTGGATGGTATCCATTAGTGTGCTTACTGAAGTGATGTTAAGCTTAACAAGATTTGAATATAAGTTCTTTCTACATTCACGGTATCGGCTACATGCAAGTATTATGTGTGAAAAGCTCTCGGTACCTAGCCGAGTTAAGGAAGACTTATCACACGATATTTCGGTGACCACAATCACTGTCGCCCATCTTCTGGTGAAGAAGGTGATGATCTTCACCAAAAGTGAATGTTATCGCCGAAATATCATGTGATAACATTTCCTTAACTCGGCTAGTTCATAAATTCTCAACGCCTAGAGAAACTGCGTTCTTATGTACTTTAGGTCATCGTCTGGCGGAATTTGTAAGTTTAATTTTTGTGAAAATGGCTTGGGTATCAATCACGTCCCGATCTCATACGACTAATGGATGTTTTATGTCTTCTAGACAGCTGCTTCATTTTCGGATTGGAAGAATACCACTTAATCCGTAATAAACGAATTTCTTTCCTTTTTGTAGTCCTATAATATACAGAAGCTGCTATGATCAAAATTTGTCGTGATATTAATGCGGATCTTTGAAAGGTGTTTAGGCTGTTTTCCGCACGATGTGTTTGTCTGTTCGTGTTTGCGGTTAACTGATTGCGACGCATATGATCTGAGCCCCTAGGTAAGTGGTTAATTTCGTGACGTTGCAATAGTTTGTCATCGTTGTACGCTTGTGAAGTACATCCTCAATTTATACTCTTATCAAAATAATTGTGTAACTAAACTGTTCGCAACAATTACCTCTTTTCCTAGTCTCCTATTTACTATAAATCACACATCTGCATCACTGTTGAACTGTCACAGTAAATACGATTTTTTTTTACTTCTTACTTGGACTTAAAAAAAAAAAAGATTTTTTTACAGGAAACGTTAAAGCTTCTACCAGTAAGGTGAGACTGTTAACTAGTCTTTAGCTTTTAATGCTTCAGACTGTCTAAAGGATTGGGGAGTGTGGCAAATTTCACCGAAATCGGTTTTGGGATCATGGAGAAAAACAGAACAGATTGAATGAATTGAAAGCTCAGCCGTTTTGTTGTTCTGTGCGTGTAACGTGTAGTTTTTGGGTACGTGTGTATCAACTTTTGGTACGTAGTATCGACAAACCGCAGAAAACCATAGTGAGGATGGTTGGTACTCCAGGATCGAGATTTAAACCAACACCTACTGCATCACCATATATAAGAAAGTTCTGATGTTTTATCCTGTTTATAACCTTTCCAGGATACATTTTTTTTAATCTCTGTTGATAGGTACGATACCGATAAACACTGAAAAATAAACGGATCTATCAACTAATCAGATGGTAGGAGATTTGAACGAACTGCCATGGCAATAAGATTTATCTTTAAACGATTTCCTTTTGCTCATAAAGGACTCGCGAATTATGTCTTACAAGTACGACAAGGCGGTGACTATTAAAGACATTATGCTGTGCTATAACTGAGCGATCTATCATGTCCGACTATCATGAAGATAAGTTCAATGGCGACAACAGAGAAGTTTGGTGCTGTTTTATGCGTAGTGTTGTATGTGGACTGAACATTAAGTTTCAGTACACGAAAAAATCTTCTTCCTACTTTTCACTTGCCGTTGGATGATTTAGAAACCGCTTTGAAGGTAAGAAAGAAAGAAGACGTCATAACTTAACAGTATGAGACGTCAACTGCGTTCGGTACTGATATACAGTTCCGCAGTGATCTGTACTGAAACATATAAGTCTTTCAAGCATTATGAAATTAACTGCGTAGAAATGTTTTAGAGTTTGCAGAAAAATTAGTTAAACTAAAATGATGTGGCAGTTGGGTAAGAGTAGTAATAAACTTACTGACATAAAGATATAAAGAGTTAAAATACGAACATTATGACTAGAATTATTCTTGGATTTAAACTCTTTGGTGCAAATGATCGTGAACAGTTATTAAAGTACATATTTATTTCATACAACGACAGATGTGTTGTATCATTGTACACATATCCTAGTGGTTCACTAGAACATCCTTTACTAACTTTGGAAACTAATCGCTTCTCTATGTAACCCAAAGCCTAGCACTCGAGAAAGAGGCTTCTGCAAAATAGTTTTAAAGAACAGTAAATAGTACATCGTTAATTGGGTAACAGTGTAATAACGTAGTCAGCTTTATTGTCGAGGAATGCGATAGAATTTTTAAATACTTCGCAATAAATCCAGTCTTCTGTTGTTTCCACGAAGATCACAAGGGTTGTAAGAACGACGGAGGAGTAAATGTGATCTAAAGCATTAATGATGTGTGGCTCGCTACACTGGTATTTTGTATGTTTTTCAAAGTCTTCAAAGCAGATAAATTGTAAATGTATATCGAAAGCGAGGTAAAAATTGTATCGTTTCAGTTGTACTAGTATTTTTTAAAGTTTTTTTTGCCAACCATTCCCCGGAGAGAGCAATTAAGACGAGATTAAGGAACTACATGACCGTATATGCCATTTTACTTCATTGTTATTACATGTCTCCATTTAGCCAATATCTATGTACTGCTGCTCACACACCAAACCTGCTACCGATTTTCTCTACGTAAAAGAATACTTTTGGTGTATATTATGGGCGTATCCAGCGAGGGGCAGAGGGTGTCTGTCTGCCCCCTCCCACTAGAAGAAAAATCAAGTTGCCTTCAGCAGTACACCGTGAGACATTGACAAAGTTATTGAAAAATTTTCTGAGAATCCGAGACGATTAATGTTTACATAAAAAACTATAATTGAGTTACAATCTTGATTAACTGCATAGTAGGTCGTTGGATTACTATCTTAATCAATAATAAAAGTAGTTTCCTGATCCAGGATAAGCCTTTGGTGTATATTTTTCTGGTTGCTAAGCAGAGTAGCAACATTAATTGTTTTTTTGCAGTTCCTAAACGTGATTTAATTTTCGAGACCCTTCTGTTCATTTTAACAACTTAGTTATTTTTTATAGATACTGTTGGTTTGATGTTTTAAGGATACAATTAATTATGTACCTTTTAATCTTAATATAAATATTATATTTTATGACGATAGTAGTTGTACTTTGTTTTAATAAAATATGATTAAAGCAGGTTTTTTTTTTTTTTTTTACATGATTGGTAATCCAGTTGCACTTTGTTTTCCTCACTATGAAGCGTACAACTTGTACTCCATCTTTTTAAAAAATTAATTTACTTTTTAATTTAATTATTCTATCAACAAAACCATTATTATTCAATAAAATTATTGCAAAGTGGAATTGGGATTTTGCTGTACAGGTTGACAACACCGTTTCACGTACGTTTGACATAGACATTTACTACAACAATTACTTCTCAATTACAATTAATGAATCCACGTGTAACACAATAGTTTCAATATATCAGTTCACAGGGGTTGTTAGATGTCCTTTCACTAAGCACAGCGGGGTGATGAGAATCTCTAGGGCGACAGGTTTTGTTTATCAACACGACACTTCTTGGGGTTGTTATCAAGATCTCTGTGCAGTTACCATTTTTCCGAAGGCGCCAGGTCTGCTTCCAGTGGCATTCCTAGGCGACGACCCATCCGCTGGCCGTTGGATGGCCTCATCCAACACAGAGCACCACGTGCTAACATTAGCCGCTCCACCTCACGTTCCCTCTCCTCGGCTAGGGGGCGTCCACAAATTACTTGAGATGATATAGGGGTGGGGGGGGGGGGGTCTAAGGAAATCTCACGTGAGGTGTTGGAAAAGAAATTGTTGGACTGTAGAGCTAAAAAAAAAAAGATCTCACGTAATTTGTATGGATGTCCCCTAGCCACGCACACAGTCTACCGTGCTCTCTCCACACCTCTCCGGCTCCTCGGTGTCTGCCTCCAGGTCGCATACCAAAGAGCAGCCCTGTCACCCTTTTTCTGAACTGTCTACCTGTCTGAGCCAAGAGCATATGTAGTGTAACGATACACTACAACTGCTAGCTGTTAAATCTGATACCGTACATTCAATTTTTAGTAAGTAAGCTTGTTATCAAGCATAATGAATTCACATCGAGTTTAGTTAATAGAAATTATATATTTGCAGAAACTCGCCAATAAGAAGGAAATATGCTTCCAAACAAACTTCAACGCTGACACTTTTCCACCATTCTCCTGGAATGGCCTGAAACATTTATTAATATTTTGGAAATGGTTCGCTTTAGAGCTCCTCATGTTTATTCATCGATCATAGATATAGTAGAATAAGTCGCAGAGTCATCGATTACAACTTAACGGGTCCGCAACGCGTTAATTGAAATTCTATGCTTTAACTATTACTCCCGGCTGTTTGTCTCCTCTGTAATATTCGTAAGCTACTGTTGAAATTGATACACATAGGCAAAGCACTATATAAACAGAAAACACCATCAAAAGCGCGGTGGTTAGAAATGACGCTCCTGTGTGACAGTGCGTCCCCTCACACAGTCGCACTGGCATTGACAAAATATATTTTTCCGTAGCTAAAGGACACCTGCAATTTATGCGTTCCCTTACAATTGAGGTGTAATAGGTGTACCATGGATGAAGATGGAAGGTGCATTGGCAAGTTCTTTTAAGTATATCTGCTCATCCACTTGGAAACTTACACTGATACACAAAGCCATCGAAATCAACAGTATTTTCTATAAACTTAGATGGTCAGTGATTACTGATATCGTAAGTTAGGACAACAACTTCCAATAGATAACATTTTGTTCCCGGTATAGACCAGAATTTTTAATGTCTTTAACCTAACCTCTTGTAAATATTGCTATATGTATAGGAATTATCTCTCTATGATTCGGATTCCACTCTAAACTATAAATCCAGAAAAAAAAAAGAATTGACCGTCCTATCTCGTGCATCCCCTCCCCTACATTAGCATCCATTAAACATCCGGAAGGATTTAAATTTCAGTTTTCGAGGAAATTCGTGGTTATGTCAACAATTTAATAGCTAAGCAACTGCTACCAAATTAATTGCCATAATACAGTCATTAAGTTGGCTTTTCGTAACATTTCATTGTTAAAAATTATTGATAAATTTTGCGGCTGAAAAACGTGGTTCTACTTTTCAGTAACTTGTCTTTAATGAAAGCTACCTAATTAAAAAAATAATATTAAATACTCATGGTCTCTGCTGTAACCACGAAAGCCAATTGTCATTCCGTCTTAGGACAAATCTCAATTTAATTAAACTGTCGCTAATGCTTTTGCTTGACCGAAGTTTATGCATTACGGTTTATTTGCTTTTTATGCATTTTACTGACCACTTTCGTTAATGGTTTTTTTTTTCATGTTCGCTGTACGTGAGTTATTAGGTTATTTTAAGTGGACATCAGACCAAATATGTTACCGAATCAACTATTCTGGCAATTCATTTCTGCGGAGTTGCTCAACTGTTTAATAATATGGAATGTGTATTAAGTTCTCTGGCGGTTACAGATACCATGGCAGATGATTACATTATGAGTATTTGCCCAGTCTGAATAAAAAACAACATGATGCTTTCGAAGCAAACAGGATTTTAGTTTTAATTTTGTAGAGTGAACTTTAAAGGTCAGATGCAAGTCAAGTTTGTATTTAAGCAATCATACGATTGCGCTATCGTGCCTGTTCGTTTTTAAGACCTACGTCTATTAATGTTTCTGAGTTTTTCGAGCTCAAGAGATTTTATTCACCCTGAAAAACAGATGAAGTTTGTATCTGTCATAAGATTTCATCCTAAAAACTGGGACTATTCTAGACCCATGACGATAAGCAAAAAAACGGGCTTACACTAGGACTTCAATAAGAGTTTAATTAGAATACAAGCCAATAATAAAATATTTCACATACATTCAAGCCCTGTGATAAATTACTGATTTATTAAGTTTACAAATTTGGAAAACAAAATGGAATTAATGTTCAGGGATAGGAGGGGACGTCTTTGAAGAGTAAATAGGAGTCGAAGGTGTTATCAGGATGATGCGTATTAAAAAAAAAAAAAGATACGACTGATGTAGGGTAACAATACTACAAATGTCTTTGGGAAAATTGTTTTACCTGAGTTACCAGCCAGTTGGCATGAAGCTTGTCACTGATGTTTCTTCTAGTATGTTTGTGTGTGTATGTGGCGATGAGTGTATGAGAGAGGAGGAAAGCCGTGCAATGTTTCTGTGAACAGTTTTACGTTTGATCTCTGTACCTGGAATTATTATGTTCGTGAAATATGTAGGCCTATATACGTATTTTTTGCGCAGGTTAGAAAAGTACATGAAAATCGTAATTAGTTCGAGCATACAGACAAAGAAACAGACACACAGATGTAATTTTAACAGATGGAAAATAAGCTGAAGGC
This sequence comes from Vandiemenella viatica, assembly GCA_031002005.1. NCBI lineage: Eukaryota > Metazoa > Arthropoda > Insecta > Orthoptera > Morabidae > Vandiemenella > Vandiemenella viatica. Next base: position 42,730,683 of record JARYHS010008075.1, on the reverse strand, counting down.
ACTAAAGGGAGATCTTGTTCTGATTACAACAGGTCCTTCAAAATACCTTAAACGGGGAAAATTAGCAGCTGGGTGTTTTGCAAAAGCGGCATCTCATCTAAAAGTACTATTACAGTTACAGCAGACGATACAAATCTCTAATTTAGCAAGTTGTAAAAAATTGTTGGTATTGTTTCTCACTATTAATTGTACGGCACAACAAAAATTATTTTGATATTAAAAATATCCAGACCAATTAACAACAGAAAGAGCAAAGAGGAAAAAATAAGAGAACTGAAATTTATTCTGCAGATTGAAAACGGCGACCATTTTTATAAAAGAAAGCGTACTTGCTACATACATTTCGTTTGGATCTATTTGCTGCTGTGACTAAATGTAAATCTCTTATACAAGTCAATAATCGCTGGAACAGATTCAGGAACACAAACTTAAATATTCTCTCAAATCTAAAAGATGAGTATCGCAGGATAATTTTAGTTCGTGGTTGCGTATGGTAAAGCTAAAAATTTTAGTAACTTTAAAACAATCATTTCTCAGCGAACGACCGGCTAACTATTAGTATATAAAAAAAAGATGAATTGCGAAATAAATGAGAGAAACATGATATCTACGCCGTGTTATAGTCTGACGTCAAATGATATTAAGTAGGAAATTTACGTTAATAGGTTTCCTCAACAATCAATGAGACAGCGTTGGACTGAACGCAGGTCAGTAAAGGAAATAGGTGATTGCTAACATTAAAGAAGAGATGGATTGTGAAACCAACTGATGGAGGAGAGCTTGCCTGCGCAGGGCTTTAGTGCGTTGTCAAATAATGACACTACGTCGGCAAAAGACGTTAATGGTTATCGGGACAGATTGTGGCGCGTTGCTGAAGTAACCTCGTCAAAGTTCAATTAACCATCTCGGATGTTATACCGACGATTTGGTTTGGTCCTGTAGACTTCATCCATTTTACGCGCTTTGTTTGACGCAAGCATAAATAGGTGTCGACTCGGAATGTCAAGGGCAGTTTATATCAGGAAGACGAAACTTCTGTCACGCAATATGGCCAAGAATACCAATAATGCAAGGTAAAGTTTTCCTACTCTTGATTCCAGGTGAAGCCTAAGGTTTTCGTTGTTGTGACTGACATTATGTTGATAATCATAATCATTTTGGAGAGCGTCTACTGGCTGGTCGTATGTAGAATTCTCCAACGTCTTATGTCCTTCCGCTTGCCCCTATTGTTACTTACTCCAATTCACTCTCCATTTTCCATGCTTCCTCTTACTACCTTGATCAATTTGTCCCTTAGCCGTCTTCCCTCCAAGTTTCAGATTACACATTTTCCATGGTCTCTTCCTACCTCTGGCTTTTGAATTTCTCTGTTCTGTCCTGTGTATATTCCTTTTTAGGTGTTTTCTTCAAATGTTCATTTTGCATTTGATGCAGTCGAGATACTTCAGTCCTACTTCTCTGAAATTAAATTTCTGTAGCATTTATTTTTTAATATCTTTTCCTTTGATTAGCCATTTGCCGTACATAAATATGGGATTACATTAAGTCTAGTAAATAATTTTTTACTGTTCTGTGGCAAATCTACTCTTCGCATTAAGTCCTCTGACACAAGAATTTACAATTCACTTCTGTATATTTATTTGTTTCCTCTTTCTCTTCTACGTTACTTCTCAAATACTCGCCCGGTTGTGATTAATATTTCACTTTTTCTTTGAGAATTGTGTTATGTATTCATCTAACAATTGTTTATTTTCCGTTTCAAAATTTAAGATATTATCACATTATCAATAAACAACACAGCTTTCTTATTTTGTTCGCCAAACTGGTATGGAGCCAAGAAAGGTTCTGATAATAACCGTCTGATAAGATATAGAGACTTCGAATCCAATCAGACTGAACCAATTGCATTAATAACAGAAGCATACGCTGGAACTGACTGGTGGTATATCTTATCTTCATTTCATTCTCCCGCGCCGACTGAGTGCAATCGGAAATGATTAAACAACATTCGCACGCCAGAAGCTTGATTACAGTTGCTCGATTGGTTTTAATGAGCCATAGACCTAAAATACACGATCTGACCACAAACATTTTAAAATAGGTTGGCATAAGTTTAGTGAATCTTACTGAGCATTCCAAAACCAAATATTTGGCAGTCTCTTCTTAAATTCGTTCTGAGTCTAAATATAAACTTATATCAGCCATTACTTTTTCGTCTCTTTTCTGTTCCCAAGAAGTACGCAAAAACTATGAGACACCTGGCAGACTAAATCATCCTGTAAATATTCGAGGCCAAGCAAAGAAGAAAAACCTAGCGTCTTATCTCTTTACTAAGCAGGTCAACGAAATTTGTATGTATGACTACGGAAGAAAATTAAGAATAAATTTTATTAAAGGTGTTAACTCAGTAGTGGAAAAATAACTGTCAAACTAAGAATCAAAAAAATAAATTTTAAATAACGGAGTAAATATTAAAAAGAAAAATTAAACCTGTGAGAATCGTTGAGAGTTGCAGTTTAAGTGCGGGAATGGCAATGACGGATACTCATCATAGAATTCTGCAACAAAGCTGAAGACTGAAGCGCAGTTTCGAGATTGGTTGCTGTAAGTTACTGGATACAGCAATAAGTTTGATAGCGGACATAATAAATCTCCTTCAACCGTCTGATTGAGCTTTATCTGCAAGGAATTTGGATTATAAAATGAGAGAAAACATAAATACTTGAACGCATCTTTTTATGACTCAAAAGAAAAGTCAATTTCAGACGGGCCAAGGCCGTATTCCAGATACAATGCAGTTATTTCATTTGAAAAATACTGACATGGAATTTCAGATCAACACAGTATTTTTTTCAATTTTTAGACAGAAAGCTAATTTCATCTGTAAGAAAAATTTGATGTCATATCTCACTGTGAACGTGAACGAAAATGTACTTTAAAATTTATCAGTGATGTGTGGGGGTCCTCTGTTCCATAACTGGTCAGCTTTTGGTTCCGTACACAATATGCTGCATCAGAGAGCCCACTTTTATTGCAAATTAACTCAGCTTCAATACAGAAAACAAATACTTCCGTTACTGATGATGATAATGAAGGATATCCTGTTAAATCTCGCATAATGCAGTAGGAACTAGATAATTTTTTATTTATTTCGCTGAATATTAATGTTGGGCTTATTAAGGACGGATTCTCCCAAAGAAGGGAGGAAAGTGAATGTTTCCACTGGACTATGAATGGTTTTTTGTTCGCCTGGTTGCTAAACAAGTATAATTGAGGCGCTGAAGCGTGTAAAGGTTGATTACATTGGATCGAGTAGCGTATGAACTGTAATGCAGCTGCGAGATGTACAGATGAAAGCCACGTTGGGTTACGTGGGGGAAAGGAGGGTACACAGGAGACCAAAATGGAGCTACGTGGTTTATGGACGCTCCATTTATTACAGTTTGAAACTCGCACCACCTGCATTGCACTGGCAGAGTTTTCTCTCCCAAACTCCTCACGATGTACGCAGGCCTGTTGGCCGGGTTGCCTACTCTTGTGCCATGTCACATGCAAACTACCGGCATATAACTTGCAAATAACACGGGACGTTCCTTAATATAATACAAATTAATACACTTGCGCATCTCCGTCATGCCTGAAACTATATATCATCACCGTGGACAATACGTATACTTCCACTAAGCGAATAAGTGATTATCCATCAATTCAGTCTGAAATAAGGAAACAATCACAAATACAGGGTTACGCAATAATATTTCTAGAACTGATACCACAACGGTATTTCTGATGCCACTCGTATATGGATTGTTCCGTAACGGATGAACCCTAGAATATAAGTCTAGCAGAAATCAGTCTGTATGTTGAGAAACTACTCAGGAACTGTTCTAGTAAACAGGCGGAACACAGAGCTACGACTGACAACTGATTAGATTGTTATCAAAAAATATTCCTTTCAACCTAACTCCATTTTTCGAACCGGTTGTCAGTGGCATTGGTAAAAGGATTCTTAATCTGTCGATCCATCTGTTTTGCAACTATTTCATAGGGTTTCCAAGTCCAGAGAAAATGTGTTGGTATGAATGCGGCGCCAGACATCGAATTTTGGAAATGTTGTCAGAACTGTTCTAGAGACGAGTAAATGGTCTGTGATATTGTGTTACGAGCATCTCGTTCATCTAAATGGCAACTCCAAGGAAGTTAATAATAACGAAAAAATAAATTTAAAAGCTTGAATAATTTTGAAATATCAAATTATGTCGAAATTCTACTTACGCATTTGCTTGCAGTGCCTGCGTTCAGTTTTAGCCGGTGAATCTATTTCTTATTGTTACCGCTGCAAATTGTTAATACTAATTGAAAGGTATTATTGTTATGAATAGCCCTGTAAGTGCCAATAGTCCCGAAGTTTTTCTGTATGTATATAATCAAAGTTTGTAAATAAACATTGGACACTAGGAAACCTTGTAGTTGGAGCTGATAGATCAAAGGAAAAACGAGCACAAAGCTGCTTAAAATCAATCAGAATGACAGCAGCGTATTTAAGAAATCAGATAAATAGGAAATTTAAGAAAGGCAAGTAGAAGTGGCGTCAAAAAAAGTGTAAGGAAGTAGGTTAGGAAAGTATTGTAGAAAATGTAGCTGTAGCTTATAAAGAAATAAAACAAAATTTTACAAAAAAGTTGTACAAACATTAATGAATTGGAACACAGAAGGATGAGCTAACAGATGGAAGGAATATGCCATAAAAACTGGAACTATTCTAGACCCGTGACGATACGCAAAAAACAATCACAGGCTTACACTGGTCACTGAAATAAATTTATAAAATTATAAATTATTACAATGCTGGTATTGTTTAAGAATCAAATGCAAATAACAACTAATTTGAAGGTATTGACAATGAAGAGCATGTTTGTGATATTTTGTTGGTGATATTTTGTTGGATGGGAAAGATGATGATTCCGAAACAAACAAAAACTATGAACTTTACTAGGGAAAAAGCTCTGATTCGGATGACAATGGTGAGATGCCTATACAGAAGCAATCAAAAAATACGGGAAGAAATAAAACTAGTGTTAAAACAATGGCAAGTGAACAATGAACACAAAAGTTACTTGCTGGAGATTTATACTTAAACAATGATAGTGAATGTACTTTAGAGAAACAAACAGCCTTAAAAGGAAAGTAAAAATTAAAACCAAGTCTTCATAGCAAGATAAAAAAGGCGTAGGGTAGTGCATGCTAATTATTAGGCGTGTAATGTCCTTAAATGCAAATTAGCTGGTGGTAATTAATATTTAAGTAAAAAAGGTAAAGTTATTACCACCAAAGTAATGAAACATTCTTGTTCTTGCAGAAAGAAATGCTCAGAAAAATTACCAGAATATTCATTCTGGAGTGGAGAAAAGACAACAGATATTAAAAAGCAAATTTAATTTTGCATGTTTTGTGAGGCTTAGTACAGCTCGGTCAAGAAAAAGATAACAAAACTCAAATAAATCTAAATATTACACTCTATTATTCTACAGTAAATAACAAACACTTTCTATATCTAACACGGTAGAAGTAAATATTTTTACAAAATATGGAGCCTCTAGGTGTAATAAAAACAGGTCAAAGGGGTAGGCAAACACCAAACAACAAAACCCAAAATCAAACAATAGAAAGTGTCAAGAAACATGTTCCTTCTTTTCCACATTATGACAGTCATTAATCTAGAGCAGGGTTTCTCAAACTTATTGCCCTACGTACCACTATTAAATTTCCTAGACAATAGCGAATCCGCATAAAAAAATGGCTTTTTAAAGATAAGGATTTTTGTTCAAAAAATTAATACAATCAGAAAGAGCAATATGTTATTAATTAATGTGATGAATGGTCTTTTTTGTTGTAGCAAGGCTAGTCGACTTTAGGAGCAGTTTTGGTAATTTTCAATCTCAGTTCACCATCGTTCGTGTTGCACGCTCGAGACAGCCACTCAGTCGCCATAACATAAATCTTGTCACGAAACCACTACGACCAACTGGCGAGCACCTATGGGGTCGCGTACCCCACTCTGAGAAACCTGCTCTAGAAAAAAGAGTGACAAGAAATATCTAGGAACAGAGCAAACCACAGAAAAAATGTATGAACTGTACTTAGATGACTGCAAAAAAGTAATAATAATAATAAAATGTTGATCCGAAATTAAGAAATAAAAAATGGCTGTACTCGAATATCTTTAATAAACAGTTCAAGTTGTCATTTAAACAACATGAAACATAAACCTGTGATATATGTGATTTTTCCCATGATAAATTGAAAAATAATCTGACTCAAAAAGAAAAAGAATCTGTCAATGATATACATCTCAATGAATGAAAAATCAGATATTACTTAAAAAGTATTGACACTAAAATGGCAGAAGATTCATCAAAACGTAAAGTATTAACTGGGGATCTGCAGAAGATTTTGACATCATCACTCACAACTAACTGAATTAGTTATTATAGAACGAAACTTTGAACTTTAAATTTTACCTTATTTGATGAATCAGATTCCTTAGTTCACTGTATTAGGTGGGACGAAACAAAAGGAGCCAGTGGTGGAAATGAAATTGCATCAGCAATTTTGAAATGGGCAGATAGTGTCATTCCTGGCAGTGAAATAGAAGAAATTACACTTTGCTCGGGCAACTGTTGGCCAAAATAAAAATGTGAGTATTGTAATGTGTGTTTTTTTGTCTCAAATTAAATCCATATCTCAATAGTTTTTACTGAAAGGTCACATACATATCAAGGCTGACAGTGTACATGTATTGATAGAAAGGAGAGAAAGAAACACCAGGCAGTTCTGCTATCAACATGTGTACAGTTACAAGTCCAACTGAAAAATAATGTAATGCTATATTTGAAAACCCATTTCGGTGGTGAAAACCAAGAGGTTGACTTCGTGAGGTTTTATAGAAACGGAGTTACGTTTCCAATAGATTTGAATTAAGTTTCAACAAACCCAGTACCAATTTTCCATCAAAAGTACAATGATATAATTTCACTATTGCCTTATTTTCCCTCAGTTTGTCATGATATCGATAACTATTTAAAACATACAGGTCAAAACACCACAAGTGACTATCCAGAAGGAGACATAGATGATAATTTGGACTCTATGAACACTTTTATAACCACAACTTTCATGTAACTGTAACATTTGTATTATGAAATAAACTTGCTTAGTAACATGTGCTTAGTAACATGCTGATTTTCTATTATCTCTTGAATATCCTGAAACACCATTTCATATAATACAACAGCCTTAAGAGAGGTACACATTAAGTCTGTAAAAACTGTTAAAAATAAATTTACTGCGTACAAATAACACTAAAGAACCATAAATAACACTAAATACAATATAAAACGAATGAAATGATAAAATTTCGCTAAAAAATTAAATATACAGTTAAGGAAACAAAATGTTTAAAATGTAAAAACTCTTCAAACTGCTCCCCTGTAAAATTAGAGAAATGTGTTCTGTACCTCCGAGGTACAGATATACATGATTGGACTGAGCAGGTGACTATAATGAGCCGAACTATAAGTAGTGGATTGTTGATTTTATTAAAGTACTTACTAGAAACTACGAAAGGACTGTGGTACTATTCTCAACCTTCGTTTTCTCAGTGAGAACGGTTTCAGCAAAGTAAAATTTTAATGTTTGCTTTGTGATTATACCAGCTACCAGTATTTTTCATTAGGCAATGATTATTCTGTGTAATTAATGTGATTATCCAACAACCGCTCGTGACAGAGTGGCTGGATTTCTCTATCCACGATGTGCTGGCAGCGACTTCGATGCGAACGTGGCTATATAACTATGAGTCACTATATCAGTATGAGATAACTGAGCAAGCAATTACGCTTATATATTCCATCAGAAAACACAAGTTAATACATGTGAAAATTATCCCACAATAGTCTAATACACAAGCTTACACATTACTGACTATGATAATAAACAGAATAAAAGATAGGAAAATGCAAGAATCAGGAAATACCTACGAACAATAGATGAAATCATTGATTTGCAATTAATATTGCAAAGACGGATGCAAAATTTATAAATGATACTTCAATGACGAATATGGATTTCGTAATTCCATACTGCTACATGAGACAAGATTTTCATGAAATTTTTAAGTATTCGGGTATAAAAATTGAGGAAAAAAGAATCATTTGTAAGCTATAAGAATCGTTTGGCTATAATTAAAGTACGGAATTACATCCAAAGTAAATTAAAACTAAACGAAGGTTTAATGTAGTCCAAGTCGACCTAAACGAACACACATAAAAAGCAGAGAATTATGACAAAAAAGTTAAAGAGGGCATGTGGTGGCAAGGTTTTAGCCTTCATGCACTCATATTCAGTTTTTATGTAGACGAAATAATCAAGGAAGTAAAAAAAAAAAAAAAGAAAAAAAATGGTATAATTTTCAGTATTTCAGTGTCCTTTTAGCAGAAAGGAGAGACCATATAATAAAATTACTGCAAGACCTGAACAAAATACTGGTAACATAATTTGGTCTAAGAAAAAAAATACCTGACAACAAAGGTCATGAAACGTAACAGAAATGATTACAAGAACAGCATGTTAAATATGAAAATACGATAAAATGTAACAAAAATAAGAGAATTATTTTATTTCGAAGTAAAATAATAACTGATAGAAGAAGTAAGAACGATCTCATAGCCAAAACAGCACTAGTAAGAAGAGCCTTCTGCAAAAAGATAAACAACCTTCTTTTAAACAAAGACCTATTCTGAAAGAACTTTCTTAAACTGTAGGTATGTATTAAGTACTGCACTTAATGCAAGTGAAGTTTGGACATTGTGGATTCCAGAAGCAACAAAAATTGAATTTTTTGAAAGGTTATACAAGGATATTGGAAATTAAGTGGAAATAATTTTCAAAATGAATATGTTTTTAAATGATGGTAGAGGGGCCTGATTTGTGAGAGAGTATAACAAAAAGAACAGGGTTTTAACGCATTGTAAGACTATGATATGGGTTTAATTTGTCAGTGGAGGGAACAGTTGAAGGTAAGAGTTGCAGGAGAAGAAAAATATTGTATTGGCTATTATGAAATTAACAAATTAGCGCATGATGATGAACGATGCATCAAACAAACTGAAAAAGTGAAGCCGCAAATAAATATACATATGATTTTCGAGCATATAATGCGATATAGCCGGATGCTCTGTTTTAATGTTTCAAGTTGCATTGTGTTTACTTAAAGCGGTTTAAATGAGTGTTAGGGCAAGAGGGACACAGCGATGGAATGGTGACACAGCTACAGGCAATTGCGTTAATCAATACGTCCGCAATCGAAGAAGATAGTGTCTGACCAGTCATTGTGTCCCTCCCGTTCATATGACGCTGTCCTCGACTGCGTGTTACATCATTCCCTACGAACAGCGTCCATTGCTAATGTGGTGACTGTGACCACAGGCTTTCGGCAGTCGACGTCAGTGCGGGAATTCATCAACACTATAAACTGGTCTAACAGCCTCTGATGCAATCCACCGGCCTGACGTGAAGCCCCAACCTGTATCTTTTCCTTCTAGCAACATTTGGTCTTGTTTACAATGGTAGATTCGCTCAGCACAAACAAGAAACAAAAAGCATCAAGGTGATGTTAATGTTTGAATAGTTCTGGCTCAATGTGTTCGCAGCTGGAGGCCTGAGCCTTCTCTTATACAGATTTTTATTAGCTATATAATTATGTTAATAGAGTTGTTTGTGGTTTGTGATCTCCGACGATTATAAAAACTTATAACCGTCAAAACGTAATCATACATCTTTCTTTGCAACCACGTACTACGTATACAAAACAACACTGAAAGTTAAACATTCTTAGAAAAGGAGATTGCAGGATTACCTTTGGTCTGATAAACCACAGTTAACATAGCTGTAAGTCTTGTTCCGTTGAAGGTCGTATCTCGGTGACTGTACACACCTCTCGCGAATGCTAGGCCAGAACGCTAACCGTTTCACCACCACGTCCGGTCCGGAGTAATCGATAGTTTTGGAAACATTCCGGGAAAATATCTTTGGCGAGTGAATAGACTAAGCCACTTGTAATTATAATCGGTTACCATATATTTTGATAAACAGTAAAAATGTCGAGGAGTCGCATAGGGCGAGTAGGAAAGCTGAAAAAATAGTTACTGAAATCAGGCGCGAAGAATGACTGGAGTTCTCAAAATTCGAAGTGTTTTTTCGGTAATTGGAGGCTGGCAACAAGTGACAGACGCTCCCAGAGGAAAGAAAAACTCCCAACATGTGCCTCAAGGGATCTCCTCTGCTATCCGCGGCAATAATTGAATCCTGATCAAGAACTATCTTGATATATGAGTTTTTAATTTAGTAACAAATGCTTAAATGTTATTCTCATTCGTAATTGTGGCTATTAATGTAGATACCTATTACGGGATTAGTTTATGCAGCCATGACCAAACGGATTAAGCGTGAAACTGAAACTTCCTCACTAGGCAAGCTTTATTTCTAGCTACAGTGAACGCGATCAAGAACAAACTGTCAAAGAAGTTAAGTACCGGATGCCAAAACACTGCTTGCACGATTGTGACATCACTTTTTCAGTTTGATTTGAGGTTCTTACCAACAACAACGAGGTACCTACACGGAACAATCATCTCGAGCTGTCGACTTGTCAGCTATAGACTTTGCTCTTTCGATGACGTTTAACTTTATGACGTCATTACGGAGGAGGGAAGTGAGTTTGCCACCCACTTGTAAACTATGTAGACGTTCCGCTAGTGTGGTTTGTATTACGGTTATGGAAGGTGCATTTTCCAGTGTGGACCTGTAGTACACACAACCGTTCACACAGATTACATAAAAAAGACGAATAAACACTGAGTGCGTGCTGATTTCAACCGCCGCTGGTCGCAACTTCCCATTCCAAGTAAAACGGTGCCTCAGTCCTCATGGTCTACTCAGTGATGTAAAATGTGAAACATTTGTTACTGAGAGCGTCAGATATTGCGTGGACGTTCGCGGTATGTCGTCACAGAGTGTCTATCAATCGGACGTCTCTCAGCCAAGTGTATTACGATCATTCCAGTTGCCAATTTTTATAATCGATCTGGTTAGGTAACTATTAGAAGGCGTTTAAGAGTATTTGCTGGTGATGCAGTTATCTGTATTGAAGCAAAGAGTCGTGCTGAGTCTTTAGAGCTTACCGCCCTCTTTACGAAAAAAGATTACTCACCGCCCCCTTTCCAGAGTTGAACAACTAGCGAAAAGAAACCACTTGTCCGTAAGAATAAAGTTAGCTCCTCAATCCTTGGAAAGTTCAATTCCTTTAATTACTCAGAGTAACTGAATAAACCAATATTAAGTAGGATTAGCACATGCTGCGATTCATACACAAATTGAATTTTAAAAAATTGTAACCTATCTGTAATTGATCAGCATATAAAACTGTCGTACGTCTTCACCTATTGTTATTCTGTAAGGGATCAGTACCACAAGAGATTAATTATAAATGCACAGTTAATAGCCACCAGATTTATGAGCTCTGGCCTCGCATTCGGGAGGACGTCGGTTCGAATCCCGTCCGAGCATCCAGATTTGGGTTTACCATGGTCCCCCCAAATCACTCCATGCGAATGCCGGGGGGCTTCCTTCAAAAAGGCTATGGCCGAATTCCTTCCTGTTCCTTTTTCCCAGTCCCATCCTGCCTCTAATGACTGCGACGTCGACGAGGCGTAAAGCCATAACTAAAAAAATAAAAATATTAAAAAAAGAGATTCATGAGCGATTGCCTCAGTCTTTACAAAAGTACCACAGAATTTATACAGTGGATCCTTACGGAAATAAGATGCCACACACATGTTTATATTCTCTCTTCCCTCGTTCCATTGGGGTTTGAATGGACAGATTAGTTTTGGTGTAAAGCCCAATTTTACACTCATATTTTTGTGTGAATTGCAAAATATAGATTTAGATATGTGAGATGTTGGTTATCAATTTAACAGCAAAATTTTTTGTTCACAGTATTTAGTTTGGTCGTTTACAAATCCGAACGCCACGCCTCCCTCCCTCCGCGCTCACTACTCATGTTCCAGCATCGACTCTATGTTATTATGTTGTCCCCAGATGCAGCAATAAATAAATTTTGTAAGAAACTTGTATTCATTTGTAGCGAATGGTGATAATCATTTTATTATTATTATTCGTATCCATAGATATCAACTTTTATAGTAAAATTTGAGAAGTTCTCTGGTAAGCTATTCTCGTAGAAGAATATGAACTTTTTAAACGAATAACTCAAGTTTCTTCAGTTCTCCAATACATACGCTTGAAAAGATTAGTGAGACTAAACCAACAAGTGCCACTCTAGTACCCACCACGCCTCAGAATATGTAAACTCATTCAATGTTCCACCGTTCTGATTGGACTTCATTTGATGCAGGTGCTGAGACAACTCCAAGCAGGTATCTGTGTAACAGTTATTTCGGAAATTACATTAACACAGAGATGTAGGACAACATTAACAGTTAACCGGTTCCCATTGAAGAACACTCTGGCCTGGCATTCAGAACGTCATGGATTCGAATCTCCGTCCGGCCATGCAGATTAGGGTTCCCTGGCTTCCTGGAATCACTCCAGGCGACAACATTGATGGTCACTTCGGAACGCCATGGACGAATTTATTCCAGTTTCTTGCCGCCGCATCCTCTCCCGGCTCTAATGATTTCGACGCCAACGAACTGTGAAGCAAAAAAAAAAAAAAAAGTAACAGTAACACAAACCTAAAGTATCGGTGCAGAAACAATTATTTTGTCAACATATGTACCTGCAAAAACTTTATAACGCGGTGTTTTATGTGTTACGGATTGACTTTGGACGTTTTCAAAACATTCTAACACTCCATAAGCTTTAAGGTTTTCAATATTGGCGTGAAACTTTCTTAACGATTCTTCGCAGATTGTCAGATTGATGAGTGTCAAAGCTTAACAATGCACCTGAGGGAATCGTCTATCTGAATGTCAGGAATGTCAATGACTTAAGCCTCCTTTCTGGATTAAAACTAAAAACCTCGGTCATTTTGGAAACACTCCAGCGCAACCAAAACTGTAGTTCTCGGCTTAAAAGACTTTCCGCGAAACCGTATCTTACTTTCTTCAAGACAGCCAGTGAGATATTTCCCAGTAATATCTATAAACCCTTGGTCCAACAATATGTATTTAGTGCATGTTTGAGTGAAATGACTAACAGGTTACAATCATGACAGAGCGAAGACGCCAGCAACACGATATTTGGTCTTCACTGTGGTGCTAAAGTGCAGTCGACTGTTCTGAATAAGAAGAACAGCTACCTGGCAGATCCACCTGCACTGACACAACAAGCATGCTACCTACCAGCTACTGATGAAACGGCGCCACACCACCACCTATTAAATATAGCCGTCAGACAACAACTGCATCAATTGTCTTCACTAAAACGACCATAATTCATTAATATTAAACGGCGTCTCCTTGCTCCTGCCTGGCAAAGCAATTTTCAGTTCATGACTTAAGGATAAATTTAAATGCTCTCAGTACTCACTGAAATCAATGATCAGTATCCCAGGACTGCCTTTACAGATACAGAGCAGCAGAGAATTTCCTCCTCTCCGATTCGCTGCCAGACAACCTTAAGCGGCGTCGAGAACCAGTGCTCCAACATTACTGTCAAACCCAAATCACGTCACCGATTGTAATTTTTACGAAACATGTAAGTATCTCTTTAGATAGATAAGAAACATTCACGACTCTATTGAAATACGGAAATATCTAGTTTCTTCTTTAGACAACTTGCAGGAACATATAACTGGTGTCCTTCAATATGATTTATATAGTCTTCTTCTTTTCCACTTTTTTCTAAATATTAGAGGTTGGCTACCTTTGATAGGTATTTAACAGGATTTTATAGTCATAAATTTTAATAGGAATTGTTCGTAACACTTCTTCCGCAACTATGAGATATCTGCTAAAATAATAAGTTTAGTGTTTATGGTTACATCATGCTACGAAATAGCGCAATTTGCACAAGAAATTAAACCATGAGTATAAACGTAACAGGAAGCGACACAGGAGTCTGACTGGTTAAACTACCTGTTCGTGGTGTGATGACTGCTCTAGTCGGGTTAATCAGCATTCCCACCAATCTGCTTGCATAACGAATACCATGAGAATATTCACCCACATGTGTGACTAAATGATTCAATCTGGAATTGCAAAATGAATAACAACTTTAGCGAGGAGCTTATAAAACTAACTATACTAGTGAAAAGATATGCGACGGACAGACACGGGAATTACAAAGCCATGCTAATGAAAATAACTTTTGGGCCTGCCGATAAAACAGAGATAATGTACTGTGTTGGAATACCTTTGGTTTAAGGCTAGAAGGACATTTAAGAAATGAGCAGACAGGTAGAGGAATTTGAACAGATACTGGAGGCTCCAGAGGCAGCTGTAAAATTTGGATACTATGTAGCCTCCACGCATAACCAAGAACAAACAGCTTGTTTTACTATTGTGTCCATCTACAACACAGTCCTGATATGACGCCACACGCGTAAGTACTTCAGCAGGCCTGAACGCCTACACTGCATCCATTTCTTGCAATTTCTGAATCCCGCGGCTAGACCCTGCATGCGCTGCAGCCGTATCACTGATCAAACTCTCTCTGTCTTAGGAACTGGCAGACGTGGACACTTCAGCTAACCTCACTACAGTAATAAATGCCCTGTTCATTCATTTTAGGTGTTGTCCGTATCTACAGATAGGCCAGAGCCACAATTCATACATGATCTGACATCATAAGATCAGAGTTTTCAAACTGCGTGCTAGAACTGGCATTGCGCAGACTGTAGCATCGGAAGTCCACTTGTTTCCATATCTGGTATAGTTTCTTCTGCAACTGCGACCCTGTTTTAATGTGTCCTCTCCACTCTACCACCAAATTATCATCTTTTTTTCCTGGACCTTATTAAATAATTACGAGCGCCCACTATGTAACCAAGATAATACGTTAGCTAAGGAACTCACGTGCACAAATATTGATTTCTCATACGTGACCTTGGACTTAATGGTTCGTCGACGTCGAGGTCATTAGAGGGGTAGAGGTTTGAGGGTAGGGAAGGCGTAGGAATTCGACTATCCCATTATTAGCTTGGAGTGATTTCGGAGACCATGGACAGCAAAAATCTAGATTTTTTGACCGTCCTCCACAACACCAGTCCGAAGCGTTGACCTCTCATCAAGCAGCCTCGGTGCCTCAATACTACTTAAATATGTAATTCACCACTGACTACAGTTTGGCATTCTATTGTTATTTCGACGTTCTGAAAACACACTACTTATAACATCAATCATTTATAGTTGGACCACGGCGAACAAAGAAAAGTTTCCTGAATGTTTCGATATTAGTACAATCCTAAATAATCATTATAACTGATTGATCTTGGAAACACGTATTGGAGATATAGTAGGTTGCCAATTTCGTCTGAATTAGACTGCTAGCAAAAGAGTTTTGTCTATTTGATTACAGTCTACACTAATCCTATGGAGCATTACAGAAGGCTGATACACGAATTCATGAGAGCAGAACTCCTAAGACTTACCTACAAAATATCTACTGTTGAAATTAGGTGGCGACACATTACGCAAGCTGAAATATTTACCAAGATAGTCAACAAGGAGTGTGCCTTGACAGTGTGACATTTTACGCTGAACGCAAGCGACCTTTCCTTTGGAGACAATTAACATAAAGAGCTCATATCATCCTTAATATACAGACAGGCTCCGTCTAAAGACTGGTGGAATGAATGAAACATATAGTTTGAATGCTTCTAGAAGCGAACTACAGGAAATTTCATGAGAATAAGAAAAAAGAACTATCCGTATTGAGCAAGCAAACAAGAGCAAGTTCCGTTAACACAAGAACGTATATCCGTAGGCGGCACATAAGAGTTGCAAAAATTAAAATTGTCAGTCACATAAATCTGACTGATGAAATAAGAGCAATATGAAAGGCTGTGGAAACCAGAATTAAAACACAACATTATTCTATTAATTTAATTAGCTTGTACGGAAAAGGTTTTGGAAATGTTAAAGGATTCCAGTAGGCTGAAGAAGAAAGAAATGATGAAAACAAATAACGACAAACACCGGACATAACTAGCCAATTGTCGATTGTGTGATATGTATTTAAAACCTGAGAAATAAGTTTTTGGCACAGCAAGAAGTCTCGACAATTACGTAAATGTACACTCCTGCCCAGTCTTGGTGCAGACACAGGTGCATACATGTCAAAGCGAACTCTCGTGTGTTCCACATTTTACCAAGCTTCGAAGACTCTTTGAGAGGGTGATACCGTTTGATGCAATTTAATACCAGCATAAAGAAATATTCAGTTCTTTATTTCACCGTAAATGTAACATGTAAGTGTGATAAAAGATTTAGGAAAGGAGACTACGTATTTTTTTCTCTTTTTCCAATCAGTTTTCATTGAACCGCTACCTTAAAACTTTCATATTCAGTCACTCAAATTGTCCTATTTTTTGCTTTCTCTTTTCACTTACGGTTTCTAGTGGTGATAACCAGATCCAGTGTTTTAATCCGGATCTATGGAGCTTCGTGAAATGTTGGTAACAGAAACACGTCGTTACCCCACAAGGAAGCAACTAATGCATTTCGCAATTTTGGATAATAAATCTAAAGACTTTTTGTTTTGCGCAATACATATGAAATGTTGCAGGTGATTGCAACTGCAGGTAATTAATTGCCCTCGCTAATCCTTCTCTTAGAGGTAATAGGTTGTAGCTGATCCACACTCTAGCCTACAGAATATTTATATTCTAGATGTAAAGAATTTGCTGCTAACCCGGAAGTTCACACAAACCCCGACACAGTTAATGGTGTGACACTAGCTCGGTATATTTTAATCAATTAGAATAGTTTGATAAATTTTCAATATCACGTTTTCAGATTAATAAGAAAGTATTGTTTCTGATCTATATTCAATATGAAGGCAGCCAACTGATTTTTTTTTTTCATCGTAACTATTTTGCTCTTTTGACTGATTCGTATACTCGTGTATAAGAAATTAACGTATTTTGTTTGTAATAGCTTTACACCTTGTTGACATCGAGGTAGTTAGAGATGGGAAAGGACTCGGTGCAAAGACCATAAAGGATTTTGGCCATGGCCTTTCGAAGGAACCATTCAACTGGAGTGATTTCGGGAAACTGTACAGAACCGAAATCTGGATGGCGGAGAGGGGATTCGAATCTGCGTACTCTGGAATGCGAGGCCAGAGCATTACTGCTACCACCATGCTCGATGAAATTAAGGGTAATATATTTTCAGATCTTTAGATATTGCAAATCGCCAATTCTAACTGCAAAGAGACTGACAGCAGAGCATCACTGAGGGCGAAAGACGTAAAAGATTTTAGATAATAATACTAACAGTTTTCTAATCTAATTTAATTGCAATGGAGCTCACTCTCCGGTGGCAAGTGCCCCACACATCTATCTTCCCCTTTCTTGTACCAGCCTGCCTTTGCTCTCTAAGAATTATCTTCCCCTTTCTTGTACGAGCCTGCCTTTGCTCTCTAAGAATTTTAAATACTTTCAAAGTTTTTGGTAAATTATTCATCCGCTCCTTTGGTAATTTATGTCAATACTTGAACTATTTACCTACGAAAGAAAATTATAGAACACCCTTACGATCGAAATCAAGTGCCAGCTTGTGGTCATGGTCATCTTTCCACTTCTACGTACCACTCTTAATTCTACCACCGATGTCTTTCCACATCTCATCACCAAAATATGCCTTGTATACTCCCATTAATCTCTTCACTCTCCTCCGATCTTCCAGTGAATCCCATTCCAGCTCCTTTATCAAATCAGCTACTGATTGTTTTCTACAATAATTTCCAGAGACAATCCAGCAGCCCTTCTTTGAAGCCTATCGAACTGCTTTATTCGATACCAAAAACATTGGCCCCATACTACACCACCACATTCATGCAATGGTCTGACCAACGTTCTTTAAGCAAATTCTCTCACTTCTCTGGCACTTCCTCTCACCACTCTCTCCAATAAAAAAAGGATTTTGAAATATTTTCCTACCACTTGCCAAATGTGTCCTGCCCTGTTGAGCTGAGGTATTTATACCTCAATTCATTAACAGGCATTCCCTTCCCAACGCCATAACCTTAATTTTTTATCTGTGTTCATAATAAGCCGACTCCTCTTTGCATTTATCTTAATCCCATGTTGACCTACAGTATTTAGTTAGATATCCTGTCCAGATCACCCTGCTACTGTCCAGTCTCCTATTGTTTTGACCCTATTACATAGCATTATGTCAACTGCAAACAATCTAGCTTATGACTATAAACCTTTAGAATAGCAAATACTCGTAGCAACGGTTCCAGTACTGTAACGTGTGCCACTACCATTTTCACTTCAACTTCTTTTGATATTGGATCTCCTACTATAACTCTTTGTTTTATACCTTTTAAGAATTTTTCTACGCAGGAAATTACTGTTAATCAATTCCAGTAGTTTTTACCGTATTTAGCACTATTTTACGGACGACTTTGTTAACTGCCTTGGAGATATTAATGCAACACTATCACTTTGGCCTCCATTGGTTATTTCATCCGAAATATCTTGTACACAGCCAGCTAACTGAGATTCCTTGATAAAAGTCATGTTGTCGATTTTTAGACCAGATTCTTTTCTCACTGACATTTCTGATGTGGCTACATATCTATCTCACCATCAATTTAACTACCACTGCTGTCAGGCTGATTGACCTGTAATTTTCCACCCTAATTGTCACCCCTCCTTTATGGACCGTTACTACTATCGTATTTTGCAATCCTATGGTAAGTAGCAATCATTCAGATTCCATCCTGGTAGTCGCGAGAAGTAGTCGCTTGAGGTATCGAAGCGCAAACAGCTTTAGTATCCGAGACTAACTCCTGGCAGACCGCAAGGCGTCTACTCTTAAAGCTACTGGCGAGCTATCCAGTCTTAAGTACTGGACATCGGATGATAGTCAGTATGTATGGAGATCACACAAGTGACCTCGGCGATGACTCTTCAAATACTGCAAGGAAAGCCTTCCTGACAACAGAACAAATGTTATATTATTGCGATCCTGCTCTGAGGGTCGTGAGCCCGTTTGGGCCGTCGTATAAGGTATTCGCGTAGGCAGTCGCTTGTGGTGTCGGGAGTTACCTGACGTACCGGGTTCTAGTCCACGAGACAAGCCCGAGGCAGACCACACGTCGCGGTCGTTTATACTTCAAGCTGCTGGTGGACTACCCAGTCCCTTGTTGGGGGTAACAGGCATTATAGCGGCACGAGATGTGCGGTGGGGGATGCCCCGACAGTGACTCTTCAAACGTTCCGACTTCCGAGAGTGCTAAGGGAAAGGGGAGCCCCATCGGACTTGGTCGGTTCCCCCCTATAGGCTTTGGCATCTTAATGACAGATTGTTTTGTTAGGTAGTGAAGTACGCAGTAAGGGCCGTAGAAGTGTTGGTAACCCAGGTACCTCCAATGTGACCCTGCCCCTTCTGGCGCGAATCTGGGTGGAACGCCATTTAAGGTTTTCTATCCAGACTCAATCTAAATAACATTTTAAGATAAGATAAAATGTCGTTCTTTCCGTAAATGGAATTGTGCGTGTATGCGCGGAAGCCAGAACGCTTTTGTTAGTTTCCGAATAATTAAGCTTCTTGATTGAAGAAATTGTTGGAAAAAAAAATCTCTAAAATTCAATGAATTAGTTCCTGGTATTCGGCCTGATTACTTCCAATTTAATTTCAAGTTGGCAGGTGGTCGATAGGGTTTTAACATTCGGCCTAATGTTTCTTTCGTTTCTAAGGAGTTTTCCTGTACGTTCAATGTTAATAGTTCCCAAATATTGTATTTGGGTTCGAGAATCGATGTGTTATTACTTTTCTACATGAATTAGATCATGACTAAAGATGTGCGTGATGTGGATTTTAGATTTCAGAGATACAGCTTCCTGGAGAGGTGTGTTGCTTATTAAAATCTAATGTTTGGGTCTATATTTCTGAAGCCTTCATAAGACGTTTACGACCGGATTGTTTGATTCTTTCCTGCTGTCTCACGGGAGGAGTGCAGCATCGCTTTTCAGATTATATATCAATGAAACTGAAGGTACCGACTTTCACAACCGGATAGATAAAAGGAATACTACGACAACGATTTACATCACTCATTGGAGGAAGTTCTGTGTGCTCCGAAGAGGTCATCCTCTGTGCGACCGTTGGGACAGTCTTTGTATCCCAGGTCACTCTCGATGGCTTGAGCGGATCACCACGCGGCCATTTCCTGCGCAATCAACAGCAAAAATAAACCAACGCTAGTGTTATCGTAGCGCGGTTGAAACAATTGGTGGTGCTAATAAAAGTTTTAGTGGTATTAGTAGAAATAATAATATTAGTAGTAACAACAGCAATAGTAGAAGCAGTAATGCAGTACCTACTTTGTTAATAATAGTACAAACAGTAGAAGTAGTCTGATATCGGAAATAAATCAAATTCTCCTTCATTAATTATTCTTAAAGTGAATAATTTATATACGTTGGATATAATTATATGTAGACGTGAAATAATGGAAGGACCCAGATTAGATTAGTATAGGTACTGAGCTGTGTTATACATAAGAGAAGAAGTATTATTATTATTATTTTAGAGTAGCTAGTTATGGTCTCTTAAATAATTGCAGGAAAATCCGTCCCCAGAAAATTATATTCCTGTCAAAGTACAAATTTATGTCTTGAAGTGACCAGTTGCCACTATAAATGAAAACTCGACGAATTCGCTTCCCTTCCCTTTATTATTACCACATGTATCAAATTGCATGTACATGTCAGACTTTCTTATCTGCAGATACAGCAAAACTCAGCAGACAAATCTTTAACAGATTAATGACACGTGAGTTGTGCATCATTTTATTTTTAAACAGTACTCTGTACATTGATACTCTGTAGAGTAATATTCATTCTGCACCGAAAATTACCTAACAAGAAAGGAAGACCGCCAGTCAAACAAATATGTATTGTACCTAAACTTCGAGAAACGTAACAACTTAAGTTTGAACTAACTTTTTTAATATACATTGCAACATTCCAGATATTGACAATGTTAATTAAAAAGCTATTGAAGTTGATTGAAACAGTAACACCAATATTTGGAATCTCTGATGCAATTAAAACACAGTAATTAGTTTACATGAGCTAAAAATATAATTTTGCTGTGTTAGTGCCTCGTTTCTAATGCTTAAATGATGTCAAACGCAGTTAAAGGGAGATGGGACAATCATTTTTCCCTTCCGCGGCGATATATACATTAACTAATTACTTAATCTCAGAGCAATTACTCGACTTTTACTCCGTTGTCTCACGTGAGAAGTTTTGTATCAAAAGTATTACTTTTTTTCTGAAGGATTGTTGGCCTGAGTATGTGGCAGTATTCGGGATCTTCCAATAGTTGGATACTGAATTAACTTGAAGAAGTTACTGGTTAAAATTTTGATCCTGAAGCATAATGGTTCCACAAGGACCATAAAATCCAAGTTCGATAGAAAAACTGCACTGAGAACTCTGCTTGTTCACCATCTATCCCCAAAATGTTTCGTGATCGTTAGCCTTTGATAAGTTTTACTCAGCATTGGCCTGGTCAAATTTGCAGTTTTGATTTTTTGCGGTCGCATGCTCTTGCTGACGCCAAGCATTTTATACCCACTCCCACTGTACTGCGTAGTAATGCCATCTGAATGCGAAACGTGTAGCTATAAGTGTATTTTTTGTTTGTGAAATGTGTAGTTTATGAGATAGAGATTAGGGACCGTCACAGCATTCGTCTTGATGGCTGCGGAAAACCACCTAAAGTAGAAACCAGGACGGCCTGTACGTGTGGTTCTGAGTTTATGTCTGATCCCATTGTACCTCTCCGATCAACGCACTGAGCCACACTGGTGGATAACTATTTGATATGAAGTCTGCAGAAGCAAACACGGCTCTTACCACATAAACATGAACGGCATTACTATAAGTACATTGGTTTAGCCATAGGTTCATCATATATTATTCGCAGATGCTATCACTCACTGGAAAGCTGGTGACTTTTGCCTTTCGTAGGAGAGTTTATAGTTGTGTTCGTGCACACATCCATAATGATCACATCCTCCTACTAAAGCTGCCTTGTTGGTGCGTTGTACAGTACAACATCAAATTTACCTGGCATTATGGAAGATCCATGCTAAAAATTAAGTCTAGCCATGACAGAGGTGAATCAAACGGAAAAATTGAATCTGTACTATGAATTATCCAAAACCACGCGAATTTTCCCTTTGCTTCTAGTTTATCATCTATTCTAATTATTCTTGCTCTGATATAACTGGAAACAGTGTCAAACTGATATTCTGGTTTCATTTAGCAGTAGGGTATATCGTTTTAATAGGGAACTTGCAATGGAAATATCGTCTTATTGATGTTTCTGGTAACTGTGTTTGTCTGTTGTTTAGTTTTGAGGCATCATTAAACCATATGCCAGCATATGAAAATGTTCCGCTGGTTGTCGTTGTCTGGGTAGGTTCAACTGTAAATGAACGGAACGAAAAGATACACTGTGAAGAAGCTCGCTTCGTTGGCTCAGTTGGCGGCGGAGGAAATTTTCATAATCAGAACTTGACCGGCAGGGAATCAGAAGTGGTGGAACACATTTCGTAATCACCAGATTGTGCGCCTGGGTTAAATCCCAAACGTCTCCGCAGTGCGTATGGAGTGAGGGCGTGCGGCACTGTTGGCCTGGTGCCCACTCATTATCCTTTGGAAGAGCAGGCCTGAGGGTACCAGCACCGGGTATCACCCTCTCCCTTCTTCATCTCTCATCCACAACACTCTACACTGCACACACACACTGTCACAGTCAGTCACAACACGTAGCAACACTGTCACACTGGGCAAGCAACGGGGAACCACCCCAGCTCATCTTACAGACGTTGCCCTGGAGGGGTAAACATCAACCATTGCAACTCCTACGCCCAGACACGTGCAAGGCCTTCATAAGAAGAAGTTATGAAGAATGGAGGGACAGTAGAGTAAAGAAATACTCACAGCACTGAACTCAGTTATACAACGCATGTTAGCAGCTACGTAGAAGGTACAGGACAGGATTCAATTTAGATAAGCTCACTTTCCTTTTTGATGTGAATACGACTTCCAAGTTCAGTACCGGGTGGAATCCCAGAATAATGAGCAACACGAAAATGTTTAGTTAGAAATGGCTAGTATTCAAAGCTACAGAAAGGAGGGGGGAAAAGTGTTCTACAGAGAAAACTTGAGAGGGTAACATATCTTACCCGGCAAAACTTCGACTCATCGCAAGACATGGGGAAAGGGCGCGAAGGACCTTGTAACGAAACGGACGCCGAGTAATGCTAAAAGCTCGTTTGTCACGTGAATTGAGGTAAACCAATATATGATATACAACTGACAATTTTAGACCAATTCAGTAAATTTCGAAAAATGTGATGTTTTGAAAGTGAAAATGATGAAGTACTTAATCAGAAAGAGCAGATAGAATAAGCGGAATGCAGATAGAATTGAAACAAACCTCATTGAAAATTCTGAGAAGTCTCGACTACACCGATTGAGGAAGAAAGCCGAGTGAAAGAAAGCCACGAGGGCCGTGACCTTTGCAGGACCCAGAGGTGCAGGGCAGGGAGTTGCGTTAAAGGAACTGCTTCGATGGACATGGACGCAGTGATGCCATAGCTGAGAAGCCTGAGAATTTATACTTTTGTAAATCTCCTCTGGAACACTTGTTGTCGAAGTTAAGTACATGAGCAATTGTTTCTCTTGTTCATCTAAATAAAGGCCGCTACTTGTACTAGCAGTAGTGCTTCCAACTACTACCTACACCCATCTTTTATACTTTAGCAAGGAGTTTACGAGTTTAGGGATCTTTAACGGCGAAGTTATTAGATATGCAGGGGACTGAGAATAAAGAATACAAAGAAACTCCACTAAGCAATATTGAAGAGGTTTCGTAACAGTGTCCTGAAGTGATTTCGGCAAATCATGGAAAAACCAATATGACGTGGGTTCGAATCCGCATCCTCCCCAGTGTGATATCTGTTTCCTGCCAATGAATCCCACAGTTATATTTTCGGACAAGGTCGATGACTCACGTGGCGGTTAGCGGAGGTTTCTGAACATGGCTATATGTTACCTAATTCTCGCAGGAAAATTTCCAATGGTTGTAGTTTTGTTTTTATAGTATTCTGTTTCCATTAAGATGATTTGAATAAAAGAGACACAAAGCATAATTTAATAATTTAGGCATTTCTTTATACATGTTTAGCGAAAACGTGGATGTTACCATCAGCGAATAGAAAAACATAAGTAAGTGAGAAAAAATTATTTTCCTGTACCTGATTTTCAGTCATTTAAAAAGCAAAAATTGAAGCGTCGTTGGTAACGATGTGAAGGGAGACAGTATCTGCTATTAGCTTCATATGATGGATCCAGCGTTGAACTGTCTGCTTCATCTCGAATAAAAGGAAATTATTGACGTTGAGAAATTTACGATTTCCTCTATGGATATTGTAATTTTTCTTATGAGAAAATACTTACTGTTTCTCGGAATTATACTGACAAGTAGAGCCGAAATTTTACAGGTGTTAAAATCGACTCTACTAATTTTATTCGCCAATCTCTTTGAAATGTTGCTAAGTGTTGATACAGCTCAGTCGCCTGTGGCACTGAAGCGCTCCTTAATGTTGGAGGTTTACAGCTCATTACTCTGGCCAGTTGCTTCACAACTGCCTCACTTGTTATGCTATCTGGACGACTGACGGAAAGCTGTATGTCATGTTTTCGCTCGTTAACAGGAGAATCCCTGAATGCACCGTTTAGCAGTCGGGTCTTTTCCACACGGTCATCCAGTGATGACTCGATTGTGTTTCTCACCACTGGAACAGCATCTAGATATTTCGTTGTAGCATTTCAAATATATTCAACGCGTTACATAATCTGTGGTAAGTTCGGAAAACCACAAACAAGTCACTGAGAAAAGTCGCATTTCCTTTGGCATTGAAGCGAAATACTTTCGTTCTTTAGAAGTCGCAGCTATGGTGACTAACCTGGAGCACATTATGCTATTTTTTAAGTATTCTTACTCAAGAACATTTTTAACGACATTTATAAATGCACAAATAAGCTCTGCTGTAAACGTGCTGGGGAGACGGATTCGCTTTCATTCTGATTGGAGAAACTAAACAAATTTTATAGTTTGATAAAGCAACTATAAAGTATTAGACGGAGAAAAAAAGGTCTTACTTTCTTGACTACAACCGAACTTTATTTTTGTTTTTTATGTTTATTAAAGCAGAATGGGAAATAATAATTTGGAGGTTAAGGTTTGTTTTTAGCTGTCTTACTAATCATTAGAACTTTTTAAAACTATTTAATTGATGTCTTGTAACGTAATGATTTGTTATAATCAAAGTAAATTTTCTCGTTCTGTCATCTTTTAACAATAGTTATATTTGCTATCCTGCTTACGTTCACAAAAGCTAAGCCAAATTTGAGGGAAGATTTGTATTTTACATTTAATTTTTACTTGTAAAAATGGAAATTTGATTGTTTGTACGCTACAGAAAAAGAAAAGTTGTAAGGCGTCATTTTCAGTTTTTACGCAAAGGTCCAGCATCGAAATCGGATTTAAAGTTTCATATGCCACATCCTATACTGTGAAATTAAGGACGTATGGGGAAATATACACATCACTCATCACAGATGAAGGCAGAAGGGCCAGAACGGACATATAAACACGATCGTACTTTACAATCTTTCGGTATAAACCTTAATCATGAATAGAGCAGGGTATTTGGCAAGGGTCTCAAATGTGACCAACACCACAGTCATGTGGTGAGTCTCACATAGTGTCTAGTAGTGTACACACCTGATACCCTTGCCACATTCATTTTAAAGATTATAAAATGTGCTCGAATTGATCCTCCTGTCTTCAGCTTTGAGATGACGGATTTTTTTCCTACCCTTCCTTATTTTCATTGCCTAACAGCATTTTAACATCTTACACTGTTGTAGATAGAGAGAAATTAATACTTACTGATTGCCCTTGAGAAAATTTTGCAAAGAAACTACGATGAATAGTGAGTTTGGTGGTTTCTAATAAGATGAAAGAAGAACCGCCTCATTTATAACAATTGTTTTTGTGTTTAGAGTAAATGGTACATAACACTATAATTACAGCATGTTACGAAACAATTAGGAAAAACTTTTGGACGTTTAAAACTTGTGTATGACAAACTGTCATTGATCTCAACGGAATAAAACTATCCTGAACAAACAGCATATCGATATCTCTGTGATATGTGCCACTGCGATCATAGTCCGTGAGAAACTTTTGTCGGTAAAATGTTTATATAGGAATCATATACACTGAAGACCCAAAGAAACTGGTATAGGCATGCGTATACAAACATAAAGATATGTAAACACTCAGAGTACGGCGTTGTGGTCGGCAACGGCTATATCAGACTATAGGTGTCTGGCGCAGGCGTTAGATCGGTTACTGCTGGTACAATGGCAGGTTATCACGATTTAAATGAGTTTGAACGTGGTGTTATAGTCGGCCCACAAGAAATGGGACACAGCATCTCTGAGGTAGCGATGAGGTGGGGATTTTCCACTACGACCATTTCAAGAATGCATCGTGAAATTCGTGAATCCGGTAAAACATCAGATCTCCGACATCGCTGCGACCGGAAAAAGATCCTGCAAGAATGTGACCAACGACGACTGAAGAGAATCGTTCGACCTGACAGAAGAGCAGCTCTTCCGCAAATTGCTGCGGATTTCAATGCTGGGCCATCAACAAGTGTCAGCGTATGAACCACTCAACGAAAAATCATCGATATGGGCTTTCGGAGCCGAAGGCCCACTCGTGTACCCTGCTGAGTGCACAACACAAAACTTTACGTCTCGCCTGGGCCTGTCAACACCGACATTGGACTGTTGATGATTGGAAACATGTTGCCTGGTCTGACGATTCCCATTTTCAATTGTATCTAGCCGATGGACGTATACGGGGATGAAAACAACCTTATGAATTCATGGACCCTGCATGTCAGCATGGTGCTGTTCAAGCTGGTGGAGGCTCTGTAATGGTGTGGGGCGTGTGCAGTTGGAGTGACATGGGACCCCTGATACGTCTAGATACGACTCTGACAGGTGACACGTACGTACGCATCCTAGCTGATCACCAGCATCCATTCATGTCCATTGTGCATTCCTACGGACTTGTACAATTCCAGCAGGACAATGCGGCACCCCATACGTCCAAAATTGCTACAGAGTGGCTCCAGGAACACCCTTCTGAGTTTAAACACCTCCGCTGGCCACCAATCTCCCCAGACATGGACATTATTGATCATATCTGGGATGCCTTGGCGTGCCGTTCAGAAGAGATCTCCACTCTTTCGTTCTCTTACGGATTTATGGAGAACCCTGCAGGATGCGTGGTATCAAATACGTCCAACACCACTTCAGACATTAGGGGGGCCATACACGATATTAGGCAGGTGTACTAGTTTCTTTGGCTCTTCAGTGTATTAAAACAGAAATCTTTCCGAAACACACACACAAAACAACAACAACCGAAAAGCTACTTATAGCACAAAAAAAAAAAAAACCAGTTTATTTATACTCCTATGATATGTGCGGCTTGCCTCTGAACTCTCATACGAGCGACCTTCATGATTATTAGTTTTGTCCTTTAAGGGTCAAATCTGAAAAACGTAAGTAAAAACATTAATCTCTAAAATGATACATCATGTCTCGATTTAGGTTAGGTATCAAAGGCGATAAATGGTTCGTGACAAAAATACAAGTTGTAGAACTATTAATACATTGGCCTTTAATGGTCGATTTCTGAAAAAGTTCTTTCTTAAAATGTTACCAAACCATAGACCTTAATGTTTAAAATGATACCTCGTTTCTCGATTTCGGTTAGGTATTAACGGAGATAAATGGCTCATGAGAAAATAACGCTTTATGGAAGTAATGATACTTTTGCCTTTTAAGGCTCGATTTCCGAAAAATTCCTTTATTAAAATACGATGTGACCAAGCGGAGATCTCAATCTTTAAAACGATACCTTACTTCTCGGTTTCGGTTATGTACGAAGGGTCCGCCCTGGGTGTCACCCGTTTGGGGGTGACACCCTCATTTCGAAAATAATAATCGAAATTAGCGTGATACAATAAAAAAATTATTGACTTCTTTTATCCTTTGGTGTCGAGACACGTCTACTTTTATTGTTTTGAATATATGTTTTTAAGTTGATCTAGCGCTTTTTCAAATGTGATCCAGGGGGTTGTGCTCTTTCGTTACAGTAGAATATATTTGTACGCAACACCGTGCGCTTAAACAAAGAGAGCATCGCTCTGTAGCTCCAACAATCGTTGTGCTTGCCGTCCGTCACTGTTTGGTTTGTTAGAAGTGGCGGTGGATAGAATGTAAGTTTTCTTGTATAAAGAGAGGATGTTTTAATATATATATATATAAATTGCTAAAATCATGGGAATTAGACAGTTAAATTGCAAATCCTTGAAAATATTTAAAGAAAAATGTTAAATTTTCCTTTGAAAAAGAAAAAAAAGCAACCAAGCGTATGACGGAATACGTGTAGTCTAGGACAGACTTCAAAATTGTTTTGCTTATTTAGAATTCCATTAGCTTTCAAGCTAAGTTTCAAAAGTGCCTTGAAGTATTTACTAGTAATTTTTGAATTTATCATCTGACAGATTCGTGTTGTATAAATTGAGTACATTACGCGTTATCCGATTTACACTCTGCGTACCTGCCTACTGTCGATAGTGCACCTATACTCGACATGAAATCGTATCATGTTCGAATTTATGTACATAAAATGATTCGGAAAACAGCTTATTAAACTAGCAATACTGTCAGGTTTCAGGTCAATCCGAACGGGTCCAAGTGTTCGTTGATGGTATCGTCTGTCATAGGTAATCATTTTTTGTAGAGCATGTGTAAACACATCGTAAAATTAGGAAGCACTTAAATTCTAGATTCATGTAAGTTTCCTATGCATTCTACTGATCGAGAATATGCAAATATAATCGCGATGAAATAAATAAGCGTATGATTCTCTAAGCATTTTCCATAATAAATTTAGAGAAGAAGAAAATTTCTATTATGGCTAACCTTTCTGTCGAATACAGGTACCTAAAGTCTTATGGTTTCCTTAAATCGACAGAGATGTCGAACTTCTATTCCTGAACAAAAATTGAGCTTTAATCGTAAACTGAACGAACGTCCGAGCCGTTTGCAAAATTTTTATTTATACGCTACAGAGCGGCGTTAGAAATCTAAAATTTACACGTGGAGATGGTCTTCGATACATACAATGACATATTTAGTAGTCTTTAGCTGCGTATATCTTGGGCGGGTAGTAAAATACTTCACTTGTTAAGTGACATTTTACTTCATGTAAAGACGGCAGACATCGTAAAGGCATGTTCTTATATTACCTGACCCATTGTTTTTTAATTACGTTGTTTTTATATTTTATTTATTCTTCTATTTTTATGAAGGAACTAAATGTAGAGTTACTTCTCTGACTATACAGTATCTCCCAGTGTCTGACGACTTGTGGGACCCGGATCCTGGGTTTGCACCGATGGGACCCCATCTGGGTCTGGAATTGATTCTTCTTGGATCAAACCACTTCTGTTAACTTTCCTCTAGATATCCTTTGGTCCTGCAAATATCAAGGTTGCGAAGTCATTTAAATGAAGCCTATGTTAACGTTTCAATAACAAATGATTGGGTAGCTTTCGACTTTTTTAAATTTATAGCGGAATCTTAGGGTCGCCCTATAGTTACACTGGCGGAAATTAAAATCTCAACATGCATACAGGAATGGTAGAATTTTAGGAAACTTTGAACATATATCCAGGGCCATACCCAGAAGAAATGGTAACAAATGGAAATGGCTCAGGCTAAGTTATTACCAATAGATACAGTTGTCAGTGAGAAATGCACTCAACTTGAGCACCAATACATTCGTGGATCCTTGCCGCCATTGAATCAACAAGTGTTCGGATGTCTTCTTGGGGTATGTATCTCTACGCCTGCATGTCTTTTGCAGTCAGTTGTTGCTCAGTTTGTGCTGGGTGACCATGTTATCTAATGTGTCTACTCCTGGTATCCCAGACATGCTCTATTGGGGACAAATCTGGGGACGATGCTGTCCAAATTGTGATACAAACTCCTTGCAAGGCTTGTATGACGATGGCCGCAGTATGAGGACGGGCATTATCTTGTTGGAAGATGCGATTTGGATGGTGAACATTGAAGGATATCGCAATAAGATGCAGTACCCCGTCCACATGGTGGTGGGCTGTCATTGTTCCATCAACAACAGCAGACTCGGTCATGCTGTCGAAACTGATTGCCGCCAAAACATGACACCAGTGGCTGTACTTTTGTGTGAAATCACTTGTCTGAAATCACAGCAGGTAAGCCATTTCTCCACTACGCCTGCGAACATGTCGTCGATTATCACTTTGTCACAGACAGAATCGAGACTCGTTTATAAACACAAATTACGCCATTCACGTATCCATTTATGTTTTGCATTACACCAGGTGACGATGCTGACAACGAAATCAGATTAATGGGACACATTGCATAGGGATCAGAGAGCTTCACGCAATTGGTTTACAATCGTCCGAGGAGGAAGGTGACTCTCTCTGTAACCACTGCTTGGATCTGGCCTGCAGTCAACCATCTGCCAGCAACAGCCACCCATTCAATTAGGCGGTCTTCGCGTGCTGTTATCCATCTGCATGGACCTGGGTCTGCTCTAGGAATATCAGAGCTTTCCTTCATCTCTATGTAACAAGTCTGTACACTGACATTACACTACGGCCAATCCTTCGGGCGATTTCACGATAAGATGCACCCTTTTAAAACACGTCAATTCTCCGACCTCTCTCACAGTTAGACATTTGGGTGTAGAGAGTTGTCACTCTTCACCTTGGCATACTTAGCCAACAAGAACTTGTGGACAACAAAAGTGTCATGAAACACCACACTGTTCATCATTGGTACGCTACCAAAAAAAAAAAAAAAAAAAAAAAAAAAAAAAAAAAAAAAAAAAAGAAGCAATTTACATAATAGATAGCACCGTAATTCTCATACTATTACATATAAAACTTTCAATTTTAAATCATTTAATACTCTTTATGTGGGCATACTTGGAGCCAAATTTCGTTGATTTATCACAACACCGTCTGGGTGTTGGGATTTTAATTTGCGCCAGTTTGTGTGTCAGTTGCTAAGTATAAAGGTCGAGCAGCACTTTGCCAATATGGTCTGTACCGTCACTGCAACGACAGACGGCCGAGTGACGGCTCGCCCCCTCGCGTCCACACTTTCCCAAAGCTCGCCTGTGTTCCTACCCGATCTTTAGTCTCCTTTAACGTTTACAAGTGATTGTTTCAGAGAATCAGTGTTGGGGATGACAGGTAGGTTTGACACTCTACTTATACTGTACTTTATTTTGCACAGTTTTGGTACCAAAGTACATTAAAATACTTTATCTGAATCACGTAATCACCTAACTGGATGATCTTTTATGTACAAAAATAGTATCCCAGCGCAGTATAAACAAATCATTACTACACTGTACCGGAATGAAAGATTCTCGCTTGTTTCAACTCAATCACAATGAAATGTCAGTCACTTCGCACTTGGCGTGTTTTTTGTTTGTTTGAGGTTCTCTTCGATTCATTCAGCATTTTTTGTTAGTAAAGAACAAGATTATAATATATTTTAGTTTAAATATAGGTCGTAAGGATTTGGTATAATAAAAATAATAATTTCATGTTGTCTCAGAGTTCAAGTCACAGATTTTCTTATTAGGAAACTCGCAGTGCGCCTAAATCGTAGTCACCTTACTTGAAAAGGAGACCTACAGATTGACGTGAAATTCGAACTATGGAGCGTCCTTGAATCTTCGCATTAAAAGATAAAAGTCTTGCCAGAGGTGAATGTCAATTTTAAGGCCTGCAAAAATTACAGTTGAGGCCAGGATTTGAACCGGGACCTTTAGTACCCAAATCGCACGCAGTGATTTGAGTCACCAGTCCGATTGTGGGTGTAATGAAAAATAAGTTTGCAAACATATTAAATGAACATACACTTTTTCGTAACCATCTATTTTTGCTATAAAAAAACACGAATCCACTATTATGTGTTTGAATACATATTTTTCACTACTTCTAGATTAGTCTGGTTACGGCGTGCGATTCGGGTGTGGAAGGTACCGGTTCAAATCCTGCCATCAACTGTAACTTTTGCGGGCCTTAAAATTGACTTTTACCTCTGGCAAAGCTTTTATCTGTTAATGCGAAGATGCTAGGACTCTTCCTACATTTTACGAACATCTGATGAACATGGATGAAAAAAAAGACACTTGTTTTAAGGTAAACAATAACTTTAAAACTACATTTTGACGTAAAGGAAGGGAGATTTCCGAACTCTCTCTATGCGCTTCTCCAACATCCAGCAGGCCGACACTGGTTCGGACCGTAAAAACATAAACCAATCCAATGCGGCCGGGTGTCGGCCAAGTGTCGGACGACACGCCGTGTCATTTGGACAAACTTCGGTCGAGTGAGCGCCAACACTAAGAAACGTGTCGGTGCGGTGACGGTGCGGAACAGTATCGAGCAAGGGAGGCCCATTCTTCAGAGGGGTTGAAATTAATCTAAAACCAATTTAGATCACGGGTGAGTAACACGTGGCTAAAATCTAGCAATATTCACTACTGAACATGAAACAACTCAAATATTTAATTTTGAAAATGTGATTTATGAGTTTGCAGCTGTTAAAGCTAGAAATAGGAGATTTTGAAAGCAATTGTTGTTAGTTTATTTGTATATCTTTTAATGTTGTTAATATTACAATTTTATTAACTATTATTTTTCAATAACAATAAATTTTTATTTAATTATGTATTATTAATATCATATTTTACACTTACAAGATTTTACTTAATTTTAATTTAAATTTTCAAGGGGTGACACCATCGATATCCGCCCCGGGTGCCACTCTCTCCAACAAGTGCAGAAATTTGAAACCTTTCCCTATCACCTGTCCAATGTGTCCTGCCCAGTTAAGCTTGTTATCAAATGCAATGCCAAGATATTAACATTTCAAGTCTTCAGCAAGCAATTATTTCTCCATCTTATATTCATAATTAATCTTCTGTTGTTTATTTGTGTAGCAAATAAGCTGACTCTTCTTTGCATTTATCTTCATATCATGTTTACCAATACAACTAGATATCCTGTCCACATCACCCTGCAACTGTTTACAGTCCTCTATCGTTTTGATCATTTTATATGGCATTGTGTCTTCTGCAAACAATCTAATTTCAGATAGTAAACAATCAACACAATTATTCATTAGAATAATGAATAGCAATGGTCCCAATACGCTACCCTGCCGCACTCTCATTTTTACTTCCACTTCTTTCATACTGCAATTCTTACCTTAACTTTCTGTTTTCTACCTTTTAAAAATTCTTCTACCCAGCAAATCACTTTCTCATCCACTACAATAGTTTTTACTTTATTTACTACCATTTTGTGGCTCACTCTGTCAAACGCCTTTGACAGATCTAGTTCTACACTATCAATTTGGCCTCCCTTGTCCATTTCGTCTGAAATTTCTTGCATATATCCCACCAACTGAGATTCGCAAGAATATCCTTGCCTGAACCCATGTTGCTAATTTGAAAACCACTTACGTTCCTCACATATATTTCTGATGTGGTTGCATATCAATCTTTCCATTAATTTACCTACCACTGATGTCAAACTGATTGGCCTGTAATTCTCAACTCTATTTATCACCCCTCCCTTATGTACCGGTACTACTATTGCACTTTTCCAGTCCTGTGGTAAGCAGCAAGTGTCCAGACTCAATTTAAATAATATTTCAAGAAAAGATACAATGTCACATCCGGCTATCTTTAATATATCTGTAGTAATATTATCTACACCAGCCCCTTTATGTTTTTTCAGCTTTCTTATTTCCTTCATGATTTCCTCAAGATGAATTTCAAATTATGTTAGTATCTTCATTTCTAATTGTGTTGTTAAGCTCGTTCTCCGAATTATACCCTCCCGTTTCTGGTTCATTGTCCCTAATGCTTGCACTAAACCAGTTACTTAAAATGTCTGTTTTTTTTTTTTTTTCAAATCCTCAGTAACTTCTTCTCCATTCTCTACACCCTCCCTTCCCCTCAGTTTCCTGATATAGCCATAGAAATTTCTAGATGCATCAGTCAATGGTCCTACTCTTCATAAATACTCTTCATAAACCCATCTTTAGCCACTTTCTTAGCTGTTATTTCCTTGATATGTTGCTGTTGCTATCTACCGCTAACGCGATCAATCAGCCGAACGGTTTGGTACTGAACTGTCACATACGCATGACATTGATAGTTAATACCTTTCTCATTTAACAGTCAAATTTCGAAAAATGTCAATCTGAATTTATGACATTACAAAAGTGAAGACATTACCATTAAAATGGTACCTAATTTTTCTATTTTGGTCAGGAATGAAAGGATATAAATGGCTCGTAACAAAAAAATTAGAAATAATAATACTTTGACCTTGAAGAACCGAATTCCGAAAAATTCCTTTATTAATTTATGATATATCTAACAGGAGACCAAAATCTTTAAAATAATTGCTCATTTATTGTTTTCAGGTAGGTATAAACGCAGATAAATGGCTCATAAGCGAAAAAAAAAAAAAATTAGAAATAATAATTCTTTTGCCATTTTAGGGTTGGATTCCATTCTTAAAATATGATTCGATCAAAGCGGAGATCTTAATCTTTGAGATGCTAACTCATTTATCGATTTCGGTTTAGGTATCAACGGAGATAAACGGCTCGTCGTGAAAAAGCAGATTTTGAAAATACTGATACTTTTGAGCTTTAAGGTTGAATTTCGAAAAATTCCTTTCTTAAAATGATAGTGGACACCTTAATCTTTAAAATGGTTTGTCGACTTCGGTAAGCTATGAAGGGATGTAAAGACTTATAAGAGACAACACATTTCAGATCAAAACGTAAGAGGTGTCGAACGAAGTCAACGCCTACGTTAGTCTTGAATTCGAACTCAACGCGAAAATGACGAAACCAAAGAGATATTAAAAGGAGGATTTAATACTTTTGTAGAAAATGAGAAATTAATATTTATGTGATAAAAAAATGCGAATAGAAGTTACACGAATAAGAAGTTAAGCATCCCTTCCGATTAAAGTTGCAGGAGAAATATTCGCTTCTATCACTTGTTGAAAAATGGCAATCCAACGGGTGTGAATCACTCAGAGATAGAAATACATTTAGAGCGTGTACTAATGCGGCAATGTGATCACAACCAGCAAATGAAACACAAGAAGAATAAACTTAAAGACTCAGGGGCGGATCCAGGATTTTGGTTTGGGGGGGGGGGCTTGGCTTGAGTGAATTTCGGTCCAGAGGGCTTGCCTTCAGTGGATTTTGGTTTTTTTTTGGGGGGGGGGGGGGCTTGAGTCGGCCATGGGGTAGTCTTTATAGCCTCCTCGGGCCTCGAATCCGTAGAGCTAACAAAAAAAGGTCTCCAAAATTACAATGTCGAAGGTGGACCCAGATACCTTTTGTGGGGGGGGGGGGCCCTCCACCCTGTAAAGACTATATTAGTGGCATGAAAATGCATTTAAACGCTTGTGAGTTAGCCATTCAACTGTGAGATGGGTGGGAGGTCCCTTTACATCCACATTTCCAAGTGTAATGGTTTTGCTGTTTACAGTTTTAATTCTTCTTTTTTTATGATTGTGGATTCAAGTCTAGTTTGCCCGTTTATAGCCAGACAGATTTTTCGTTATTTTAATTTGTTTTAAATTT
This sequence comes from Vandiemenella viatica, assembly GCA_031002005.1. NCBI lineage: Eukaryota > Metazoa > Arthropoda > Insecta > Orthoptera > Morabidae > Vandiemenella > Vandiemenella viatica. Next base: position 42,694,559 of record JARYHS010008075.1, on the reverse strand, counting down.
GGCTGGCCTTTTAACAGCTATCCAGGCATTCAGTTTGTTTCGAGACTTTTAAGTTTCGTTGGCCCCTTTAGAGCCACCCGTTTTATTGTTTAACTTTTCTACTTTCTGTTAGGGTGATTGGGGTGACCTATTTACATTGTTGATACAGTTAGGAATTTAGTCCTGTTTTTAGCTACCTTGCCAGTTTATTGTTAGGTAGCTAATGTCCTCGAATAAGATGCACGCTGAAGCCAGAATAATAATAACATAAATAATTTTGTAATTATAATTACTGCAAGTAAAATATCACTTTGACAATATTGCTGTTGACGTTGATTTATCAAATAACGGATATTACACCTAATTTTAATTACTTATCCATGAAAGTTTCTGAACCATGGAACTGTACGTTAAAATACGTGAAAAAACTTAAATCTTTCATCTTGCTCTACGATTCTCGAGTAAGAAAGTTGCTAGGAGGGAGGAAAATTTTTGACAGTTTTATTTTAACTATTTTTCTTTAGTTAGGTACCTGCCACTGTCTTGGTTTCGTTGCTGCTTAGAAATCATAAAATCTCGGTGGGAAAAAATCGTCCACACACATTGGTCTACGCTGGCATAATGCATTAATAATATATAACTTTCCTTTCTAAATCCTGGCTCGAGAATTATTTCTTAGTCAGATTGTTTGCTTAAATTTGTTAAGGTTCATCGAAAGTGGGGGCATTCTAAGCCGAGAAAAAATTATCCACAGAGCAATAGTATTAAATCGTCAATGAGTATTACGACACAACCTTCTGTATATTTGGCTTCTTGGAAACAATAGAAAATTAAAATTTGTATGCCCGAATTAAGAATCAAACTATGGTCCTGCAAATGCCTGATCGGAACGTTACCAGTCATCCAGCTAGTTCCATTTCGGAGAACTGCCAGCTGAGAAATTTCGAACATTTTTTTGGAAAATGCGTTTTAAACTTTAATGAAAATAACAGAATAATTTCGAATAGAGAAAATAAATTACATTTATTTCGTGGATTCCACGGATAGAAAAGCTCTTGGATACAGAATGAAGTAATTAATTTTAAGATTGTTACATTATAAACTAATGGCATGATGTTAACGAACAAAGGCATTGAGATGAACGATTGAACGATATATTACCAAAAAAATGTTACAACGTGTAATTATTAAATTCTCTCCGTGTTACTGTTTAAGCATCTGTGCTGAGATATTCCACAGTGGAGCAGAAGGAAGTTTTAGAATTAATAAATAAACTCTAATGTATTTATTAATGTGTTCTAGCCAACTGTTGAAAACACGGGTATCCGTTTATCTTATAACTCGTCTTAACTAACGTTAAACGCTTCAAATTGTTGCGAAAGTCATTTGTAATTAATTACGGAATAAGTGGTTATGAAGCAGTTATGATGGACATAAGAGAGTTCAATAAATCAGTGGCCAAAGAACAATCAAGGCACGTATTTCAGAAGTGAAGAGATCTTTCAGGAAAGGTTCACCATATAGAAGGAAGGCAGAAGTTCATTGGAATTGAAGTGAGAACAATTTTAGAAGACAATAGGACTGGGGGAAGAACCATTTATACCAAAACAGAAAATTAAGAAAAGTTTGGGGCCAAAATACTATAATACATCATTTGGTGAAAGGCTAAAGAGGTTAGTAGAAGTAGAAATTTCTAACAACGGAGTTAAGAGACAGCCAGATAGAAAGGAACAACTGAACCAATTTAAGGAGCGATTAATATCAATAATGAGAGAAGTTAAAAATAAGTTTATGGTGAGAATTAATGAGGACCATTGAATATGTATATAGGAAACTGATGGAAAAAGTGTGTATTCAGACGATGGAAAGGGTGTAGAAGAAGTTACCGAGGATATGAACACGGTCTTCTCCACATAAGTAAAAATGAGCATAATAAAATGTTGAAAATAGTGCCGTAGAATATTATGAGAGAACTTGGAAAACAGGAAAGGGTAAAGGAGCGAGTGGGTAATATTACTATAGTTTTTTACTAACGATACGGAATTACGACAAAGTACCATACATTGAAATATTATTTAGATGGAGTCTGGAGACTTGCGGCTTATTGGACTGGAGAAATGCCATAACGTTACCATTACAGGCCGATTAGTTTGGCATCAGTGGTGGGTAACTTGACTGAGAGGTTGGTGTGAAACCACATCAGAAATATCTGTCATGAAAGAAAATAGTTTGAAAACACTACGATCTGGGTTAGGCAAGGATATTCAGCTGATTCCAATTAGTGGGCTAAAAGCAAGATGTTTCGAAATGGACAAGGGAGGACTAATTGATAGATCTTCCTAAGCCATTTGACAGAGTGGACATAAAATGGTGGTAAATAAGGTGAAAACCATTTGAGTGGATGGAAAATGACTTGCTGAATAGAAATATTAGGTTAGTAAACGAAATATCAATAGAGATCATCATAATCATCTTGAGCATCTTTCAACTGCTTGCCGGGCTTGTTTCGAACAAAAGCCTCTCCTGGGCTTCCTGTCTATGAACCATCTCTCTTCTTCTAATGGCAGCCAATTTCCTCCCTTTCTTTCCCGCAGTTTATAACACCTTTCACCCATCTGTATCTCGATCTTCATTTAGTTCCATGTCCAGCTTCTTACTGGGTATCTTCTCATCTCCCATTCTCTTTACATGATCATGTTACTACTTGTATGACCTACTATTCTTTGTTGTAGCGGTTCCTCTAGATCATCTTCCTGCATTTCTTATTCACTCTCTTTTAGTTACTCCTATTCTGCTCCTCTGAAATTTCATTTCCATAGCTTTGCACTCTCCCTTTGTCCCTCTCCTCAATGTTTCCGATCCATATGTCAAAACCGGCACAAAGTAGGTGTTATAAATTGCTTCCTTACTCTATAGCGGCACATTCCTACTCCATACCAGGCCTCTAGTACTCTTAAAAAATTTATCTGCACATCTTCCTCTTTCATTTATCACCATCCTGTGTCCTCCATTTTTTCGATCCAGCTTCCCAAATACTGAGTCTTTCTACTTATTCAATTGCTCTCCTCCAAACATACCTACTCTTCTCTCTTGTTGTATTACCACTTCACTCTTTCTTGCAGAGAACTTCTTGCGATATGATACAACTACCTTCTTCCAGACATCCAGCTGATCATGCACTTCTCTTTCTTCTTCCCCAAACCAGACCAGAAGGTCATTAGCGAAATAGCATTGCTTCCGTTTGCCTTCCCTAGTGCTCCGCACCCTTCTCAGTATTTCATCCATAACCACTATAATAACAGGGGTATGTCCATTCATAACTGAAATCATTCGGTCTTATCCATTTCCACTTTGACACACCTTTTACTACAATACATACATGTCCTTCACGATTTCCATTATCTCCTTCCTCACTGATTTTTCTCTCAATGCATCCACACTCTGTTTCGGCCGAGGCTGTCATAGGCCATCAATGATCCTTGCTCTTAGTAGATCTTGTAGTTGCCTTACTGCAAATATGAGGTCAATTGTTGACCTTATTTGTCAAAATCCATATTGCTCTACCCTCAGCTGCCCTTCAACGGCTCTTCTTGTTCTGCTAAATTTTATAAATCTTGGCACATCAGAGTAATGCCACGGTATTTTTGGCAGATAGTCGTTTTTCATTTCTTGAATATTGGCATTATCACCCTTTGTTCCAGTCATCTAGAATTCTTTCTCATTACACACAAACCGCACCACCCATACAGCCACTATATGCCATTCCTCCAGCAGCTCGTGTCATCTCCACGCTCATTTATCAGCTCCTGGCGCTTTACCTCCTTTCGTCCTCTTTACAGCGTCCTCCAATACCTTCCAAGTAATATCTTCCTTTTCCTATTGATACTGGTCCTCTTCTTCCTCTATCAACGTTTTTTTGCTGGGTTCTGTTGGATTCAATAGCTGCTCAAAATACTCCTTCCAGACTTCTGACTTCCCTCACTATCCTTTTCCAGCATTACTGTCCGCTTTCCACACATTTCCTTTTTTCTTCCTGTACCATTATCTTTTTTTTCAGCTGTACGCTCTTTTGCTAACTACTGTTCTTTTTTGAAAACATTCACCGTAGGCTATGTTCTTCTGTAGCACAGTTTCTTTATCCTGTCATTCCATTATTGAGTTTCTTTTCCTCTTCTCCCACCAGCTGTCCTATCACATACTGCTTCGTCTGTTGTCATAAAGTGGTTTTTAAACCTTCCCACTCCTCTTTCAAAGCCTCTAAGTCATTACTAGATGTTCTCTTTGTAAGCTGCTTTTCGTACTGTCTCTGCACTCATCGTATTTCTGTTTCCAAATTCTTCTTTCCTGGTTGTATGATGTCCTTGCTTCCTTTTTCTCTTTCAGGCTGGCTATCGGGAGTCAGGCTTCTGATGGAATTACCTTAATATTAACATACTGTTTCTCAACTTACATCGATTAAACAGTAATCCACAATCGAGTTCCGAGACCTGTATGCAATAAACCATGTTATCTTATGGCTTTCTCTCTTCTTAGATCATTCTGTTTGCAGAATTCCAGCAACTTTCTTCCTTCTGCATTCTTACTGCCCCATCTTTCTGTTCCTAGAAGTTCTTTGTAGCGTTTCCGTGCACTACCAATATGCGTTTTGAGGTCCGCCATTATAACTTGATTGCTCCAGCCTAACAGTTGCTGCAGATCATCTTCAAAAATTCTTCTTCTGCTCACTGGAGCCTACTTGAGGGGCATAAATTGGGTTTACTTCTGTGCTTGTCTCTAACTTTCGCGTTAACTTTTTTCATGCTGTAATTTATTCCTACTACTTCTTCCCTTATCCTTCCTTATCTCAACGCCAATGCATTTCTTTCCCCCTTACTGTTTCCAATCCAATACATCCTGTATCCCTTCCTTAATTCCTTCTTGACCTCTCCTTTCCATTTTTGTCTCTGCCAGTCCCAGTATATCCAGTATCCGTCTCTCCGACAAATTTTTATTTTCTTCAGTCTTTCCCGTGAGCGTTCTCGCATTTAATGTTCCTAATCGTAATCCTTCTCATTGTCCTTGTCTATGTTGTATGCTTGCCCGTGTTTCATTTATATTTCAAAGCAATCAAACTATACTCAACCTGTTGGCTTGCTGGTCCCAACCACAGGTGAGGACTTTCTTTCAAAGGTTTTACTTCCTTTGAAGATCCCTCTTCAACACAAGGCAGCGGTGTTCCCTTCCAATTTACACCCGGAGAGGATGGATGGCCCCCTCCTCCATTTTCGCCATCCTGAAGGTCTTCTTCGCTACCGAAAACTGCCGTTGAGGACTTGGCCTGTATCCCTAGGCATGGGTTCCACATTATACCCCACGGTACTGGGACCTTGACTGGAATTAACCATCCTGTCACTCCGGCCCTACTGGAGGTAGGATGCCACCTCCGCAGCGTGGATGCGCCAGACAAGAATTACTCATGTGGAGGGTAGGGAAGGTTACCCTATCTTCCTTGAGCCTGGTTAATAGTTGCGTATGACGCTCCAGCAAAGGCATCAATAGAGATAAAAGTAGAATGCCACGGGGTAGTGTTTCGGAGAACTGCTATTCATTATTCTATTAATTGACTATGTGATTTACAGTCAGAAGTTAGGTTGTCTGCTGATGATCATATGTTATATATTAGGATCAAACCTGGAGATTACTGTGAACGGCAACATGGCATCCGGACAGAGTATCTAGCTGGGGAGGTCAACATACTAAGAAGAGTCAGCTTAGGTAGAAAAAATAAAGTTTTTTTTCGGGATTACAGGAATTACTTATCAAAGACCTTAAGATAACCTGACATCGTAACATTTGATTGTAAAGTGAATTGACAGGATGCACTGGATGGGTGATTGGAAGAGAGTTCAAAATTATTTATTTATTGGAGATAGTGGGATATAACAGAGAAGTGAGGGATCGGGTTATAAATTAAAATTCTTAAAGGGCAAAAGTGGGTGGTGATACTGTTGCTTTGAAAGGTTTTAAGACAAAAACCAGTTGGCAGCCATTGGGGGTTGCCGACAGAAGTGAAACATAAAACTATGAATATCATACGCGCAACATGTCATACTTATAGCTATAGATATACTGAACAATTATAATAATTCCGTGTAGCCGCAATTGGCTATTGGCTGCGCATTCCGTCCCTGTCTTAGCCGTCTTTACCTAACCTGGTAGTGCTACCAGGTACAGGGGACCTACAGTTTAGCGTGGAATCCAAACCACGGAAGCGTTCTGCCGTACTTCACATTACACAGCGAGCTGTGCCAGAGGTGAGTGACGGGTTAGTGGTCTATGAAAATCTCCGCCGAGACAGGGAATCGAACCGGGGAGCTTTCGTTCCACAATCAGCCACTGAACACCAGACTGCTACAGATATACTCTCTTAACATTAGAATATCGGTGACATGAACTCATGAGATTTACCCATCCAAAAATCGCCTAAAGGGCATAAAGAAGTGACCACTTCAAAAACTAAAATATAACTTAGTTCACAACCCGAAAGGAGATATACCACACTATTGTGTCAGAGGCAGGACGGTCAATTCCTTTCCTCAGGGGCCTACAGTTTAACGTGGAATCAGAACCACGGAACGTCCCGGCGTAGCTCATATAATCAAATACAACTCCTAAAAATTCCTGCTCACCACGGGATTTGAACCCGCGACCGGAGAGAGAAACTCTCTGAAGTAGCGGCTTAACCGCTGAGTTACCAGACAGCCTTATTTTGAATATTATGTGTGGCTAAGTACTATCAAAACGAATAAAAACTATGGGCTTGTTTGAACAACGATGACAGAAATTAAGATGAGGAAAGGGTTTGAGTTTTGTAAATCAAACGCAAACAGTGTTTTTCTGTTTGTTCTAAAGTATATGTATGCAATGCTCAATTAAAATCTGACAAAATCCGCGTGTTTGTATGAAGAACATTGGCAAAAAGACCACAAACAAACACTCATTTTTTGTATATTAGATACAAGTATAATGTATACTTTCACTCCAAGAGCAACACGTCATACTTATAGCTACAGATATACTGCTATTACAGCATGTTGGTGACGCAAACTATTAAGATTTTACTCATCGAAAAAGCGTCCAACACACGTATCCTATGCGCAACTCGTCATAGAATGTCGGTGACGGGAAATCGCCTAACGTGCCTAAAGAAGTTTTCACTTTAAATATATTTAAATGTGGAAGTAGAAGTGCAAGACAATTGTCATCGACATATATACTCCATCGCAAATAAAATTACATTAGAAGTTACAGTTAACTACCCAAATTTCATTTGAGATGTTGGATATAGGCACATTAGGGAGCCGTTTTCTGATGTTTTAGACTAGCGTCAACAACGCTGATGAAGCATAAAGTCTAGACGTTTCCTGTTATTAGCTCAGCTGGAGGCTATCCCGTGACCGTGTCTTGGCTAGGTCACCGGTCTAGAATAACTCCAGGCTGGCAGACAGGCACAGGGTCTGCTTCTGAGAAATACTGACTATCGATTTCAACAGAAAAATGCATTGCACAGAGTGGGAAGGTCACAACTGAGTTTATGGAAACAAAAAATCAGTTTTTTGGGCCAAAGGTCAGCCTCGCGTCACGTGATCTGGCTGACATACGAAAATATAAACCTAACGGATCGCTTTGCAAAATTTGAAGAATTTTTTGTTGAGTTTGACTTAGAAGTAATAGAGAATAACAGAATCGATCTGGACGTACTGTAGATATTCTTAGATTATTTACTCGAACACCTGCCTGTAATTTTTATTGCCCTCCTCGAATGCGTCCTTTAACTAGTTGTATGAAAAAATTTTCTTTGAAATTTAATATTTTCAGACAGGTTTGCAACTTGATCAGAATTTAAATTCCAGTTTTCAGTATAATTTAATGTTGGGATTGTTATGGTTCTCAACATAAACAATGGTTTCCTCTTTGTTTTGCCCGATTTTCTAATACAAATTTATATTTATTACTAATTAATTGTGATGGAACTTATGCCCCTTTGGCAATTTAACCTACATACCTATTTACAAATACAGGTAAATTTTTATTTGACAATCCTTTAGTCTGCTGGGTATATTGTTAATCACATCACTAGGTAATTTGTTTCAGTTCCTGAATCCCTTACATACTTCTCCTGCCTGAAATCAAGTGGTAATTTACGGCATGTTCTACCCTCCCACGTGACGCTGCTTAACTTTTACTAGGACTCATACCAGTACATGTCTTATCGTTCTCTTCAACTGCCTCCAACGACTCGCAACCACTCCGCTGGCTGTATCCTATGGTAACTGCAGAAATAAATTTATCTTCACTTCTTTGTATCCCCTTCTCCCGATTTGAGTATTTTATACCCACAATGTGGATTCAATACTATCAAAAAACATTCTAGCAAGGCTCTGACCAAAATTTTGTAACGCATCTCTCTTACTCCTGTCTAATAAAACATGAAGTACCCTTTCGATATAACCACCCCATTGTGTCGTGTCTAACTTAGCTTAGTGTCAACAGATATTCCGATATTTTATTTTATGACTGCAAAGAGCAATTTAATTTTATGAACATTAAAACATTTATATAGTATTCATATTTTTGTAACTAATAAATTGACTCTTTTGGTCCTTTATCTTCATCCCCCGCTTAAAAACCAAACTATATTTCTGGAGTAGTGTCCATTGCATTTGTTCTTAAACCTATAGTAATTTAATGTCATTACACAGCAATATGTCATCTGCAAACAACTTAATCTATGACTGTAATCCATCAACAGAATAACTCCTGAGAATGATGAACAGTTACGATCCAGAAACACTACCCTTCCCACTCCCACCTCCCGTGATATTACATTTACAATCTTTACTTGCTGCTTCCTATCTCTTAATAATTCATCTTCTCAGCAAGTTTACATTATTATCTGCCTCAAGGAATTTCAGAGCAACCATCTTTGGTGCATTGGATGAGTACATATGCCAGTTTGATCTGTAGATCTGGATGGGCCCAGACTCATATTTCCACATATCATGGATGTTTTTAATTCCTCCTCAGTTAATATGGCGTCGTCAACACAGCAGTGCGCTGGAGAAAATGCCATGTTACATCAGACCTGGAGAAATGACCGAATTTCCGACTGCAGAGCAGCAATGACGCCTGGTAGACTCTGTTTTATAACTCACCAGTGAAGTGCCCAATATATTTGAAATTGATTTACCGCAACAATATTTTGCTTGTTTAGTGAGAAACATGTGTACCTAGTTTCATCAAAAATTCGCGCCAGCCGTTTCCGGAACGTAACAAAACGTCGATTTTGCCTTATCCATAAGATTCTAAGTCACGCAATGAGAAATATGTTTACAAATTTTCATGAAAATCCATCATTCCGTTCTGATGTGATGCCGGGACAATTGCAGCAGCTTTGCGTCGCCTCTTGTGATTAACCACTCATAATCTCTTCCGACACAACTGTCAACATCTAATATGAGCAGAGTTTAAAAGTGGAACTAAAAATATCACAAAACAATTTCAATTTTCGATATTAAATTCCTCTGAATGGAAGAACAAAAATTCCGCAGAATTATGGTTGGTGCTCTTTAAAATATCAGGATTTTTTTTACGGTAGTAGTCTATGATGCTATAAAAGTTGGTTGAATTAATGTCTGTTAGAGAATGGAGAAAAAAATAAGGGAAAGCGACAAGGAGTAATAATGCCAAGGCCTTTTATTGGAACCATTCCGTCATTCGCCTGCAGTGATTTGGGGAAACCATGGAAACCCTAAATCTGGATAGTCGGTCAGGGATTTGAACCTGTGCCTCCCGAATGAGGTTTTTTTTTTTTTTTTTTTTTTTTCTTATGGCTTTACGCCTTGTCGACGGATAAGGTCATTAGAGGCGGGTACCCGAATGAGAAGACGGAGCGTTAGCGCTCACCTACCAGCCTTGGTGTGAGACTATGTCATTAGAGGCGGGAAAGGACTAGAGGCAAGAAACTGGAAGGAATTCGGCTCTGGCCTTTTTTTGAAGGAACTAACCCTGCATTCGGTTGGAATGATTTGGAGAATTCAGTAGCATTCGAATGGCTAAACAGAAACTCAAGAATGGAGCGCTTCTACTGTAATAAGCGTCGCGTCCTGCGAAGACTAAGAAATTACACCACTCCATTCCTAACAGGTGAGAGGTATTACACAATGTAACTTAAAAACATGATAGAACAAATTATTACGTGATTAAAGTGTGAAAATATAAAAATTTGCGTTTTTTTTTTCAAGTTATGTCTCTACTTGGTTATATTGTTTTTAACATACTGTGAACGAGATGTAAACTCACTTCATATTCGTCAGTGATATAAAGCGTACGATATGAAGTAGTTGAATAGGTTGCTGCATTCGCGTTATTACACTGTTAAAATTTAATTGTTCGCGACAGACGTGGTACAGTGTAACCCTTTTTGTGCCAGGAACAAAAGTGGAAGAAGCGCATTGTTTGTTGAGAGCAGGAGTAAGTTGCCCGTAAATTTCCTCTTACTACCCATCGTTTGTTCTCGCGGCATCTAGTCGTCCTTCGGATGAAGTCGGGCTGTTACACTTTGACGTAAGAGATAAACAGGTACGCCGCCTACATGTTACTAGTAACATATACGCAAAAAACAAAACAAAAACATCAGTATCGCACTGTCTATCACTGGGAAACATTTAGCCCTGGAGAATGACGGATGTGGCTCAAAACCTGAAGGGGAGCAGTGTGGCGGGTAGCTGGATGTACTGTCCAACCCAGATAGGAAACAAAAGCAGTCAGTCGAGCGACTTGCGATGAATAGCAAAAACAAGCTTAATAGGTTCTGGTAAATCAGATAATCTCATAATATCATTAGGCGAAACATGTCGCACGTCTGTATGTCTTCTGTTCACTGCGCAATTTTCCTCCGGCTACCTTTTCTGTGCATTCTTGGTTGGCATTATAGTTTCACGCGGTATCTTTTCTTCGAGTATACTGCCAAGTATGACAGACGATGCTGCTTTCGACAGAGCGGGTTCTTGGATTGCGATCACCCCATGCGCCCGTTAGCTCGCTACTTCAATCTTGGATAAGCACCTTGTTCCAAACACATTTCGCCGGCATTAAGTGTTATGCAACACAAAGGACGAACTGCCTTCCAAAACAGTGCCCTCAGCAAGAGTGTTTAGATGGTTAGAGAAGTGTTATTTTCAAAATTCTGACCGCATTTTAATACAGAACAAAAATTTAGACATCTCTGTAAGTATCAGGCCAGTGGAGAAACTTGTTTCTCCACAGTTGACACTAACCGTGACGACCAAGAAGGGAAGTCACTGAGAATAAAATACGGTTCTGAGCAAAATAAATACACGCAGCAAAACAATGAGAAAAATTCTTTGCACGAACAATGTAAAAAACTACGAAATGGCGTTTTTATTGACTTTTCACCATCATACCGAAGATAAATAATTATGTTTTTATACAATTCACAAAACTCGTCTTCTCTGTATCATTAATAGTGAACTAAATCAATACCTTTCTGTAACTATCTATCATTATCCACAAGAGAATAATTTAAATTAAATATACTATGCTAGATGGTAACTGATAACTGTTCAGTGTAATTTTACACGGAATAAAAATACGGTTTTAACGAATCACTGAATCCGATTTATTTTTAACAATTCAACAACTATAAATTTTTCTCGAAATTTTAAGATCTTAATTGTTACAGTTCATACAAGAAACGGTCAGAAAATTCGATCGCTTTCCATCAAACCTTACATCTTTAAATTTTCCTACAGATTTTCTACTATTGTTATGAAACTTATGTTTTTTCTTTTTCAAATTCGTCTAAAAATAGGTATGTCTTCCAATATGTTAACTATTATATTTGGTGCTGGAGATACCATGCTAACTCCAGAAATATTTGTTTTTACCTGTTCCTATTCTAACACAGATACCTCAGGGGATATTTTTCACCACGCATTTTATCTAGAGGAACTAGAGTATCGAGAAAACATACTTGCTCCGGAAAGACTATCAACCTAATATCATAGTAGTTTCATTGTGATTACAAATATTTGGCTCTGGTTCATTTGGACGGAGAGAAAAGTGACAAGATAGAATTTTTTTAGGGACTTTATAACCAATTTTATCATAAAGAATATAATTAAAAAGATTTTACACCAACGTTTCCTAACTTTTTCCCTTGTGACCTGGCTAGTTTTTTTTATTATTTTTAGTAACAACTTAAAAATGTATTGCATGTTTTATGATTTGTTGGAAAAATAAATCATTATTTGGATCTCAATATAATCTTGCCGTATGTAAGTGTCTTTGATACTGAGATAATATTGTGAACCCTCTGGCAGCAGATATCTGACAACAAAGCGCATTGTGCACATGGCGCTATTCCTGATCTCGTGACACTGTTACAAGAACTTCATTTGATCTAGAGGCGGTCAAACCTATACTAAGGTTTATCAAAACCTTTTTTTATTAATTGAAAGCAGAATAATTCGAGTCAATGGGCATTATCTGATTTCGCAACGTCAAAAAAGTAAAAGTCATGAACTGAAATGTTTACACGTTTTTAAAACTGAATTTGAGGGCAATTGTGATCGGAGAGTAATTCTTCCAGTTCTAAATAAAACAAAATTGCGCAATTTTTGTTTTGTTTTTTGTTTGTTTTTGTTTTGTTTTGTTTTTGTTTAGATCAAAATGCTACCTGGGGCAGAACGAAAAATTATGACAGCACGAACAACGAAATTCCTAAGCGTTGCTAACAAGTGCGCCATATCAAATAGCGCCCTTACTAGCGCGTATATCAACTAGCCAATTAGCGACTGACATTCACAATGCTACGAGCTATACGCGGGCGTTCTTACTCATCGCTTGTACACTGTCAACAGCAAGAACGTTGTGTGAAATAGCGCTACATTCACTACATTTCGGCTTACAGTATTTATTTTCTGGTTCCTTTAAGGATCATTAGTTTGTGAAGACAGGCACTGAGGAACCTGCGTTTTGAATATGAACCCACAAGAAATTTTTTGTCATATTTGAGTTGAGTCTGCCAGCACTTAATATTTATTTATATATGTTTATTTACGATATACGTTTGAGCCATACTTGGAAAAATTAATGCAGGATACAACTTCTGTTTAACTGAATCAGAAGCAATAAATGAACCGATTGTGTTGGGTCAGCGGTAACGCTCTGGCCTCTCATTGGGGAGGACGTGGGTTCGAATCCCAGTCCGGCCATCCAGATTTGAGCTTAACATGGTTTCTCCAAATCACTGCAGGCGAATGTTTCTACCATAGGTTTGATGTAAATCTTACTTAAATGCTGAAAATAAATCCACAGACGTATTATCGTTCACGATGTTGGTATGCATTTGTTATTTTTACTGGAATAGGCTAATGTAGACTTCTAACTAAAAGAAGAATGTATCGAACAAGGCTGAAAAAATATGGGACTGGGTTACTCCTGGAAGAAGAAGTCCCAGAATAACATGGGTACAACAAGCTAGGGATTCGATAACGTGAAAAATGTCTATAACAGAGACGAATAGTGGTTTGGATGTGGGGAAATGGAGAGTGTGAATAAAAAGCATGTGACAATGAAATAAATTAAATTGCTTGGTGACGGATTTTCAGTTTGTTACGCAGCACGCGTCAACAAAGAAACAAAAGTAAATGGAAGCCAAGTGATGACCGTGACAGTCGTATGTCGTAGTCGGTTTCAGGGAAGGCAAGGCAGTAAGACAAAATTCCTAATAACCAATTTATGAACTAAAGGCACACATAAATCCCAGACCTCATTTTTTTGGATACACACAACACCGTTGGTGCCAAATATCGCGGCCTCCTTTGAAACTACTGCCTTTACACTCTCCCTTTATACTAGTACAACATATTACTCTTAACATCTATTATATACACTCCTGCAAATTGAAATAAGAACACCGTGAATTCATTGTCCCAGGAATGGGAAACTTTATATACACATTCCTGGGGTCAGATACAACACATGATCCCCCAGACAGAACCATAGGCACATAGACACAGGCAACAGAGCATGCACAATGTCGGCACTAGTACCGTGTATATCCTCCTTTCGCAGCAATGCAGGCTGCAATTCTCCCATGGAGACGATCGTAGAGGTGCTGGATGTAGTCCTGTGGAACGGCATGCCAAGCCATTTCCACCTGGCGCCTCAGCTGGACCAGCGTTCGTGCTGGACGTGCAGACCGCGTGAGACGACGTTTCATCCAGTCCCAAACATGCTCAATGGGGGACAGATCCGGAGATCTCGCTGGCCAGGGTAGTTGACTTACACCTTCTAGAGCACGTCGGGTGGCACGGGATACATGTGGACGTGCATTTTCCTGTTGGAACAGCATGTTCAGTTGCCGGTCTAGGAATGGTAGAACGATGGGTTCGATGACGGTTTGAATGTACCGTGCACTGTTCAGTGTCCCCTCGACGATCACCAGAGGTGTACGGCCAGTGTACGAGATCGCTCCCCACACCATGATGCCGGGTGTTGGCCCTGTGTGCCTCGGTCGTATGCAGTCCTGATTGTGGCGCTCACCTGCACGGCGCCAAACACGCATACGACCATCATTGGCACCAAGGCAGAAGCGACTCTCATCACTGAAGACGACACGTCTCCATTCGTCCCTCCATACACGCCTGTCACGACACCACTGGAGGCGGGCTGCACGATGTTGGGGCGTGAGCGGAAGACGACCTAACGGTGCGCGGGACCGTAGCCCAGCTTCATGGAGACGGTTGCGAATGGTCCTCTCTGATACCTCAGGAGCAACAGTGTCCCTGATTTGCCGGGAAGTGGCGGTGCGGTCCCCTACGGCACTGCATAGGATGCGACGATCTTGCCGTGCGTCCGTGCGCCGCTGCTGTCCGGACCCAGGTCGACGGGCACATGCACCTTCCGCCGACCACTGGCGACAACATCGATGTACTGTGGAGACCTCGCGCCCCACATGTTGAGCAATTCGGTGGTACGTCCACCCGGCCTCCCGCATGCCCACTATACGCCCTCGCTCAAAGTCCGTCAACTGCACATACGGTTCACGTACACGCTGTCGCGGCATGCTACCAGTGTTAAAGACTGAGATGGAGCTCCGTATGCCACGGCAAACTGGCTGACACTCACTGCGGCGGTGCTCAACCGCTGCGCAGCTAGCGCCCTTCGACGGCCAACACTGCTGTTCCTGGTGTGTCCGCTGTGCCGTGCGTTTGATCATTGCTTGTACAGCCCTCTCGTAGTGTCCGGAGCAAGTATGGTGGGTCTTACATACCGGCGTCAATGTGTTCTTATTTCAATTTCCTCGATAGCTATTGGCTGGAGAACGGCGTCACGTGTCAGCCTTTCCTCATATAACAGCGACCAGAGATACCATTAGAAGGAATTCGTGGTTGTGTCTACAATTTAACAACTAAACAACTGATACCAAATTATGTGGCATAATACATTCATTAAGTTTGCTTTTCATAGCGTTTCATAGTTAAAATTTTTTTTATAAATTTTGCGACTGAAAAAAAGTGGATCTGCTTTTCGGTAACGTGTTACTAATTAATGCAACTTAAAAAACTATAAAAAAAAAATTACTCATAGTTTCTGCTGTAGCCACGAATGCCAATTGTCATTTCGGCTTAATAACAACTTTCAATAATGTTGTTGCTTGAACAAAATTTATGCATTACGGTTTATTTGGTTTTCAGGCATTTTACTGACCACTATCGCTATCGGTCTTTATTCATGTTCTCTGTATGTGAGTTATTAGGTTATTTTAAGTGGACATCAGACCAAATGTGTCACCGAATCGACTATTCTGGCAACTTATTTCTGCGGAGTTGCTCAACTGTTTCATAATATGGAATGTGTATTAAGTTCTCTGCATGTCACAGATACTATGACCACTGTTTACATTATGAGTGTTTGCTCAGCTTCAATAATTAATAACGTGATGCTCACCAAGCAAACAGGATTTTTTTAAAAAAATTGCAGAGTGAACTTTAAGGGTCAAATACAAATCAAGTTCGTATTTAAGCAAGTTCGAGTGTATGACCTTTGAAACAGTTACACGATAGCGCGATCGTTCCTGTCCGTGTTTAATACCTACCTCTATTAATGGTTCTGAGTTCTTCAAGCTCAAGAGATTTTATTCATCCTAAGGGTGAAACACAGGTCAAGCTTATATTTGGCCAGATCAGATCAGCCTGTCATAATCTTTCATCGTAAAAACTGGAACTATTCTAGACCCGTGACGATACACAAAAAACGGTCACGGGCTTACACTAGTCGAATGATATAAAAGCGACGAAATGATATGAAGCCACAGGCGGCGAAAGGTGACTCCTTTCCACCTAGTCTTAGCTTCTAGAAACACCTGCTCAGCTATGCTAGAAGTGTCCGACTGAGGCAGCGTGTTCGCCTTGAGTTGCTAGGGTCAGCGGCCCGAGTCCGGCCTAGGGCAAGGACGTTTTTAACTAAGGACTGTGTTTGAACCGACTGTACTATTGTGAAAACCAATACATGGGTAATAATATATACGTAAACTGAGAGAATTTTCGAAGACTTAAAAAATGGATATATTCACTTGTAGCATTAATATATTCGTTGTGAAACTGGGGCAATGGTTGCGAATTATTATTATTATTTAAAAAAAAAGAAAGATATGAGTGTCGTTTTGGTTGTAAACGAACTTAGTTTAGCTAAAGATTAAAGGAGCATTAATTTTTTAAATAGTCAAATTTTAAAAAGTTTTAGCCTGGGGGCAACATTAAGGGCTAATATTTATTAAATATGTTGGAGGTATTAATGTACAATGCAGTATTTCATGCGTCGTCACCTTTGCGTGTGTGGCAGCATAAAAACTATTCGTTGTAATGTCTTTTTTAATGTTCAGCGTGTGTCTAGTTTTAAAAATCATGTATACAGAAGTATCTTTTGCAAAGAGGTGATTCACGTGTGGTCAAGGTTGCTTGTTCACGCACTATCTGGAGCAAGTTGCGTAGGAAGTGTTGCCTACAACAACCAACGGAATCTCCACGGCTTCCACAAGGTCACCTAACCGGTGCCGAGTCTCTGCATTATACAAACAACAACCACTTATCACGCCATGTCTGAACGGCAGAATTTTCAGCGTAACAGCGCCCATCTGTTTCACCGAGATGTTGCGTTAGACTTTTAATGTTTCTCATAAATCTGGAATGCGTATATTCACTCTCTGATCTGTCACAAACATAAAGGACGACATCTGTGACAAATGGCTACATGATCCATGATGCCTATTTGGTTAAAGAATTTTCACCGTTAACTTAAAAAAATCGGATCTTACCTTTTCCGCATAAAAAGATTCAGAAAAGTAATCAATGTTTTTTTTTTTTTTTTTGAAGTAGCTAAATACTTTAGATATACAGTACATGGTGTGCAACAGAACGTTTTCTCTACTGGGTAAGCTCTCTATCGGAATACTTACGCTAATCAGAATCAGATTCTATAATAACAGATTACGTGAATACTCAAATTAAAAACCAATATTTTTTTAAAAAAAGGATCAATACAACAGGTCTTCAGAAGAAGCGGCAGTAATAAACATAGGCATATACCGAAAGGTCTACAGAGCCAAATTATTAAATATATGGATGTAATATTTAGCGGAGGATCTTTTTGTATAAAAATCGTGTATGCACAAATATCTTTTGTTATTTGAATCATGGAGGATGATTGAATTTGGCGAATCATATAGCTTCCGCCATTTACGTCGACACCTCCCTTACAAACCCTGCTAGCTCCAGGACTGAAGCTAAAGTTATTAGGATTATCTGATGGATGTTACGAGCCAATGATTCAAGTAAATCGAAAGATTTTCCTTTTGCATCTTGGTTCGGAATAGGCTGACAAAGAGTACCATTGCTACCGATTACATACTTCTAAAGCTATGGTGTTGTATAATAAGATGGGACTGTGTATGCCTATTTCTTCAAAGTAATAAAATTTAAATTATTACAGGACACAAAAATACCATAAGAAGTAGGTCACCAAAATGTATTATGCTGATTGGATTATCTCCTCGGCAATCCAACTGATATCGATCCAGCACAAGATACAACGGACACAGGATTCGAAAAATATTTTGCGGATTCATTTTAATTGCTGTAAAACGTTTCTGTATACAATAGAATAACGAAAATCGAAACTCTAGAACTCGATTTCAAAAACAAATATTTCGAATTCTAAAGAATTGTAACAGACAATATGACAAAAAAAAATCCTTTTTCGCATGTTTAAGAAATGAGGATAGAGTTACACAAAACATGCTCTTCCAGCGTTAGAGTAATGAAAGTTATTCGATAAATTATGAGTTTGATGCTAATACTAAAAGAGAAAGCATGCTATCGGAGTGATTTTAATCTTAATTTAATTTAATTTTTAATTGCAATGGAGCACAGGCTCCGGTGGCAATTTCCCTATACACCCATCTGTACCCTATCCTGCACCCACCTACATTTACCCTTTACAAATTTTATCTTTAAATTCTTTCGAAGTTTTCGGTAAATTATTCATAATTTCTCTTGGTAACTCATTCCAATCCCTGACACCCTTACCTAAAAAAGAGAACCTTCCCACACTTTTGTGCCTGAAATCGAGTGCCAGCTTATGGTCATGGTCATCTTTTCCCTTCCATGCATTACTTTTCATACCTGCTCCAATATATTTCCATGCCTCATCACCAGTATACGCCCTGTACACTCCCATAACCCTCTTCATCCTCCTCCTGTCTTGCAATCAATCCCATTCCAGCTTCTTTATCATATCCGTCACTGACTGCATTCTGCTATAATTTCCAGAAACAAATCTAGCAGCCCTTTTTTTGCACCCTCTCCAACTCCTGTATTTGATACTCAAGATGAGGGTTCCATACTGCACTACCATATTCGAGCAATGGTGTGACCAAAGTTTTGTAACCCAATTCCTATACTTCTCTCGCACATCCCCTCATCACTCTTTCCAACAAGTGCAGAATTTTGGAACATTTTCCTACCACCTATCCAATGTGTCTTGCCCAGTTAAGCTTGTTATTTACATTTCAAGTCTTATATTGATAATTAATCACTTGTTTTTTATTTGTGTATCTAATAAGCTGACTCTTCTTTGCATTTATATTCATCCCATGTTTACAAACCCAACTAGATACCCTGTCCAAATCACCCTGCAACTGTTTACAATCCTCTATCGCTTTGATCCTTTTAAATAGCATTATGTCATCTGCAAACAATCCGATTTCAGATAGTAAGCAATCAACACAATTATTCATTAGAATAATGAATAGCAATTGCCCCAATACGCTACCCTGCGGCACTCCCATTTTTAATTCCACTTCTTTTGATACTACATTTCCTACCCAACTTTCTATTTTCTACCTTCTAAAAATTTGTTACAGTAACTAAAGAAACAGGTACAGCAGTAAGTGAAAGCAAAATAAACTACTCACCTTGATGCAACGTAAAAAAAATAGCATTTTAAAAGGGCCCCATTTTGCCACAGTTAATTGTTTAATTAAATTTTATTGGTTGCGTCAGGACAGCACATTAATATCAAACAGCCACAAAGAACCGTTAAACAAGGTGTATGTTTTATAGAAAAAAATTCATTGCTGTACACAATTCGAACAAAACAATTTTAATGGTGCACGTGATTAAAATAAGTCTTCCAAAAATTTGCATTTAGTGGGTGTAAACTTTTATATCTTTTATTTTTGCCTGCCATACACACAAAGTTACGTGGGCATAACTACATAGTTGCTAACAGACAAACTTGGTCAACCTTTTCTGTTAACTGATTTCTGATGAATTCTGATTTTTTTTTTGGTAATATCGTTCAAACAACAAGAAAAAAAGAGGAAAAGCATGACAGTTAGGAGGTAAGCGTACGGAATCCAGTGGTCTAATGTATTTCTTAAAGTGCTATCCGAAATTCAAGCTGTGTGGTACAAAGTTGTCGATAACACTGTACCTACAAATGTGAGATTATTTCGAATCCATAAAAAATCTACAGATAGATGTGATACATGTAGGAGTACTGACACACTAATTCATCGTTTTACTTGTGGAAAGGCTGCATTTATATCTGGAATTGGACGAAGCATGCAACGACAATTCTATTAGGAACTTCTCCATCTGAGGTTTCATGCGAGATTCTAATACGACCAGACATCAAGACCATACCACCAGAAAAACCTAACTCATTGATTTGGGTATTACGACAAGCAGTGTACAATCTTTCTTCTTTCTTATATATAAAAATCAATGTTTGTTTGTTCGTCTTCTATGCATTCCTATACCATTTATCAGATTGCAATGAAACTTTGGAGAGTTTTCGAGTGTGCGTATGCGAAGGTTCCTGCGAAAAAAAAATTCCAAAAAGTCACCCCCTATTCCCCATAACACCCCATAATTTAGGCAAAACCACATTTTTTATCCGATTTAGATAGGATTTGTACATTTATACTTTAAAACAAACATAAAAATACTGCCTACATACGGTTTCCGAATATTAATCCCCTCGCCCCCTTTCCACCCCCATAATTTAGGCAATACCACATTTTTTATCCGATTAAGATAGGAATTTGTACACTTATACTTTAAAACAAACATAAAAATACTGCCTACAAACGGTTTCCGAATATTAATCCCCTCGCCCCCTTTCCACCCCCATAATTTTTTCACCCCATAATTTAGGCAATACCACATTTTTTATCCGATTTAGACAGGAATTTGTACACTTATACTTTAAAACAAACAGAAAAATACTGCCTACGTATGGTTTCCGAATATTCATCCCCTCTCCCCATTTCCAACCCCATTACGTTTTTACCCCATAATTTATGCAAACCACATTTTTTATCCGATTTAGATAGGAATATGTACTCTTATACTTTAAAACAAACAGAAAAATACAGCCTACATATGGTTTCCGAATATTAATCCCCTAGCCCCCTTTTCACCCACATAATTTTTTCACCCCATAATTTAGGCAATACCACATTTGTATCCGATTTAGATAGGATTTTATACACTTATACTTTAAAACAAACAGAAAAATACTGCCTACGTATGGTTTCCGAATATTCATCCCCTCTCCCCCTTTCCAACCCCATTAGGTTTTTACCCTATAATTTAGGCAAACCACATTTTTTATCCAATTTAGATAAGAATTTGTACACTTATACTTTAAAACAAACATAAAAATACTGCCTACATACGGTTTCCGAATATTAATCCCGTCGCCCCCTTTCCACCCCCATAATTTAGGCAATACCACATTTTTCATCCGATTTAGATAGGAATTTGTACACTTATACTTTAAAACAAACAGAAAAATACTGCCTACGTATGGTTTCCGAGTATTCATCCCCTCTCCCCATTTCCAACCCCATTACGTTTTTACCCTATAATTTAGGCAAACCACATTTTTTATCCGATTTTGATAAGAATTTGTACACTTATACTTTAAAACAAACAGAAAAATACTGCCTACGTATGGTTTCCGAATATTCATCCCCTCTCCTCCTTTCCAACCCCATTACGTTTTTACCCTACAATTTAGGCAAAACACATTTTTTATCCGATTTAGATAAGAATTTGAACACTTATACTTTAAAACAAACATAAAAATACTGCCTACGTATGGTTTCCGAATATTCATCCCCTCTCCCCCTTTCTACCCCCATTACGTTTTTACCCCATAATTTAGGCATAGCACATATTTTATCCGATTTAGATAAGAATTTGTACACTTATACTTTAAAACAAACAGAAAAATACTGCCTACGTATGGTTTCCGAATATTCATCCCCTCTCCCCATTTCAAACCCTATTACGTTTTTACCCCATAATTTAGGCAAATCACATTTTTTATCTGATTTAGATAAGAAATGGTACACTTATACTTTAAAACAAACAGAAAAATACTGCCTACGTATGGTTTACGAATATTCATCCCCTCTCCCACTTTCCAACCCCATTACGTTTTTACCCCATAATTTAGGAAAACCACATTTTTTATCTGATTTAGATAGGAAAATGTACACTTATACAAACAGAAAAAACTGCCTACATATGGTTTTCCGAATATTAATCCCCTAGCCCCCTTTCCACCCACATAATTTAGGCAATACCACATTTTTTATCCGATTTAGATAGGAATTTGTACACTTATACTTTAAAACAAACAGAAAAATACTGCCTACTTATGGTTTCCAAATATTAATCCCCTAGCCCCCTTTCCACCCACATAATTTTTTCACCCCATAATTTAGGCAATACCACATTTGTATCTGATTTAGATAGGATTTTATACACTTATACTTTAAAACAAACAGAAAAATACTGCCTACGTATGGTTTCCGAATATTCATCCCCTCTCCCCCTTTCCAACCCCATTAGGTTTTTACCCTATAATTTAGGCAAACCACATTTTTTATCCAATTTAGATAAGAATTTGTACACTTATACTTTAAAACAAACATAAAAATACTGCCTACATACGGTTTCCGAATATTAATCCCGTCGCCCCCTTTCCACTCCCATAATTTAGGCAATACCACATTTTTTATCCGATTTAGATAGGAATTTGTACACTTATACTTTGAAACAAACAGAAAAATACTGCCTACGTATGGTTTCCGAATATTCATTCCCTCTCCCCCTTTCCAACCCCATTAGGTTTTTACCCTATAATTTAGGCAAACCACATTTTTTATCCAATTTAGATAAGAATTTGTACACTTATACTTTAAAACAAACATAAAAATACTGCCTACATACGGTTTCCGAATATTAATCCCGTCGCCCCCTTTCCACCCCCATAATTTAGGCAATACCACATTTTTTATCCGATTTAGATAGGAATTTGTACACTTATACTTTAAAACAAATAGAAAAATACTGCCTACGTATGGTTTCCGAGTATTCATCCCCTCTCCCCATTTCCAACCCCATTACGTATTTACCCTATAATTTAGGCAAACCACATTTTTTATCCGATTTTGATAAGAATTTGTACACTTATACTTTAAAACAAACAGAAAAATACTGCCTACGTATGGTTTCCGAATATTCATCCCCTCTCCCCCTTTCCAACCCTATTACGTTTTTACCCTATATTTAGGCAAACCATATTTTTTATCCGATTTAGATAAGAAATTGTGCACTTATACTTTACAACAAACAGAAAAATATTGCCCACATATGGTTTCCGAATATTCATCCCCTCTCCTCCTTTCCAACCCCATTACGTTTTTACCCTACAATTTAGGCAAAACACGTTTTTTATCCGATTTAGATAAGAATTTGAACACTTATACTTTAAAACAAACAGAAAAATACTGCCTACGTATGGTTTCCCAATATTCATCCCCTCTCCCCCTTTCCAACCCCATTACGTTTTTACCCTATAATTTAGGCAAACCACATTTTTTATCTGATTTAGATAAGAATTTGTACATTTATACTTTAAAACAAACAGAAAAATACTGCCTACGTATGGTTTCCGAATATTTATCCCCTCTCCCCCTTTCTACCCCCATTACGTTTTTACCCCATAATTTAGGCAAGGCACATTTTTTATCCGATTTAGATAAGAATTTGTAAACTTATACTTTAAAACAAACAGAAAAATACTGTCTACGTATGGTTTCCGAATATTCATCCCCTCTCCCCCTTTCCAACCCCGTTACGTTTTTACTCTATAATTTAGGCAAACCACATTTTTTATCCGATTTAGATAAGAATTTATACACTTATACTTTGAAACAAACAGAAAAATACTGCCTCCATATGTTTTCCAAAGCGCATCCCCTCTCACCCTTTCCAACTGAAAATGAATGAAACAGCAGTTTAAAATTTATATGTAAATATTTTTTCATTTAATCTATGTGCCTACTCAAGTCCAGCAATAGTGAAGCATTGCCGGGTCAGCTAGTATTCTAATAAAAAAACCTAAGGATCTAGAAGATTATTTATCCAAACTTAAAATAACACTTTGGAATTTAGAAAATTCAACGTGGTATAAACGCCACTTCGTAGCATATCTGGATGGATTTTTTCTCCGTGACCAGTTTTGATGACGCATTTATTCAGCCCATTCATCTGACCACATTACTCATATGATGTTTCTGTAACGTGGAGTACATTATGAAACTTATGTGGAAATTTTGTAATGTTGTAAGGTTTCAATAAACCTATATTTAAAAAAATGAAGATTAACAATAGAAAACAAAGTGCGGTTTCTTTCATATTAGTCTACGAGGAAACCTGTGAGGCTGCGCGGGATTCTGGTTTGGGAGGGGCTTGAGCAGATTTTAGTTTGGGGGAGGGGGCTTGTGTGGGCTTTGGTTTGGGGGGAGCTTGAGTCAGGCAAGGGTACTCGGTAGTCTTCATAGTCTCCTCGGATTGCTGCCCCTGACATCAGGAGAGCAAAAAAAAGTCTCCAAAATTACGATGTCGGCGGGTGGGCCTAGATACTTTTGGGTTTTTGGGGGAGAGCTTGAGCTCCCTAGCCCCCCCCCTGGATTCGCCCCTGAGGCTGCTAACCAAATGGTAGTTGAGATGCAAGTACTAACAGAATTATAACAGCGAACGATCCATTTAACACGTCACGAAAATTACGCCATGAAGCCAAAACTCCTTACTCTTTGAAGGTGAAATACTTTAAATAAGATTCTTATTTGTTTAATACATTTTGACTTTAAACATAGTTGTGAAGAGTAAACAGTAGAGTGTTCAGAATTTCTTTAGTCCGTAATATCATTGTATTATGTGAACTAGTCGATGAAGCAGAAACGTAAAATAACCAGAAATTCGTACACCGAGCAGTGCGAGACACGAAAGAGATATATTTAATGGTGCAGGTGCAGGTGAAATATTAATAAGAATATTACTAGGATACCGTATCCAGAAGAAGTGGTATGGTTTCTGTCTACTATCTTTTATACTTCCTTAACAAGGAAATGGTTAGCAGCAAACTGGTGTCTCTCTAGTGTAGCTGCAACCATGTTGTCGATCGAGTCCTATGTAGGAAGGAATATTAGTGCCTTTCTCGACTGGACGGACGCTGCTTTTGAAAAATCGAACAGATTTTTCAAAAACAGGTAAAACGTGAGAAACATAATTAGCGTTCAAATCCCAGAACATTATGAAGGTAATCGTTAGAGGTTTACAAGCTGATATTATATCTATGAACTTACATAAAATTTCGACATATTAACACATAATAGCATTTTAATGACGTCAGCCGGGGAATGTCAAAGGAAGTTTGTGGTTGAACTCACGACTTCTTATCACAAGATACGGGCGCGTCGTCATACACGGGCGAGCTCCGTCAAATCCACTGTATTTTGAATTTGTTGTATGGCGGCTCTACATGTGCTATCTCTTTTAAACTCTATCTGAACCAATAGAAAAAAAAAAAATTATAAAATGTATTCTACTTGCATGTTGCCAATGTATCTATGACGATGTACAGAAACAGGATGAAATATTTGTAATTTCTTCCGTTCCGTGTAATGTTCCTAACTAATTTCTTGACTAGCTTCTTAACTCGTCTAAAATGGCGGGATGATCGGATTGTTCTGGCAACTCATTTCTTCATTTCATAACTAAACAGAATTGTTATTAAATAACGCTCCATGTTATATATATATTTCGGTTGTACTTTATACCTCGATACAGTTGCAACTAATTAATTGTGTCTGAAATAACAACATTAGTAATATGGCGTCAGTGAAGAAAAAGGAAATTAAATTACCAAAGAGTTCTTACAAGCTTCTTTTTCAGTACCCCTAATTCAGGTGCATATAACAAAATTTGAACTGCATATACAGATGGAACTACTTGCATGCGATTGAACAATGACACTCAGTAATATGGCGTCATTAAAAGCAAAACAAATCAAAAATAAATCTCAACAACTTACGCTATGCGGCGTAATACTAATTTTAAACCTGGTCCAGGCAGCATAGCTCGCGATAAACGTTGAAAGACTTTCATCCGCCAGAAAGAATGATTTCAGTAAGATGGCGATAGTGAAGGCAACTTAAATTATTTTTAAAAAAGACTTAAATTCCTCATGTCCTCTGCTGAAATGAAGAATGTCAGTTGCACAGGCTAAATTTCAATCTAATCAATACCTCCGCTAATACTGCTGCTCGAAAACCAAGCTTTTATTTTCCATTTCTATGGACACGAAAACGTCAACATCGAAAGAGCACCTAATAATTTATACGTGAATTTAAACGAGATACATACCTTTCTTTTAGTGTTCTAGCAATTCGTTTCTTCACATTTGCTTAACTAAATAGAATTGTTATCAAATAAAGCTCATAACCTAGCAACATCTCTGGCCGTTGTTAGACCGTGCGAGTGGCAGACATCGCGACCAAGCTTGCCTGTTATTAGTATTGGTGATATCCATCCATCAACTGTGTTAAATAGGTAGTAGAAGAGCAATGATAAAAAAATACTTTGTGTGTATGGCCACACCAAAAGGATTAATGAAATAGCCGAATATAATCAATAACGTGCAACGTACGTTTCTCTGAATGTTTCGGAGCCTAGATGAGTGTTGGACGTTACAGGACTGTTTAAAAAAGCACCATGTAAACAAGACTGCGAACCGTCACACTGAACATTGCTGGCGCACACTAAGGAGGAGACAACGGATGTGTGAATGGAAAAAGAAGAATCTGATGTACGAAAGACTGAAATTATATGTTCTCTGGCCCAGCCAAGGAATCGAATCCGCAAGCAGCGAAATGTTCTCTCACAAGCATCTAATGCTGAAATGTTGAGTGCAGATACAGATTACTGCATTTTCACAGAAGAAGAAGAAGCCCAACTAATTGAACACTGTAACTGCTCGGACATACAGACTGGAGTTTGTTGTCTACGCATTCACTTGTTGTCACTATTACAACATGTAACTTCGACGGGATATTACAGACCCAGGTACAAATTTGTTTCGGTCCCCTGTTAACATAGTGCAGATCGTAATTTTAATGACTAGAAAGCAACATAATTTTTCAAGCAATATTGATAATTAATTTTAAAACTCACAGCATACATACTGCATTGTAAGGTGCTACAAAAAACTATTTTATGCATTTATAGTACTGTAATCTATGAGTGCCGGCAATATTATTTCTAATTCATATTTTCGTACAAAAAAACCTGCAATGAAATCTGTTTACACTACACTCATCACAGTATGAAAATCAAAATAAGTAACCTTTCTAATAAGTATTCGTCTTTTATACAAACAAAGATGAAAGTATTTGGACGACGGTCCGCAAAACAACAATTCACGGGTTTAAATGCAGAAACGTACTACGAAATTATTTCAGCTTTTGTTTCCCAATTCCATATCACGGTATAGAGATCAGGCGATAATTTAATGTTGGAACAGGATTTTTAACTATGAGGATTGATATTTTTTCTGTCATCAGTCTTTCGATTGGTTTAAGGTAGGTAACTCTTCCTTGCCGGAGCTAGTCTGAACTCTGCATACCTGAGTGTCATCGTCATCTGCTTAGCTTTACTGAACTATTATTAAGACGTGGAGTGAATGTAAAATAATTCCTAAAAGCTATGGCCGACACTGTGTCTTAGGGAAAATAAACTGGTAAAACAGGAAAGTAACTTGTTTCTCATTTTGTGAGACTTACTCCGTGGGGTTTTGAGAGGAATTGCGTGAGCAGTTGTCAACTAACCGGTGAAACCGGTAGTTTTCTTTTCGTATTATACGAGTATTTATCATATTGTGTTGTAGGTTGATTTTATTTACTCTTTGAGCATTTTATGCATCTAACTGATGCACGCGAGTGGTTGTAGAGTGACCTCAAAGACCTGTATTCTTCTTTTGTATTATATTAATTTTTTTAACTTGCTTAATAGTTTAGATATTTTAAAATATTTGAGTATATTCTGTATTATGTGACAGATGCTAGAGAATTGTCTCACCGGCTATTTATTTGCATTCGGTCGGTTACGTTTCCATTATTTGGTTAAGTTGATTGTTTTTTCTGGACTCATTTACTTTTGTGAAGCATTTGAAGTAGTGAAATAATCAATTCCCATAGGTTTTCCTCCATATTGTCTTGTAACTCTCTCCTTTATACTTACTTCACTGCTTGTGGCCTCAAAAGTACCTGTATGCGTATAAGATCAATGTGCTTTCGAATGCGTGCGAGACTTGATGTTTCAACAGCGTCTCTGTTTTACGTTTAGTTATCAAAAAGGTAGTAGGAATGCTTAAGGACTGTGGTTACTGCGAACAGACGTGGATTGATATGGTCAGTCCACCTCCTCGGCTTACTTGTTTACTGTTGAAATTCACACAGCTGGAAGCTGCTGAAATTGATAGTAGCAGACGAGTATAAATGTCTCTGCAGCAAGGTCGTACACTAGTTCCTCCCCGTAAACATTCGAACCTGCTTCCTGCACGGAGAGGGTAGAGATTGTGTTACAATCGCCTGCAGTTGATTGGCACCTCTTATTCGGATCTCGAAGCGCCATGCAACGATAGTTGCACAACCTAAGAGGCATGAAAGCGGGACATGTTCCACTATATAAACTGTTTCAAACTGTTTGACATACTGACGGAGAATGACTCAGTTTCACAAACTTGATACAGTGAATTATCTCCTCCCCCCCCTCCCCCCACACACACACCACACACTTTTCAGCATTTCATTTACTGCAGAGGGTGATTTGGAAGTTGCGAATTCAGTGTTAGGCGGGTTATATAACTCTTTAATAAAATGGCGCGTGGTCAGGGAAGCAGTCCAACGCTCACTCTGTATTATAAAGGGTTTGATTAAAAAATGTGGAACTTGCCATCTAGGGTGTCATTGAGATGGATTGTCGTCAACAGCAGACAGTGGGACTTGTCGGGGCCAGTAATGTCTGGGATGTGAGGTTATCTTCTTTTATTTACTGCCGATGGATAAAAAGATGTTCTCTGCGGACTCGTGGTCTCAAAATTTAGGTAGTGCTATCGATCTACAACATCGGCAAAAGAACAGATTGTTGATCTATGTTTCGAGATGAATAGGTCTCACTCAGAGACTTCAGCAGTTCCTCAATCTTCGTCATAGAACTAAGTCGTGCAGGGTTCTCTTGAATAGGTTAAGTTTGTGTGTGAAATCGACTACATCAGATACGGAATCCGTATGGGGTACTATGGTTTGTTTTTTTAGACCGATGGAAGAAGATCCGAGATACGTTACAGGGTCACGGGCAACCCAAATAAATTCCGAATCGCAACATTTATAAGTTCTCCTACTTAACAGACAGCCAGTGGCAGAAAGCATTATAAGCGTAACAAAGTGAATATTGTAGCCGGCATAGAAAGCTGGCTAAATAATGTTTATATCCGAAAGTAACGAAATGTATATAGATTCTGATAGCTAAATCACATGGATTAAGCTTTTTAATTCAAATTTTGTAATAGGCTCGTTCAACCATCCACCAAAAGTCGAAATAACCGTCTCTAGCGTACTGAGAAAGAATAAGGGGTAAAGCATCTTGTAAAACCGTTGTCGATCTGTTCTCCTATTATCATTTAGAATAACAGGTTACGAAATCGACTCATTGTACTAACAGTAACGGAAATGTTGTACATCTTATGGTAACAAATAGGCCATTTATTCGAAGATGCATCAACGGCTACGGGAATAACCAATCTCAAAGCAGTAGTGATTACAATCATAAAGTCAGTAGATGACAGTATATACAAAAAACAATTTTTTTTTAGAGTTTTCAAAAACCTGATAATGAACTTAAATTAAATTATCTTAAAGTGACACGAAATATCGTTTAAGATATGTGGCATAGTTTTATATATATAATAAGGGAAGGCATCGACATTAATATCCCGCAGCGGACAAATGTCAGTGGGAAGTATCAACCGTGGCACAACCCATATGGGAAAAAACTGTTAAAAAAGGAAAGGAAAATACAGTAACATATCTGAATAGGGTAAAGCAAAGACTTAGAAAACTTAATTTAGTTAAGAGGAAGAATGAAAATGAGATACTTGTGACATTTAACGACTTCTGTTGCAATTTATTTTCTAAAAGCCTCACGGAATTCCCAAATCTTGGTCATACATAAGAAATGTGAGTTGCAAAGCCAAAAATAACATACAACAGTGGAGAGATCAATGACAGTCATGATAATACTGAAGTACTTAACACCGAATTCAAATATTCACTGTACAAAAGAAAAGAAATTTCATGTCTATTTTTCATCATCGTTTGTAATTTGAGACGCTGCGGATCTGATAAAACAGTTGTAGCTTCTAAAGTGAAGGATCCCCAGTTCAGAGTATGTAACTGAAATCGAACTATTCCTGTATTATATTTACCGTAAACCGTTGGGAGAGAAAAAAGTACCTTCTAACTCCAAACGTCGAAACGAAACTGAAGTGACAACATCAGCTATCAACCATCAATTTGCCGTTGAGCTCTGTAGCATGTTTTAGGTGCTAACTTTATGATATTACACTGAAGAGCCAGTGAAACTGGTACAGGCATACGTATGCAAAGACTGATATATGTTAACACTCAGAATACGGCACTGCGTTCGGCAACGCCTGTATAAGACAACAGGCGTATGGGGCAGGCGTTAGATCGGTTGCTGCTGCAACAACGGCAGGTTATCACGATTTAAGTAGGCGCACGAGAGATGGGACACAGCTAAGGACTGCAATTCCGCAGTGATTTCAATCCTGCGGGATCCGCGCGGGATTCGCGCCAATCCCGCGGGATCCGTGCAGGATTGGCGCAAACAGATTTTTAACGTTTTTATTTAAAACATAGTTACTTAAAACGTTAATACATTAAATAATAATTAAATTAATAAATCAATTTTAATGTTAAATGATAAAAATTAATAGTTAACAATATTTTAATTGGCAAAATGATATTAAAAGTTTTTAGCATGACTTAAGTACATTTCGAGGTTTTACATTTTTGTTTTTAATCTCAACCAGTTTTCAAATAAATAATAAAAAATAGAAAATATTCAGTGT
This sequence comes from Vandiemenella viatica, assembly GCA_031002005.1. Classification (NCBI taxonomy): domain Eukaryota; kingdom Metazoa; phylum Arthropoda; class Insecta; order Orthoptera; family Morabidae; genus Vandiemenella; species Vandiemenella viatica. The sequence continues at coordinate 42,663,443 of JARYHS010008075.1, read as the reverse complement.
TAGGTCATGTTATGTGCCTTACAGTACATCACATGAATTTAAAAACATGGTTTGCTTAGTGGTATAGTTACAAGTTATTTTTTAAAAAATTCTAAATAAATGTTCCATAATACCGAGAGAAAGCATTCCATTTCACAAAGTGAAGTGAATTTACTCTGTAAAGTGTAGTCTTGGCTCAGATCAAGATCTCATAACTTTTTGTCACTGCACAAGCACGAGACTTGGCTTTTTGTTTTACAAAAATTGTTTTTGTGGGATTCATTATTATATCTCCTGATTCCTTGATTGATCTTACAGTTGATTAAATGTTATTAAAGGAAACTACTCACCAACACTTAAACTGTCAAGTATTTCAATTTTACATATGTGGCGTAACGACGTTTAAGAGCGGAAATTATTACTTTTTAGTACGAAAGGAGCCTTTCTCGGCGAATGATTGCAGTGAAGTTTTCATAAGTTGTATCTCCGGATTTCATTGTAAAAACACGAGATTTCACACGTGAGGGAGACAGTGGAGGCAGCCGTCGAAGTATGGTGTTCCTACAACACAATTCGTCGATACACCCGTGAAAACTTCATTATAACTTTTTTTGCCTTTAGTCGAGATAATAACAAGGAGAAGAGGTATTAATCTATAGCAGTGGTTCCCAACGTGGGCCGTACCGCCCCCCGGTGGGCGTTAGAGATTTCGAAGGGGGCGTTTGTGAACAAAAGCAAATTTGGGGGGCGTTGACGCCCAGCCAGCGCCCCCCTAGCCAACACTGGCAAGGACGTGCCGATAAGATTAACTAATAACGAAAAACATTGAACAAATGTTTCAGCAGGTAATTCCAAATGTCCTTTAACCAAGATCAGTGGGTATTAAAAGTTGGTATCAGTATTATTCAGTGAAATAAAAAATAACAGAATATTTGTGTACCTAATTTATTTCACTATTTTTCTAGGCCTCTTTTTGTATTTGAGTTAACACAGGATGTATCCAGTACTGTATGTTAATTAAATATTTACTATATTTCGTTCGACGACGCAGATGGCCTTCGTGGCTCTTACATTTCCTTGCTTATTGCTAAATCGGGAAAACCGCACACGATTGGGGAAGAATTGATACTGCCATCTGTGAGTGAGTTTCTGCATACTGTACGGCACAAGCCGGCGTCTGATATTATTAAGAGAACCCCACTTGGCAATAACACAGTACAGAGGCGAATAGACAAAATGTCCGAGGACGTGGAGAGTTCTCTGACTGATTTTTTGAAGACTGCCTAATTTTCTTTACAGCTTGATGAATCTACTTTACCAAACAATGATTCATTACTTCTTGAGTACGTTCGCTTCATTACATGTGAAAAAAGATGTCAAGAATCACTGTTCGCAAAAAAATTAGAAACTGATAATAAAGGAAAATCTATAATTCAAGTTTTGGAACACTATTTTGAAGAAAAAAGTATTCCTGTGAATAATATCGTGTCCATTGCTACTGATGGTGCTCCGGCAATGGTTGGACTGATACTGAGGGCTGATTTCATATTTGAAAAAGGCAGTACCAAATGTAGTCGCCGTGCATTGTGTAATTCACAGACACCATTTGGTTGCAAAAAACCTAAGTGATCGCCTTCACTGCTCACTGCAGTATGTAATTACCGCAGTTAACAAGATCAGAAGCAATGCTCTCAATAGCAGATTATTTGGAAAACTTTGGGATGAAAATGATGAGGATTTCAATCGTTTGCTATTGCACACAGAAGTTCGATGGCTGTCAAAGGGTTCCTGTCTAACAAGATTTTATAAGGTTTTGACTCCATTATAACGTTTTTTTTAAAAAAAAAAAAAACAAAGATGATTTATTAAGAGAGAATTTATTGAAATATAAGAATGATATAGCTTATTTAACTGATCTATATCATAAATTTAATGAAACAAACCTACAGCTGCAAGGAGATAATTTGAATTTGATCAAAGCAAAGTCAGTTATTTGTGCGTTCATGTCAAAACTTGCCTTGTACAAACAGAATGTGGGTCGAAGACAATTCTATCAGTTTCCAAATCTTTCCTCTGTGGAAAAAAAAGATGAAGATATTTTAGTATTTTGTCAACATTTGGAAGCACTTAAAAAGATTTTAAAAATGGATTTCAGGATATTCTTAACATGACCATTCCAGTTTGCTTATTAGAACCTTTCTCAAACCTACAAACAGCAGATTTATCGCTACAGGTAGAGTTGATAGAACTGTCAACAAATGAAGAATTAAAATTAAATAAAATTGATATCAAGAATTTTGGCTACAGAGGCAAATTCCAGATTTATATCCGACTTTGTGGGCTACAGCAAAAAAGTTTTTTTATTGCATTCCCGTTGTCATATTTTGCCGAAAGGAGATATAGTGTAGTAAACAATTTACTAACAAAGAAAAGAAACAGATTGTCAGTAGTGGAACGCGGCGATTTAAGACTCCTGCTGACAAATATGGCACCAAATGTAGAAAAATTAGTATCATTACATCAAGCTCAGATCTCTCACTGATAATTTACAATAATTTTCAATATATGTTTTTAATCAAATTTTGTACAAGGCACCAATATTGCTAATATTCTTTAATAAAGTATTTTTGAAAATCTGTCCTTGTTTTTCAACATTTATTATTGTCCAATTCACCTAAGAGGGGTGCCATCAAATCACTGTTTGAAGAAGTAGGCAACAATCCAATTAAATTGAAGTGCTATGGACGAAACAACGTTGATTACAACAACAAAAGATGTCATTGCTGGTTTTTTTTCAAACAGGGGGGCGGGAGTAATTTTTTTTTTCGAAAAGGGGGCGGTAGGTCAAAAAAGGTTGGGAACCTATGATCTATAGCCTGAGCGGCACATGTAAACATGCGGCTTTCGTCAAAGAAACGCATTGAGGCAGCGGCCAAAACAGCAATAAGTCAAAGGATATACAATTGCCTTTTGATAGCTGCTAAATATATAGGTATGCGATTAAAATTACGATAACATTAGTTTCCTATCAACGAAAATCAAATTTTCAGCCGCAAAAAAGGAAACTGTCACAATAACTTCATCTGCAAATACAGAAAATGGGAATAATGAAACCGTAAATAAAAAGCTGTAACTTTGTAGTTCAGATAAGTTTGAAACACATAAAAAATAATTATATAGTTACAAAAACGTACTAAATACGCAACATAAATTAAAGAAATGTGTACTCGAAAATGAATACATAAAAATGTATCTTTTTACTTACGAATGACAAAGATTGACAAAAACAAACGTTTGTTCACACGCGCCAAATGCCAACTGGAAGGGTATAGGCAAACAGTGCAATACATCCGACAGAGACCGAGTGGGGCAGCGAGTCACACACTGACACGCGTTTTATCCGCATTTTTGCGGATTGCGGATCCGCTTAATTTTGTGCGGGATCCGCCAGACTGTCATGATGCGGGATTCCGCGGGATTGCGGGATCCAGCTTTGCTGGATTGCAGTCCCTAGACACAGCACCTGAGAGGTAGCGATGAGGTGGGGAATTTCCCGTACGACCATTTCACGAGTGCACCATGAATATCGGGAATCCGGCAAAAAATCAAATCTCCAACATCGCTGCTGCCGGAAAAAGATCCTGGGACCAACGACTACTAAAGAGAATCGTTCAACGTGACAAAAGTACAACCCTTCCGCAAATTGATACGGATTTCAATGCTGGGCCATCAACATGTGTCAGCGTGTGAACCATTCAATGAAACATTATCGGTATGGGCCTTCGGAGCCGAAAGCCCACTCGTGTACCTTTGCTGAGTGCACGCCTCGCCTGGGCCCGTCAACAACTACATTGGACTGTTGATGATTGGAAACATATTGCCTGGTCTGACTAGTCTCATTTCCATTTGTATCGAGCAGATGGACATGTGAGGGTATGGAGAAAACCTCATGAATTCATAGACCCTGCATGTCAGCAGGGGACTATTCAGGCTGGTGGAGGCTCTGTAATGGTGAGGGGCGTGTGCAGTTGGAGTGACATGGGACCTCTGATACGACTCTGACAGGTGACACATACGTACGCATCCTGGCTGATCACCTGCATCCATTAATCTCCATTGTTCATTCCTAAAAACTTTGGTAATTCCAGCAGGGCAATGCGACACCCCACACATCCAGAATTGCTATAGAGTGGCTCAGGAACACTCTTCTGAGCTTAAACACCTCCGCTGGCCACCAAACTCCTCGGACATGAACATTATTGAACTTATCTGGGATGCCTTGCAACGTGCCGTTCACAAGAGATCTCCACCCCCTCGTACTCTTACGGATTTATGGACAGCCCTCCAGAACTACTTCAGACATTAGTCGAGTCCATGCCACGTCGTGTGGCTACGCTTCTGCGTGCTCGCGGGGGTACCAGTATCTTTGGCTCTTCAGAGTATTAAACTAAGCTAAAACAAATCAAAATATCTGCCCCTTATTTTTTGATGAGTTAATGCAAGCTATTGATACAGGATTACAAGTAGATGCAGTTCTTTTTGTGTATGTAGCTCCATAAAGTTTTCGACATTTCACCATTTAACCGCCACTTGACGAATTTTTAGGCGTAGTTGACATGACAATAGATTTGTGATTTCCTGATTGCTCGGTCACCAAGCTTCTATCTTTTAAATTTTACATATGACGTCCTGCAAATGGATTATATTAGAATCACTTCCTTCCTTAGTTTCTTTAAACGAACGTTAATAGCATAGCGTATTAAACTATTGTATGCATTAGTTTAGATTGCTGTTGTGCTAAATCGAATGAGTACTAGGATCGATAAAGTTATGAGAACAGGCACTCGGTTCGTGATCGCTTTGTAGTAACCCTTACTAAATTGTTACCGACGTGGTGGAAACGCTGGGCTGGCAGACAGACGACGCAGTTTGCGACTGAATTGTTCGCAAATGTGGAAATATTAAATCCCATTTACCACTGCAGAGAAATACTGCGGCCGCAGTGAAAGGCGCGTAAAATCCAGGATATAAGGTGCTGCATTTGGTTCTGATATGTGATCTTTTTTCCCTCAGTGGAGAGATTAATATTGGTGTAAAGTACCGTCTGCTGCAAACAATTTATAGAATAAACAGGCAGAAGTAGATAATCTTAAGGGGTGGTCTTTGAAACACACAGATATTCCCGATGAGGAAAGTGGAACATGGCATTGAAACATTATGTTTAGATGAAACTCGCAGGCTGACGCCTGTGAAGGCTATATCTGTTTTAATGACTTCCCTGATACAGTTTATGCATTCATGCATGATTCGAATACATATCGGTGACGCTTTTTCTGAACACCTATTAAAAGTACTTTTCGCAAAAAGACTAAAAGACTACAGCTTCGACATTTCAGATAGTACATTCAGGCTTTGAGTCCGTTCCAAAATACTCGAGTAATCAAACTGTCTGCACCTCTGCACCTTCTCCTTGAAGTGTCGAGACCTAGCAAGCAGTCTGACAGCGACTCGAAGTTTCTTCTGCATCTGATCTGTCCAGAGGTTGCCCAGCTTCTGGAAAAGGAATCGCACGTGGCATCAAACTGCTGCGTTTAATTTTCTTCACGAGTTGCTGCACAATATATATGCGATAAATTTACATAGAAATGGTTTTTCAGGAATATGCTGCTAGATTATTATTTTCTTTATTAGCTTTATGTAGGGTTTTATTACTCCACAAGTTTTCAAACATGTCTGTTTATGTTTTTTTTTATTTATTTACTATGAATACCAAACAGAATTTTCTGGTACAGCGATTATATTTATGTTCGTGTTTGCGACATTCAAGGACGGAACGTTTAAAGCGATGTCATTACGGCCACGAGCAGCCCTATGAAATGCGACCAAAGTAGATGACTGCGACTGTCGATATACTAGTTTTCGTTTTTGATAGTCTCACATGTGGCCACTCTTGCGATTAGCAACACTATTCTGCCGGCATGTAAAACATATTGGCCCTCTGAAAGGAAACTTCTTGTAACGGGTTGAGTTTACACTCTAGAAGAAGCAACTGTAATAATAGTGAAGCAGTGTTTTTTTTTTTTCATCCAAAACGCATTTTATAGATGCCTACTTTATTATTCGTGGCTTCACTAGAAGTACGTAAGCTGTCAACAAACTCTAGAACTAAACTATGCTTTTATTAATTTTATAGGTGAAGATCAGTTTGGGTTTAGGAAAAATCGAGATACAAGGGAAGCACTTCAGTCTTTAAGATTAATACTTGAAGGGCGGATCAAGAAAAACAAAGATACTTCTATGGCGTTTGTTGATTTAGAAAATGATTTTCATAATGTTAGGTGGGACAAGACGTTCAAAATTTTAAAGAAGACAGGTGTAAAGTATCGGGATAAAATAATACTCTTTAAACTATATAAGAATCAAATAGCTACATTAGAAGTAGAGAATCACGAAAGACATGCATCATTTAAAAAGGGTATGAGACAAGGTTGTAGTCTATCCCCGTTAATATTCAACTTGTATGTGGAAGAAGCAATAAAGAAAGTCAATGACAAAATTTCCGTGTGGCATAAGTATTCAGGGAGAAAAAATCAGTATGCTACGATTTGCTGTAGGTAGACATTATCTTGTTAGCAGAAAGGCCTGAAGATATTGAGAAGTTACTGAATGGCATGAACAAAATACTGAAGGAAGATTTTGGACTGAATATAAATCAAAGCAAGACAAAAGTGATGAAATGTAGCAGAAATGATACCAATACTAGTGGATTAAATATAAAAATAGGATCGGATGGAATAGGAGAAGTAAGAGAATTCTGTTACTTGGGAAGTAAAATTACAACCGATGGCCGAAGTAGGAATGATATTAAAAGCAGAATAGCACTAGCAAAAAGAGCCTTTATGAAAAAGAGAAACCTTTTAGTTTCAAATATTGATCTAAGAATTAGAAAGAACTTTATAAAACTCTTTGTGTGGAGCACAGCACTTTATGGTAGCGAAACATGGACTTTAGGAATACCGGAAATAAAGAAAATTGAAGCATTTGAAATGTGGTGCTACAGAATAATGCTCCAAACACCCTAACTTCTGACTTTATACCATATACACAGTCATTCATTAAAATAATTAATAGCAATGATTCCAAACACTCTATCCTATGGCACTCCCGTTTTACTTCCGTCTCTTTTTATACCTAACTCTGTAGTTTCCACCTTTTATGAACTCCTTTACCCAGCAAGTCACTTTAACATCAATCCCAATGGTTATTACCTTATTTACCGCCATTTTATGGGTGGCTCTATCAAATTCTTCGAGAAATTCAGTATTACACTTTTAGCTTGACCTCCACTGTCCATTTCATCCGATATATCTTGCATGGTGCGCACTAACTGAGATTCACGTGAATACAGGTATTACCCTCCTATCCCATGGCTTCAAAATTATGGGAAAGATAGTTGAAGCCAGAGTACGAACAATATTAGAGCCCATCTTAGAAGAGGAAAAACATGGGTTTAGGGTTGGAAGAAGCACAACAGATCTAATATTTGCCTTGAGAATGCTGGTAGAAAAATATTGGGAAAGAAGGAAAAATCTAATTATTGTGTTTATGGACCTAGTGAAGGCATACGATAATGCTCCTAGATCAACTATCTGGAAAAGTCTAAGAAAACTTAAAATACCAGAGCACTTCATTAGAAAGATCCAGATACTGTACAATAACTGCAAGAGCTGTGTCAATGTTGGGGATGGTTACTCTGAATGGTTTAGTGCAACCAAAGGAGTACAACAAGGAAGTGTGCTTTCACCTCTTCTGTTAATAGCGGTGATGGATAACATCTTAAAAGAACTAAACAGAGCAATCAGTAGAGATCTACAGGCATTGGTGTTTGCGGATGATGTGGCAATATGGGATGAAACCGAAGAAGGAATACAAAATTGCAAGGAAACATAGTCCCTTACATTTTTGTTTGTAATATTTCAGTTTTACTGTTTTATGTATATATATTTAAAGGTAAGAATTTTTTGTTTAATTTATTTTCTTTAGTAAAAGTAAAAGATAATAGTTAGTACTAGCATTCACCGGCCTCATTGCAAGCGCGGATCTTGACGTGTGTAGAAAAGCGGGTAGTCTGCCTCTTTCTTCACCAATTGAAATTTAGAATAACTGCCTCCACAAAATGTCCTCTTCCCGTTTTCCACTCTCCTTTTTCGGAAAAAATTGCCACATGTTAAGTTAAAAACGCCGAAATATGAGACTCTACGCAACCGCGTAATGTTGTCAGCACTGTAAAAATGATACAAAAATTATCGGCACAGGGATCATATCATCCCAAACATTCTCGAATTGTCATAGTGGTCGTGGTTAGATGGAAATTCGTCCTAGACCACGAAAAAAAAAATGTTTGGGAAAATCGTTCTGTGGCATCCATCTCAAAAATTGGGTATTTGCTTACAACGGAAGCAATGGATTGTCTCCGATCGCTTGTATCGATTCTAAGATGGCAATCGTTGTACTACATCTCGGCCAAATATTTTTTTTTGGTTAATTTCTTGCGACTTTTTACAACGGAGAGAAGCGGAAACGGCAAGAAAACATTACAGTAAAGGATTTAACTAACATTTCAATAGATTTTCATTAATTTTGCAGCGCCGGCGGCATCTAATAGCTGGGCGTCTCTCTCATATTTTGGCATTTTTAATTTAATTTGTGGTGACTTCAAATGGTTAATACCAGCAGTAGGCAGCCCCCGACCCCCGTCAAAAAAATGCTTTACCCTTTTTATTTTAGTGACAAATTTTAAAGCAGAGAAGCAAAATATATAAATTTCGTTTAAAAATTTTCCTTTATTTTAGTTATTACCTTAGATTTGGTTTTCATACTGATGTTCAAAAGGTTTTTTTTATTTTGTTAGTCTTATATTTTATCACAGTTTAATATAATGAAAAATAAGAAACTAAAGCTACGTGAAACATTATCACTAATAGTCCAGTAAGGGAATATCGAGAATCAATTATTATTCAGGTCAGAAATTTCCTGAGGACATACCTTTAGAAAAAAGTGCATGTTAATTTAATTTAATTTAATTGCAATGGAGCACAGGCTCCGGTGGCAATTTCCCTACACAGCTATCTTCCCCCTATCCTGCACCCACCTACATTTGCCCTCTACAAATTTTTTCTTTAAATTCCTTCAAAGTTTTCGGTAAATTATTCATCGTTTCTCTTGGTAACTCATTCCAATCCCTGACACCCTTACCTAAAAAAGAGAATCTTCCTACACCCTTGTGCCTGAAATCGAGTGCCAGCTTGTGGTCATGGTCATCTTTTCCCTTCCATGCACTACTTTTCATACCTACTGCAATATCTTTCCATGCCTCATCACCAGTATATGCCCTGTACACTCCCATGACCCTCCTCATCCTCCTCCTGTCTTGCAATGAATCCCATTCCAGCTCCTTTATCATATCCGTCACTGATTGCATTCTGCGATAATTTCCAGAAACAAATCTAGCAGCCCTTCTTTGCACCCGCTCCAACTCCTGTATTTGATACGTAAAATGAGGGTCCCATACTACACTACCATATTCGAGCAATGGTCTGACCAAAGTTTTGTAACCCAATTCCTTGACTTCTCTCGTATAGTAAAAAGGAATGTGCAATAGATAAAACGCAATAGTATTGGCGGTTAATTCTAAACTCTTTACGCCGCCAACGATAGCATTTGCAGCAACGAATGTACTAAGATCACTCGCAAGATTTCTTAATTTCATAGAAATACTTTAATAAGCCATGAGTAATAACATGTATTTTTTTCTTAATAGCTTTTTTGTAACAACACATTTCGAGCCATTTTCCTTCGTCGTATTTCAAAACTGAAGTGGTTAGATTGAAATGTAGTCTAGACCAGAAACAAATTTCGCTAAAGCCATCAGGAAATACACACTGAACATGCACAATAAGGGTTTTTTTTCGCGAGTAGCTTACTTTCGCGATAAATGTCATCACTGAAATGGTATTCATTAAAACAGCTTATTAATTTATAACAATAATTGAATTCCCCATGCATTATATTTTTGCAAGAACATTCTGGGTCAGGCTGAATTTAAACTAACCACAACTTATACTGATATTGCCGTTATAAAAATCAAACAATTCAGATACGCCTAAAAACATTAAATATTTCACTAACTACAATTTGGGTAGTGACAACATTGTAAATTTTGGGATAGCATAAATTATAACAATTAATTTCTTAATACACCTTTATTTTGAACTACAACAGGGCTAAAACACGCGCAATAATAAATCTACTGTATCACAATGTAAAGTTAGCGGTTGTGGTTAGGGTGAAATGCGGTTTGGATTTCACAATCAAATTGCAGAGACTATAAAAATCTTTAATATGCATATTAAACTCTAACTTACCGTAAATATCACAATTCTTTTATTCTTATTGAAGAGTTAATATATTATATAGTAGTTTGAGTAACTAATTACTAAAAGCGAGTAACTATAACCAAAGACAAATACAATATTAACAATTCAAAGATCAGTATATTTATCTATGGTCAAACTCTAACGCGTAATATTTACAGTAAATTAAATATTAGTAATGTTCATTACGTTTGAGTCAGGTATTCCATTTATTTACTGCATTCCAGAAAACTGAAAAACTAAATATTCGAGGTCAAAATATTAAAAAATCATTACTTAAGCTGTTTGAAGTTTCGTCAGATTTATGCGGAAGTAGTGCATGTCTGAAAGTGTATAATGATCCAAGGCCTACAATTTGCCATATAAAAAGGTTTTTAATTGCCTATTCCTTCTGAATATACATATAAGTCATTAGCTATTTCAGCAGATTTTGATTCAGACCATTAGCTTTAAAAACTTGAAAACCACATCCAAATTGCAGCGGTGCTTATTGCGCAATACCCGTTCAAATAAAGAGACACACTCAGCTTGCTAACAGATTTATAATAGTATATAGTATAGATGCAAGAGCAAAGAGTAGTGTGTTAAAAGAACTTTTTTGGCGGACATATGAAGAGCAAGTGCATAGGAAAAAAGATGACAATATAGCGGACGTAATGTACTTCGAGATATTCTGTTAATATATAGGATGAATGCCTAGAGAATGTGTAAGTTGCGTGTAAAAGACGTGGGAAAATAAAATATATTCATTTTACAAAATGTGGAATAATAAGTTTGAAGATTATGGAATGAAATTGAATAAAAAAAAAACCGTGGCACTAAAAATAAGTCGAAAGAATACATACTGTCATATAAAATTACAAGACCACCAAGTTGAAGTTGTTGACCAATTAAGCTAACTGGGGAGCATAGTTGCTAGTAACTGTAGAAGTGAGTTAGAAATAATGAATGGAGTAACCAAAGGAGCCAACTTGTACAGTACCGTGCGGGGCTTACTATGAGACATGAAGGTTCCCAGAATAACTAAAATTGTCTTGTACAAATCATATCTCACGTATGCTTTGGAAACTTGCACACTAACATCAAGGGACCTTAGCAAGGTCCAAGCATGTGAAATGAAATTTCATAAAATGGCCCTCCAGAAAACTAGATTTGAACACATAAAGAGTGATGAGATTAGATCAAACCTAGAGCTAAGGGAATCCATGGAAGAGAGATTTAGGTCATCAAGACTTACTGTAAGTGGTCTGGGTATGTCAAGGGAATAACTAGTACAAGACTACCAAAAACTTATTTGGAAAAAAGGATAGTGGGCAAAAGACCAGTGGGAAGACCAAGAAGAAGATGGACAGACCAACTGAAGGAGAGAAGAGGCTGGAACTGGGAATATATCACGGACACAGAAACTTTTCTGAATAGCAGACAGTGGAAAACGATCGTTTACAATAACCAAGGCTCGCAAACCACACCCGGGAAACTGGAGTGGTCCCCAACGATAATGATCCTCTCCTAAATACCTGTTGCCGTTTTGCATACCAGTTACAGTAATATAAAACTGAGAAATGAAACTATGTAAACAAACTATAAACACAGAGAGATGAAACTACGTAAACAATGGTCAAAGCTAGCACACTCGACCGTTTGCGTCATTGCCACCTTTTATTTTTGTATTTATGAAAGATAATTTATATGTGTACCACAATAAATATAGTTTAACTTTTAATCCAATATTTTGTAATATTTTCTTATTCAATTGATAAAGTAGAATAAAAAGTAATTTTCAGTTAATATGTAGATAGCTTTCGTAATGTTATATATATTTAGAAAAAAATATTAAAACACGAGGATTATACTGTAAAAACAATTGTACTACAGAAATCAAATTTTTATGAGAGAATTGTAAGTTTTACACGTATACAATAACGGTAAAACAAAGAAGTATATCACGTCTAAAAAACCTCACACTTTTTTCGGCAATGTTGTTAGAATTATACGAAATATACTTGAAATAAATTAAATATATTTGACACTGTGTTTACTCCATTACTACCGGTCCAAAAGTTTCAGTCAAAATTTCCATCGATTCCTATTTGTAGTTTCTATTTAATATCGAAAACCCCATGAAAACGATCCATACAATTCCGAAAAAATACTTTGGACTGAGAGAATATTTTGGGTGCCCGTGCATAACTGGGCACAGGTAATAACACAGTTAACTTCGTTAATCCGCTACTTAAAACGTTAACTTCGATAACCGTTAAAGCGTTACAGTTTTGCAAATTTAACGCAAGTTACAGTTATCCGTTAAAAGGTAACCATCAACAATATGTCTACCAAATGTCCCTCTGAAAATTGAGTTCTTACTGGGGTTCAACGTTTTAATCAGCTTCTCAAACGTATCGGATGCTACAAGAAAAATCATGTTGGCAACGAAAAAGTTTACAATGCAATGGTCCACACCAGCTTGAGATACGGCGCTGTCGGTGACTACGATGCCAACAGTTTCACAAATGCTTTGTTGACGTAATCTTTTATTAGTAGATGGAGATTAAAAGAAATACTTTTACTGCTATCTACACCAGAATTCACAGCACTTCACCAAGGCTTTGAATTGTTTTTCCTTATTCCACGAGTTGACCCTGCTGCTACTTTTTCTTCAAACTGTAAACATTTAGATCTATGTATTCTTTTCATGTTTTGTTTAAGATTAAGGCTATAAACGTGAGTCTTAATTATTGAAAGTTTAGACAAATACAATTTGAATTTATAAATCAATTGTTCTCTTAATCTTGATTTAAAAGCACTATAATTGCATAAAGGTGGCCAAGAATTTTTAATATTCTCGTTGATATTGCTAGCGTTTCTGATTTCACTAACAGGTTCTAGATCTTCAGTTTCCATGAATAAATCATGTAGCGAATATCAATTTTTATCACATTTAAACTCCAAACCAATACAAGCTAAAAAGTGGCACTATCCTATTATATAAAACGCTAACGTGGCGTCTGCGTGCGTCGTCTATAGCTGTTACTCCTATTGGCCAGAGAACGGCCAATCATCAACCACCATATTACATTCGTACCACCATCTTGCTTTTCGTTTATTTACAGCTAGACGCAGAAATTCATATAAGGAGACGGAGATGCAATATTTACGCTATTTTATCTGTATCAGTTAGACGCAGAAATTCATGTAAGGAGAAGGGGATTCAATATTTACGCTATTTTATCTGTATCTGTTATGAGGACTAAGTTAAACCATAACCTAAGAATTTTTTTGGCAGAAGGTAAGAAGCATTGAAGTTAATTAAAAACTAGGAGAAATGTACATAATGCAAAATGTATTTGTCACATAAATAACAGTTACCCGTTTACGAAATTATAGTCTCCGTAATCTAAAGTGAAATGCATTTTTTTATTTTAAAATCCTAACAAAATACTCTGATAATCTAAAGAGAATAACGTATTCGTATAACTAAAGATATCATTAAGGATGACTTATTCGTTTCTCCTTATAAGCTTTTCCATAATAAATTCCTACTACCATTATATATGATACCCTTAGTTTTTGATACAAGTGTTAGCTATTAAATGAGATTTAAATCATCAAGGATATGACACTCGCAATTCAACAACGATATTATTGCCGCAAAATAGCAGTGAGCAGTGATATTATAAATACTGAGAGTAGGGGAAAAAAATTAATACCAGGCAATTATATGTCACAAAGTTACAATTATTACGTTCGATTAAATTTACATATTGCTTTTTATTTATCTACGACAACCAGATGCAGAAATTAATGTAAGGAGAAGGGTTTTCATTATTTACGCTATTTTACCTACCTCAGTTGTAAGCACCAGTTTAAACCGTAAACTAAGAATTTTTTGGCACACGATAAGAAACAATGAGGTTTATTAAAAACTCAGAGAATCGTACTTACGTAATCGCGACATGTATTAGTCAAATAAATAACAGTTTTTTGTTTTCGAAATTGTAATCTCCGTCATCTAACGTAAAATGCATTTATTTATGTGAGATCCTAACCAAGTGCTCTGATAATCTAACCAGAGTAACGTATTCATATAACGAAAGATATAATTAAAAAAGATTATTTTTCTTATAAGGTTTTTCAGAATGAATTCCTACTACCACCATAGGTGATACCCATCATTATTCATTTGAGGGTAATAGAGGCTATGATTTTCGAACGCAATATTAGTTTACCAGAATCGCAACTGACACATTTTTTTACAGCATAATTCACTCTGAAACGAGTTTTACAAACCAATTAAACTGCTTTCATAAGCGCCATGTTACTAAAGGTATTAATTAATGCGGGTGGAAGTAGTTTCATATTTAACGTGCTGAATTGTGCCTGGGCCAGGCATAAAACTGATATTACATGGATAGCAAAAGTTTTTGGAATTCCTAATCTGATTTTATTTAATTGGTTCCTTACTTCCGGCGTCATTAATTCAGTAGAAGTTACTACTGTATGGCTATGTGAACGGCAAATGAAATATGTAGAACTTTGCAAAATCAAGGTCATTAGTATTATGTAATATCAGTTCCGTTTAATTAACCAACTGCAAAAAAAATGAGCTGCCAGAATAATGCGTTCAAACCGTCATTTTTGACGGGCTCGAAGCTAGTATTCCTTATAAGTTATAAAAATATTCAAATCAATCACTGATCGAATATGAAACGTCTAGTGAGCGGCGGTTTGCATACTTAAAATACAAACCCTCCACAACTATAGCGTTTCTGCTCACATTCACGCCATGCCTAATATAACAGTTATATGATTATGTATCACACTCGCACTTCGCATTACTGAATTCGTTCGCTATTCGACTCGTCGAACGTACCAGCGTGCTGTGGCGTACAATTTAAACAAACGAAATGACGTCAACAACCAATGTAACGGACTAAATTAACGGATGTTCAATATAACTGAATTTAAGAAGAACGTTAATGATTTTTTAGGTTAACTTAGAAGTTACATTTTTACAATTTTGTTAATTAACGATTTACGGATTAAAGGTTTTCTACCCAGCTGTGGTAGTGCGAGGCTGTTTCCTATCGATGTTTCATCGTGGCCGCATGACGATCACTCAATATGTCGAGCGAGCTTGCGCTGGCCTTACCATTGTTTAAATGCCTTCATCTCCTCATATTTATTCTTTGTTTACATAGCTTCACCTCTCAATTTTACACTACTATTTACTTTCCTCACAAACATTCCTGATGAGGTTGCATATCAAACCCTCTATCAACGAATCTACCATTCATGTAAAAATAATAGGCCTCTAATTTTAAACCTTATATGTCTCCCCTTTTCCAGTCCCCAGGTTAGCAGCGAATCTTCAGATTCACTCCTTTAAGGTTCTTTCTGTTGGGCAGCCAAAGAAGTTGGAATGAAGCTGTCAAGTTATACTGCACCGATGTCAGGACAAACTTTTCGTTGCTTCCGAAACTCAACCTTGTCTCTCTGTGGAAGGCAAAATGTAGGGTGCTTTGTACTGTAGCTGGAACTGGGGCACAATGAACGCCAAATAGTTAAACTAACTGTGCTTCTTCCAATCTGCGAAAATGGATGAAATTTTCTTCTCTCTCCTTCGTAAAGGATTTCCCAGGGAGTTATTCTGCAGTATATTTTCGTCATATGTCACATTTCTACTTCTTGTGTGGTATTCGTTGATGGCAGGAAGTCTCATTTCCACTCAGAATGACTCCTTTACGATAAAAAATAAAAGTGAACAAAATTTTGCATCCCTTATTTGTCGGATTTTATAAAATTATTGCCAAGTGTTTAGAATTTGTTAAAGTGGTTTGCTAACCTAAATACAGCTTGTCAACGGATTTGGTTTTTATTTACCCTGGAACATGTATTTTTACCTGATTGTGCCTCATTTGGTCAGACTTTAATTAATTCTTTTCCATTTCTGTTCTGCATGGAGTCTCCACCGTCAGTTAACTTCATTGTTGGCCGTTTTATATAACTTTCCAAGCTGACACTTAATAGTTTTATTCTGACTTCAAATTAGAGACTCAATGGTTTGTACTTCTTATATTCCTCTTTCAACTTTATTATGTTTTGCTAGGTGAATGTTATTTTAGGAATGCAGACGCCACCTGCGTAGATGTCTGAGTGTCCCAGAGCCGCAAGAACATTTTACCTAAATAACAGTTTAAGGTTCTTATAATTTTTCTAACATCATGTCTTTATCGCTATATATAAGGGTATTTCGAAAAATAATTATGCGATGGGTACGATATTTGATAACATCATAGACTAACACACTGTTAGATTTTAATTGGTTCTTTTATTTGGTACATTTGGCTGTGTTTTGTTCAATCACTAGCTTCCAAGTCCATGAAAATAGTGTTTGCAATTGTTTAACTTATTAATTAATGCTTATAACCTCGATTTTGTAATGACGTGATGATGCACATTTCCGGTTCCATCTTGTTCCATTGCGCAATCCTCTTCATAATTAACATGTAAATTTAAAGTAACTGCATATCTTTCCTCATGGCTGGTTTCCAATTTTTAATTTAAACCGAAAAAATATCGAAGCATCAAAAAAACTGGTACGTATATCAGTGCGTACGCGGCCAAGAAGTAAAACCCCTTATATTTTGCTGTGTCTTTATCTTGTGTATTTTTTCCTTTGAATTTTTTGATGTTTTTAATGTTGCACACTCGAATGGGTGAACGATACTATCTTTATCGTATTTGTACTGTAAATAGAATGTTTATTCGAGTTATTCTCTTTAAACAAATAAAAATTATTAAAAAGTTAAAACACAATTAGCTAGATTATAGACTATTGCATCTTGTCTTAGTCTGTATTTTGTATTTACAGCTTGCATATCGGTGAACACATTGGAAAAAATTATGTGATAACCGTTCCTGCAATCAATTTTCGGTAATAATTAACACAAAGCCCGTAAATAAATTTCTGGTGCATAATTTTTAAAAACTCGAGTAACTCATTCCGTCTGCTGTAAGGAGTACGGAATGTTGAATTCGCATGCGCACTGAACGTGTAACCACACCGATCGTGGTGGTGTAACGGATAGCGTTCTGGCCTCGCATTAGGGAGGACGGTGGTTCGAATCCCCGTCCGGGCATCCAGATTTCGGTTTTCCATGGTTTCCCAAATCACTCCAGGCAAATGCCGGGATGCTTCCCTAAAAAGGCCATGGCCGAATTCCTTCCCATTCCTTGCCCCCATCCTTCCTCGTCTATAAAGACCTAAGCAGCTAAAAAAAATAAAAAAATGTAACAACATAACGCTAAAAATTTCTTCCTATTGCGCCAAAAGAAATTTAACTTCAAAAAATAAACAGCTAATATAAATAAATAGGTAAAAATAAACGGGTAATAGAATAAGTGGGTAATCTATTAACAGGAAATATAACGAAAACGTTTCCTTGAAACGATTATAAATAAACAAAATGCAACTAATAATTAATATGTGATTTTAAACGAACATACTTTTGTTTAAAACATATTGAACCATCATAAAAACAAAGATGGTTACCTGAGTTCCTAACGATTTCTGTGGACAGAGGAGAAATCATCTGTGGCCGCCGTTAGGCCAGGCACGTGACCTCACAGCGTTACAAACTGTCGCAGTATCGGTAATGATCCTTAGAGTAAGTGAGTTAACTAACGAAAATGTGACCATAATGTGTCTAAGAAAGGTGTGTCATAGACGGACGGATATTACAGTTTAGTATTCTGTCGGTGGCTTCTCGTAATCTAGCAATACAGCGCGTATGAATTCCATATTTCTTTATCTAAAACACGATGCTATAGCGAGCAATCGGTTGCTGCTACTAATTTGGTTTTTCTGATAACAATTGTATAAGGTACCGAAATGATGAGTAGTTGCAGAAGATTTGACGAGAGTGTAAGATTACTTACCCGGCTCGCAGCTCTAGCGCGCGGCCTCGTTGCTAGTGTCGTGTTCTCGCATGTTCGGGATGCGCTCTCCTCTCCTAATGGCTTCAGCTCGCCTCACGATAACAATACCAGTCCTCGCGTCTCTCAGTAAGCTTGTGGAAAACAAACCACGACCGGTGCCGCGCCTAGTTTTCCCTTAGAAGACGAACCAATTTCACATCACGTAAACAGCGTATAGCAACCAAGATTTCAAATCATCAGTCGAGGTAGTTCCTTTCTACTGTCAACAGCTCTTTTAACGTATGTTTTAGAGTTCACTGAAAATAACAGCTTACTGCTCAATCGTATTATCTTGAATTGGTTTCTATATTTGCACATATGAAATATACCTACTGGATGAACTGAATGCAAAGATTTCTAAAACACTATACTTCACTGCTACCAAAAATAAATTTTGTCCTTATTATAAGTAACACAGTTATTTTTTTGAGGATGAAATATGCTTGGCCTTAAGAAATGCTCAGTATTTTCTCGATGTTGTGACTGAAATCAGCTTGAAGGTGACGGGATTAATCGTATTTATTATCCCATTCTGTAGATGGTCTCGTTAATACTCCAACTATCCAAAACTAGTTACTATTTCTCGAATAACAGCGGAGTTTGGAGTTCCAGGTGACACTGGATAAGTGGCTAATAATTTTAATCAGGGTGACCGGCATGCAGGGAACTAGGCGTGTTGTACTTGCCCGTATATTACAGACAGCGACATTTGTTAATCAGGGCGCTGCTCAGTACCTAGGTGCGAGTACAGGCAAGTTGCGGCGATACTTCTGCTATACAGTTCTGGACATCGTCGAACGATGGAATAATAATATTTAGGGTATTCATATTTACTAAGTGGTTAATTTTTACAACAAAGTTAATTTTTTAATCGTCTTATTATGAGGGTGGTCCGAAAAGTTATGACCATTGGCGATAGAAAGAGATTATGGTTATTCTATATCGTAATGGTTTAGCAGAAAATTTATGTGGAAATTGATAATACAAAATTCTTCATAAAAGTTCATATTTAAAGTCATCCAATAACACTTGCATCCGTAGTCGAAGCAAAAATTTATCATGGAAAGTATTATATCAGCATGGGCGCCGGCAGGATTGCTTCTAGGGGGGTGCAACAGGGCTGCATTGGTGCCCCCCCCCCCCCTATCGGCCCAAAAATTTCCAGGCTGGGCGACCTTTTTTTTTTTTTTTAGCTCTACTACTGCCCAGACGGCGACCCAGGATGTCAGGGGGGTGCAAGTGCACCCCCTTGCACCCACCTCCCGGCGCCCATGTATATCAGATCTGCTTTACACCCCTTGCTTCTTTTTGCAACATTACATCCTTATCTCAAAACAGTGACACTCCTGTATCCACAAGAACGATGTAGCACTTCGATGGATTTTCAACGTAAAACAGTTTCAGAGTTATGTAACACACTTGATATTGCGGTTTCAAGACACGTTTTATCGTAACATTTACGTCAAATCCGTTTCTTTTTTTCGTTACTAATGGGAAAACAAATGATAACATCGTCATCTCCAATCAGGAAGTACATTAGCCGTCAAAAATACTTTGGATTGAAAAGGAGGGATTACGTTAGTAAATCGAGGGATCCATAGTACCCACAAACACTGCCGCGTGTTCCGGGATCGTGCGAATCTGTTGTGCACTGGCAGAACCAGTTCTCGACCGAAAACCTCCCAGGTCGGTGGTGGAGGCTTTCGGAAATTCCGCTGGTCTGGACCCGGCGAATGAGTGCGATCGGTGATATTCCAGAGGGAGAGGAGCCTGCGTGGGGGGGCGGGGCACACCAAAACGGCGCCGGCCGCCGCCGCAGCCACCAGTCGACCGGCAGCCATGACAGCGCGCGGACTGCTGCAGACGGCCTGCGTGCTGCTGACGCTGCTGCGGACCCAAGCGCAGTCCGGGCCCACAGCAGTCCCGGACCACATCATGCGCGGCGTGCCCACCAGGCCCACGGCCGCCGCGCAAACACTGCCAGGTACAACTAAATGCCCTCAGTTTTCGAATCAACCACAACGGTATACATGTACTTCCAATACTCATCTATAGTACTTCAAAAACAGTCTGATCTGAAGCAAATTATGACGATTATGTTCTGTAATCAGTTACAAGCAATCACGATTTACTTTAAAGCACATTACTACTTGGTAGACTTCGATTCTTCTTTTTGCACGAATACAGCATATTGCACACACAACAGTGTGTCCAATATGCTGTATTCGTGTGTGTATTTTAAATACAAGACAGCTTCACCCCGTTCATATCTTATCTTGCTCCCTTCATTTAACAGCGCAATATCTTTTAGATACAGTAAAATCTTGTAACACAGATACACTTCAGCTGTTTAGAATGTACAGTATCATTATCGTTAGGGACCATCTCCAGTTTTTCGGGTGCGGTTTACGAGCCTTCCTGTCTTTCCATTTTGGTGGTTATAAACGATCGTCTTCCACTATCTCCTGACTAGAAACATTTCCTTGTCCATAATAGATCCGTAGTTGCAGTATCTTCTCTCTATGTCCTCCTTCAGTTGGTCTGTCCTTCTTCTTCTTGGTCTTCCCACTGGTCTTTTGCCCGTTATCCTTTTTTTCAAATAAACTTTTGGTAATCTTGTACTCTTCATTCTTTTAACATCCAAAACTATTTAAGTCTAGATGACCTAAGTCTCTCTTCTATCGATTTCTTTAACTCTTGCTTTCATCTATATGATCAAGTATCATTTTCCCTAGGGCAGAAACATCATTTCACATGCTTAGATCTTGCTGAAGTCCTTTGATGTTAGTGTGCAAGTTTCCAGAGCATATGTGAGGATAGGAATGAGATTTTGTTCTCCCGGGAACCTTCATGTCGTATAGTAAGCTGCACGATACTGCAAAAGTTTATACACCTTTTTAATTTGGAAGTAAATATTAAAGAAGCTGGATTACGTATACTAATTAATAAATTTGCGCAAAATTATTTTTCATAAGAGGTCATAATTGGCAAAGCTTTGCTTTGCTCACGTGAAGTACGGTAGGATGCTCAGTGGCTCATATTCTTCGTCAATTAGTAGGTTCCTTTTTTCCTATAGGATTGCAGGATTGGGTTAGGTTCCCGCGAAAAATGATGTCTGCGCGCCATACTGAAACTCTATGAGTTGGGCGTCCAAACCATCCTTGGCGGTCTGTCTCGAGTAATGTACCTCTTTCTTAAAAACCATTTCCTTCTCTTTGTTTATAATATCTGCGTGCAGAATGACAGTATAAGACATATTTTGATGAGAAACAAACTCATAACTGGTTTGGCTAGTAGTATAGTAGGGGTGAATGACCTGATCCCTCTACAGGACAAAAACTGTACTAAGATCGCCATGGCAACAGCCTATTCTTCACTAATATTAAAATATAATAATTTAGGTATAAATTTTGTTATTTCTGTTGACCACTAATCCAAAACACCGCGTTAATGGTTGCGCCCCTTGAAAAATATTTGACCTCTAATGTAGACAGAGAAGCTATTGGTAAATAAACCAAATATTGTGGAAGTATGGCGGTCCTTGCTACATGAAACGTTTTCATAGGACACAGTGGAAATTTATTTATGATTACGACATGCTAAGGACAAAACTTTTAAGATCAGCAATGTTAATTCAATGGAATTATAAACCGAAAAGTTTGTTAACGATTTTTAATAT
Source organism: Vandiemenella viatica (assembly GCA_031002005.1). Classification (NCBI taxonomy): domain Eukaryota; kingdom Metazoa; phylum Arthropoda; class Insecta; order Orthoptera; family Morabidae; genus Vandiemenella; species Vandiemenella viatica. Next base: position 42,641,375 of record JARYHS010008075.1, on the reverse strand, counting down.
TTACAAAGAAGTCACCAGAAGTGGCTCTGTACTATGTGTTTGGTAGAACAGTATAGCCAATATTTGAGAGACAAGCCGTGGAAAATGTTGACTTATCATTGCCACTAATGTGTTTGTGCTGCAACACGAATCATTCACCACATTAATGTTCTTCGTTTACCCTTTCTCAAACGATTATTGCCATATCTCTAGTTGTTTTTATTTTTTAGAACCAAATCGCACCAAAGATTTCATCCTTTCCCAAAAGTTCTTTAGTATGCTATCATGAATCAGTACAAAATTCATTGACATTACTCAGACTTCGTCAAGTTAAATGTATTAGAAATATAAAGCTAGTATTATGAATATCTTACGTAAATGACTATAAGATCCGAGTTATATTTGGTTATATCTGCATTATATTGCTGTTACACCCAGTCAACACACTTGAAAAACATCTACATCATTTTATCATTTTCAACCTGCTTCGATTGGTTTTGGAACTTTTATTTGTATTGAACAGAATTCCAATACTTATTTCATAATCATGCTACTTTATTGCTATAATGACTCCTCAGATGTTTCCGCTCAGTCAGCTAATCACCAGAAGCATGTTATTCGACTTGGATTGCTCCAGACTCGGCCTGGAACTAACGATCTATCATCTAATTCTAGAAGTGGCTAGAAAGTTTTGTTTGCAGTTTTTGAAAATACTATACTGAAATAATGCATGTCTTGACTGAAATAATGCATTCGTAGTAGATGATGCAAAAGTTATTCTACTCAGCAGAAGTAGTGAGTAGAGGATGGAGAAGGCTCAATGGCATCACGATTGTGATTTTATCGTCAAATTGCTTTTGAAGAATATATAGATTCAAAATGAATTAATGTCTCCTAAGAACAAAAACTGTATAAGACTCACTTTTCTTTAGAATATTTGTAGTATTATTGTTCAAATGAAACCTTGCGAAAAATAACCACAGGAGAAAATGGAAGACGCTTTAAACCAATCGTTCCAGTAATAGAGATGATAATAACTGAAAGCTTTGAAATCAAATGCTTGTCTTAAAGAAACATGGTGCTTAATTGCATTATAAAAGTCTGTGACCAATTTAACTTCACTTATTACTTTATAAAACAAAATGTAATTTTCTGCTTCGGTGTGAAGATATTCTAAAACTACCACCGATTAGTGAAGTATTACTTCGTTTTCTCTTTTTGTTGTGATATTGGTTCGAAAATTATAAGGGTGGAAATATTCGTGTAATTGAATGCGTACGTATTAGACTCCGTTAATTTTTTATGTTAACCTTCGTGCTCTGCTTGGATTACAGTAATTAGCGAACTGTGGTATGTGAGGCCAGGTTTAAACTGTAGCGTGACGGGAAATGTCTACCGAAGAACGGTATGACGCGAGGCCGTGTTCAGACCAACGCCAGAGCCACGGTCATTCACTTGCGCAAGGGAGTGTCCACCAGCAGCTACACTCGGCACGTCTCGCTGTCAAACTGCTCAGATCGAAAACTAGTTGAGTGTTTTTGGGGAATATATACACGTTCAATATTTGGTGTAGTCCTCTACGGTAATATTGCGACCGAATAGTGAACTGAGAAACTTCTCCGAAAGCTAAACGTTGAAAGTGTGAATTTCACACATCCCGTTTCTGAAGTTGAGATTTAAGATCTGTTACCCAATGGATTAAAGAAACCCGAAAATACAAAGCCTACCTACATTTATGCGCAACAGCAGACCTATTACCAACAACCAAACTACAATACTAACAGAAAAGGAAAGATTGGTTGCTTCTTTTTATAATAGTGTTGTAGCTGACACAATATACAATTACGCCGCCATGTTAGACATAAACAAAAAATAACTGAACATATTTGCAAACACATTTGTATGAGGTCATATTATAAGTTAGAAGTCGAATGATGTTCTCCCTGGAAAGAGTTTAGTTCCTCCAAGGTAACACAGAGAACTGTTTCATAGCCGACGCAACGGCATCAATCGTTTCCCATATGGCACAGACTGAATGAAATTGGATTTTTATAGACTGCTGGCTTACTCAATGACTTGGCTCACTAGTCGGCTCGGAAAAGCATCTCCATCACCATGCAATTATAGAAAAGTAAATACAGTAGAATATTTATATTTTACCTGAAAGTTTCGAATTTTCTTAATCAAAAGAGCTACTTACTGATACGAGAGATGCAACATGTTACTGAACTTCAAAATCCTGTTATCTACTTTTTAAAAATGGTTTGAAATTAAAATCAGACGAATTATTTGGGACCATCGCGTTGGTTGTCATGTGACTATACCGGGCAGCTACTCGTCTCTGATGTAATCCTTACATAACCGGTAATGGTGATCCGAATATTCATTATTTCATTAACAAACACCAGCTCCTGGGTGATCATTGTGTTTTTCAGTCAGTTATTCAGAAAATCATTAAACAATTAGTACAACTTTCCTAACAAGCTTGGTGATGAATATTCTTTTGGGTGGCGGAAACATCTGGAATTAGAGCCTCATTACTGAGAGGACTGAATTATTCCTTGTTATTTGTTCTCACATTTGGAAATCAGAAGGCTCGTTGACTCTGTTTAGAAGCAGAAAATACCCGTCTATACTCTTCGTACAACTGCCACTCAAAATCCTAATTGTATTCATGTCTAAAAGTCGTTTGAAGATACGCGGAAAAATATAATATGAAGTTTCGTGTGTAAATATGCAATACGATTAAAAGTATTACTAGATAGAAGGCTCTTTTTTTGGTGAAACTGACATTTGGTTTTCCGCATTTAGAGTATCGCATTTCTCATAATTCGAATTCGGCATAAAGGTGTGATAGCTTCTAATGTGCCTCTCTAGTCATCTAAGCCCCTGTTCAGTAAATGGTTTCACAAAATTTAATGCAAAAAGGATGATGGATTTAATCATATATATTTTAGAGTTGAAACCTTCAGAACGCAAAATTCCAGGCAGTATATTACGTGAATTTATTCAGTGGCAATAGCAGCAATTTCTAGACTTGACGATTCGTTCGTTCTACTTGATTACAGTAATAGTGAAAAAAAAAATCAATTTGTAGAAGCCGTACTCAGCATGGAAAACCTAAATCGTGTTGGATGGACAAGAATTTGAAGTAGAATTCTCTTGTACAAGGACGTGAGAAGTAAGTAAAAAATAAATACTTACGTATCGTTATACGATGTGGTGACACAGTTTCTCTTTGTCACGCATTCCACCTCTATCGTTGCTGTACTACCAGTTAAATGTGAAATCCGAGCCATGTGGTGTTTTAGCATACTCATATCAACAGAGCAAAACTCTTAAAATTCTGAATTAAGAAGGGGAGCGCTTTATCCATTAAGTACCAGGCCGCAGTCAGTGGAAGTGATCATATGGGTCTCGCGAAAAATAATACATTATAAGCATAAAAACAAAGGATTTACGGTACTCCATGCTGGTATTACTTGGCTCACTGAAGAGAGTGAGAGCAGACATGATAGAGCTTTAAAATATACTTTCTTTAACATACGCAGAAAACAGCACTACTCCTTAAATAGCAGCAAAAAGGACGTATGAATAAAAACCAATAACAAAGATTTGTTTGTTTATACTTATCTACATTGGACTCTTTGACGTCACAGTAACAAAGTTTCTGTGTTTATCTAATTAATTAAATTCCGAAAAACGTATCTTGACGAACGTTCGAGATATTGCGTATTGCTACAGAAACTCCGTAGTCCCCACACGAAGGTCGCCCGGTCCTCTAAGAATGAGTGTTAAAGTTCATGGGTAACAAAACGACGTCGTATAGGTCGGAATTCACCGCCACCCACGTATTTCGTATATCGTACAGCATTGTTCCATACTGGACAAACCTACACGTCTTTTATTCATCGATAAGGCAGCGGACGTTTGCGAGTTTCACTTATAAGCAAAAATGTGTTGTTATTGCGGTTGCAGGGAGTGATGTATCTAATTTGCACAACATTGGCGTGATTTTTTGGTGCTTCCTTTCAATTATGAAATTGTGATTCGTCGAAATCTAGGACATTAGAATCGGGATAGAATCGGGAACCACAGAAAACCGAAACCGAGTGTCAAGTCCAAACGTTAACTGCACTCTCACCAGGCCCTGCGGGATTGGCGCGCCTGCTGATTTACTAGAACATGCACTTACCGAGTTAACGATTCAATGACAAGAGTTCCAAATTTAAAATAAGAACTCAAAATTACTCAGATCAAAAGAATAGTCCTTTAGGGATACTGACATAGTGGTCTGCACATTCGCTGTACCAATATTTATTTCATCTTCCCTACGTCATACATTTTACCTTAAAGCAAATAATTCAAATTTTTGTGGAAGGTAAATGTGCAGTTATTTTTCCTTTAAAATAATTGATTAGAAGTGTTTGGGTAGTCTGTACAATTTAGCTAAGCTACGTAACTAAGGCGCATCTGACTGTGAGCTTGTGTGTGCAGCAGAGGCGGCGACGCTGCCAGTGGACATGCCGGCCTGCCGGACCTGGTGCGCATGGTTGCCCTGACGACGGCTGTACTGGAGGAGGGCACGCTGTGCGGCCGACACAGCGCCGACTACCTGGACGCCCTCGCAAACTTCACGCTCTGGGCTGTGCAGAGTGAGTGCTCCAATCACACCATCAGGCAATAAGTACTCGGTCCTGCTATTCTTTGGCATGGACTTTTTAACTTACTATTACTTCAGGGTACGCCCCCTTTTCGTCAAAAGAAAAAATCCCACCCCTCCCCCCACTCCACCACAATTTTATTATTAATAAGGTAATGCCTCTTTTCAGTACTAGCAGTAACATCTCAGTGGGAAAATTCGCTAAGTATGTTATTTAGAACAGTGGTACGCGTACCCCAGAGTACGTGAGGATGCTTCAAGGGGTACACGTGTAATCTCTTAGTTAACGCAATCACTGAAAAAAAAAAAATACAAATATACTGTCGTCAAACTCTTTCACTGTGTGTGTGAATTACATTACTGAAATATATCTAAAAAACTGGTTTATTTTTTTATTTATCATTTTAGGCGTAAACGAAGTGATTTCTTCATGAAGTGGTATTCGCGAAAAACTAATTGGAAAATACTGTGTTTAGAATAAAGGTTCTCGTCTCGAGGAACGACGAAGGAAACGTAGCACTTACGACATGTGGAACTTTGGGACG
>JARYHS010008075.1:42507929-42635188 GCA_031002005.1 Vandiemenella viatica | reverse complement strand
TTGATGAGATCCCTGCAGAACTTCTTAAATCTCTAGGAGAGGAAGGAATCGAAAGATTATTCAAGCTGATATCAAAAAGTTATGAAACAGGAGAAATTCCAACTGATTTTAATAAAAATATCATCTTCACACTTCCAAAGAAAGCACAAGCCGACAAATGTGAGAATTATCGCACCATTAGTCTAACATCACATGCTTCAAAATTACTGACCAGAATAATATACAGAAGGATGGAAAGGGATAGTGGGTGAAGATCAGTTTGGGTTTAAGAAAAATCGCGGTACAAGGGAAGCAATTCTGTCTTTGAGGTTAATACTTGAAGGGCGGATCAAGAAAAACAAAGAAACTTTTATGGCATTTGTTGATTTAGAAAAAGCTTTTGATAATGTTGGGTGGGACAAGAAGTTCAAAATTTTAAAGAAGTCAGTCTAAAGTATCGAGATAGAAGAATACTCTATAAACTATATAAGAATCAAGTGGCTGTAATATAAGTAGAGAATCACGAAAGACACGCATCAGTTAAAAAGGGTGTGAGACAAGGTTGTAGTCTTTCCCCGTTAATATTCAACTTGTATGTAGAAGAAGCAATGAAGAAAGTCAAAGAAAGATTTCCATGTGGCATAAGTTTTCAGGGAGAAAAAATCAGTATGCTACGATTTGCTGACGACATTGTCTTATTAGCAGAGAGGGCTGAGGATATTGAGAAGTTATTGAATGGCATGAACAAAATACTGAAGGAAGATTTTGGACTGAATATAAATCAAAGTAAAACAAAAGTGATGAAATGTAGAAGAAATGACACCAATACTAGCAGATTAAATATAAAAATAGGATCTGATGCAATAGGAGAAGTGAGTGAGTTCTGTTACTTGGGAAGCAAAATTACAACCGATGGCCGAAGCAGGAATGATGTTAAAAGCAGAATAGCACTAGCAAAAAGAGCCTTCATGAAAAAGAGAAACCTTTTAGTTTCAAATATTGATCTAGGAATTAGAAAGAACTTCTTAAAACTCTATGTGTGGAGCACAGCACTTTACGGAAGCGAAACATGGACTTTAGGAATACCGGAAAGAAACAAACTTGAAGCATTTGAATGTGGTGCTACAGAAGAATGCTTAAAATTAGGAGGACAGACAAAGTAAGAAATGAACGAGATTTTGAAATGATGGGTCAGAAAAGAAGTTTATGGAAGAAGCTTACAGGAAGAAGAGACAGGCTGGTAGGTCATATTTTGAGACATGCTGGATTGGTTAATTTGTTAGTGGAGGGAACAGTTGAAGGTAAGAACTGTAGAGGTAGACAGAGATTAGAATATATGAAGCAGATAATTGAGGACGTGGGTTGTAAGGGGAATGAAGAAATGAAGAGGTTAGCACAAAAAAAAGAAAAAAGAAAATAGTATAGATGCAAGAGCAAAGAGTAGAGTGTTAAAAGAACTTTTTTGGCGGACATATGAAGAGCAAGTGCATAGGAAGAAAGATGACAATATAGCGGACGTATTGTACTTCGAGATATTCTGTTAATATATAGGATGAATGCTGAAAGAATAAGTAAGTTGCGTGTAAAAGATGTGGGAAAATAAAATATATTAATTTAACAAAATTTGGAATAATAAGTTTGAAGATTATAGAATGAAATTGAATAAAAAAAAACCGTGGCACTAAAAATAAGTCGAAAGAATACATACTGTCATATAAAATTACAAGACCACCAAGTTGAAGTTGTTGACCAATTAAGCTACCTGGGGAGCATAATTGCTAGTAACGGTAGAAGTGAGTTAGAAACAATGAATAGAGTAACCAAAGGAGCCAACTTCTACAGTACCGTGCGGGGCTTACTATGAGACATGAAGGTTCCCAGAATAACAAAAATTGTCTTGTACAAATCATATGTCACATATGCTTTGGAAACTTACACACTAACATCAAGGGACCTTAGCAAGATCCAAGCATGTGAAATGAAGTTTCATAAAACGGCCCTCCAGAAAACTAGATTTGAACAGATAAAGAATGATGAGATTAGATCAAACCTAGAGCTAAGGGAATCCATGGAAGAGAGACTTAGGTCATCAAGACTTAAGTGGTTTGGGCATGTCAAGGAAATAACTAGTACAAGACTACCAAAAACTTATTTGGAAAAAAGGATAGTGGGTAAAAGACCAGTGGGAAGACCAAGAAGAAGATGGACAGACCAACTGAAGGAGAGAAGAGGCTGGAACTGGGAATATATCACGGACACAGAAACTTTTCTGGATAGGAGACAGTGGAAAACGATACGATCATCTACAACAACCAAGGCTCGCAAACCACACACGGGATACTGGAGTGGTCCCCAACGATAATGATCCTCTCCTAAATACCTGTTGCCGTTTTGCATACCAGTTACAGTAATATAAAACTGAGAACTGAAACTATGTAAACAAACTATAAACACAGAGAGATGAAACTACGTAAACAATGGTCAAAGCCAGCACACTCGACCGTTTGCGTCATTGCCACATTTTATTTTTGTATTTATGAAAGATAATTTATTTGTGTACCCAAATAAATATAGTTTAACTTTTAATCCAATATTTTGCAATATTTTCTTATTCAATTGATAAAGTAGAATAAAAAGTTATTTTCAGTTAATATTTAGATAGCTTTCGTAATGTTATATATATTTAGAAAAAATATTAAAATACAGAGAATTATACTGTAAAAACAATTGTACTACAGAAATCAAATTTTTATGAGTGAATCGTAAGTTTTACATGTATACAATAACGGTAAAACAAAGAAGTATATCTCGTCTAAAAAAACTCACACTTTTTTTGGCAATGTTGTTAGAATTATACGAAATATACTTGAAATAAATTAATTATATTTGACACTGTGTTTACTCCATCACTACCACTCCAAAAGTTTCAGTCAAAATTTCCATCGATTCCTATTTGTAGTTTCTATTTAATATCGAAAACCCCATGAAAATGATCCATACAATTCCGAGAAAATACTTTGGACTGAGAGAATATTTTGGGTGCCCGTGCCGCTATTGGGTAGTGTGCAGAACTGGGCACAGTTAATCAAACAGTTAACTTCATTAATCGGCTACTTAAAACGTTAACTTCGATAATCGTTAAAGCGTTACAGTTTTGCAAATTTAACGCAAGTTACAGTTATCCGTTAAATGGTAACCATCAACAATACTTCTACCAAATCAATTTTTTATAAAGGTGAATAACACGCCAATGCAATTGAATTTTGTTTATTTTGGTGTCGTACGCGTTTCGCTCTATATCAAGAGCATCATCAGCGACATATGTTACTTTTTTAGTTTTTTCTCATGATCAGGGTTAGCTTCTGTGTGTATGTTTTGTAGAATTTGCTGAAGGTATGAAGCACTATACTGCACTGACCAAATTTCACATTGATACTACAGGGTGCGGCAAAAAGATCTGACGGTTTTAAAGTACAAACAACATGAAAAATAAAAGTGATACAAAATATTTTATTGCTTATTACAGAAGGGTATTCATGAAAATTAATGACAATAACATCAGAACAACCAATTTCATCCGTTTAAGATGTGAAGATAACGTCCTTTAAATGACGTCCGTCTTTGAACAAGCATTCTTCCAGCCTTGCACTGAAGCTGTTGAACACCTGCTCTAACATTGCACAAGGCAGGCTGGCGATTTCTTGGCGTATGGATTCTTTCAGTTCGTCCAGTGTGCGGGGTTTGTTTGTGTAAACTCTTGCTTTAAGGAGTCCCCACAAGAAAAAATCACAAACGCTAAGGTCTGGAGAGCGAGCTGGCCATTCAATGTCCCCAAAACGCGAGATCACTCGACCATGAAACGTCCATAACCTCACTGGCTGTATGGGCAGTTGCCCCATCCTGCTGGAAACATATCCTACTGCGCACCAAACGATTTCTCTTAAGTTCAGGGATCATGAAGTTTTTTAGCATCAACAAATAACGTTCCGAATTGACCGTAACGGTTCGACCACCCTCTTCGAAGAAGTATGGCCCAATGACACACCTTTTGGTTACACCACACCACACGGTAACCTTAGGACTATGCAGAGGACGTTCATGCAGTTGTTCCGGATTTGTAGCCCACCAATAACGAAAGTTCTGTTTGTTCACATAACCATCCAGATGGAAATGTGCCTCGTCGCTCATCATTAAAAATTTTTCATCCGTCAGCATTGCAATCATCTCTTCTGCAAATGCTTTACGCTTTGCATAGTCATTAGGCTTTAACTGCTGGACAATAGCCATTTTGTACGGGTGGAAGTGCAGATCGAAACGCAAAATTCGTCTTACCGAGTGGTCAGACATGTGCAAAGCAGCAGCTTGTTTGCGGGCCGACCGCCGAGGACTGGCTTCCACAGCTTCTCTTACTCGATCGATATTCTCTGGCGTCCTAGATGACCGTGGTCGACCTGTTGACTTCTTTTTTAACGCTGAACTGGTAGCTCTGAAGGTGCTCACCCATAGCATAATGGTGTTCCGAGTTGGGACTCTTCCTTTTGGACTCACGTTAAATCGTCTACGGAACTGCCGCTTAACAGCAACGCAGGAATCGCCACTTTTAAAAAACGCCTCGACAACAAACGCACGGTGTTCACCCGACCATTGTTCCATGGCTACTACAAATGTTCACGTGTGGGCTCTGGATTGCGCCTATCCCCACCACCCCCCACCATCTACTCACTCGACAATAGGGCGGCGAAAACCGTCAGATCATTTTGCCGCACCCTGTATTATTTACCGTTTTCAAAACATGAGAAAGTAAACACCACGCCATGTTTTTCTTCTACCAAATGTCCCTCTGGAAATTGAGTTCTTACTGCGGTTCAACGTTTTAATCAGCTTCTCAAACGTATCAGATGCTACAAGTAAAATGCTACATGCAACGGAAAAGTTTACAATGCAATGGTCCACACCAGCTTGAGATACGGCGCTGTCGGTGACTACGATGCCAATAGTTTTACCAATGCTTTGTTGACGTAACCTTTTATTAGCAGATGGAGATTAAAAAAAAAATACTTTTACTGCTATCTACACCAGAGTCCACAGCACTTGACGAAGACTTTGAATTATTTTTCCTTATACCACGAGTTGTCACTGCTGCTACTTTTTCTTCAAACTGTAAATATTTAGATCTATGCATTCTTTTCATGTGTTGTTTAAGATTATTAAGGCTATAAATGTGAGTCTTGATTAGTGAAAGTTTAGACAAATACAATTTGAATTTACAAATCAATTGTTCTCCTAATCTTGATTTAAATGCACTATAATCGCATTAATGTGGCCAAGAATTTTTAATATTCTCGTTGACATTGCTAGCGTTTCTGATTTCACTAACAGGTTCTAGATCTTCAGTTTCCATGAATAAATCATGTAGCGAATATCAATTTTTATCACATTCAAACTCCAAACTAATACAAACTAAAAAGTGGCACTATATTCGTTATAAGTTATAAAAATATCCAAATCAATCACTGATCGAATTTGAAACGTCTAGTGAGCGGCGGTTTGTAGACTTAAAATGCAAACCCTCCATAACTATAGCGTTCCTGCTCATACCCACGCCATGCCTAATATAACAGTTATATGATTACGTATCATACTCGCACTTCGCATTACCGATTTCTTACCAGCGTGCCGTGGCGTTCAATTTAAACAAACGAAATGACTTCAACAACCAATGTAACGGACTAAATTAACGGATGTTCAATATAACGGAATTTAAGAAGAACGTTAATGACTTTTAGGTTAACTTAGAAGTTAAATTTTTACAATTTTGTTAATTAACGATTTACGGATTAAAGGTTTTCTACCCAGCTGTGGTAGTGTGAGGCTGTTTCCTATCGATGTTTCATCGTGGCCGCATAACGATCACTCAATAAGTCGAGCGAGCTTGCTCTGGCCTTACGATTGTTTAAATGTCTTCATCTCCTCATATTTATTCTTTGTTTGCATAGCTTCACCTCCCAATTTTACACTACTATTTACTTTCCTCACAAACTTTCCTGATGAGGTTGCATATCAAACCCTCTATCAACGAATCTACCATTCATGTAAAAATAATAGGCCTGTAATTTTAAACCTTATATGTCTCCCCTTTTCCAGTCCCCAGGTCAGCAGCGAATCTTCAGACTCACTTCTTTCAGGTTCTTTCTGTTGGGCAGCCAAAGAAGTTGGAATGAAGCTGTCAAGTTATACTGCATCCAGGTCAGGACAAACATTTCATTGCTTCCAAAACTCAATCTTGTCTCTATGTGGAAGGCAAAATGTAGGGTGCTTTGAACTGTAGCACAATGAACGCCAACTAGTTAAACCAACTGTGCTTCTTCCAATCTGCGAAAAGGGATGAAATTTTCTTCTCTCTCCTTCGTAAAGTATTTCCGAGGGAGTTATTCTGCAGTATATTTTCGTCGTATGTCACATTTCTACTTCTTGTGTGGCATTCGTTGATGGCAGGAACTCTCATTCCCCACTCAGAATGACTCCTTTACGATAAAAAATAAAAGTGAACAAAAATTGCATCCTTTATTTATGTCGGATTTTATAAAATTATTGCCAAGTGTAAAGTATTTGTTAAAGTGGTTTGCTAACCTAAATACAGCTTGTCAACGGATTTGGTTTACATTAATGCTGGAACATGTATTTTTAGCTCATTGTGCCCCTCATTTGGCCAGACTTTATTTTAATTAATTCTTTTCCATTTCTGTTCTGCATGCAGTTTCACTAGAGTCTCCACCGTCAGTTAACTTCGTTGTTGGCAATTTTATATAACTTTCCATGCTGACACTAAATAGTTTTATTTTGACTTCAAATTAGAGACTCAATGACTTGTCCTTATATTTAATTTAACTGGAATGGAGCACAGGCTCCAGTGGCAATTGCCCTACATTCCCATCTTCCCCCTATCCTGTACCCACCTCCATTTGCCCTTTACAAATTTTATCTTTACATTCTTTGAACGTTTTCGGTAAATTATTCATCATTTCTCTTGGTAACTCAGACCAATCCCCGACACCCTTACATAAAAAAGAGAATCTTCCCACACCCTTGTGCCTGAAATCCAGTGCCAGCTTGTGGTCATGGTCATCTTTTCCCTTCCATGCACTACTTTTCATACCTACTGCAATATGTTTCCATGCCTCTTCCCCAGTATACGCCCTGAACACTCCCATGAACCTCCTCATCCTCCTCCTGTGTTGCAATGAATCCCATTTCGGCTCCTTTATCATATCCATCACTGATTGCATCCTGCGATAATTTCCAGAAACAAATCTAGCAGCCCTTTTTTCCACCCTCTGAAGCTCCTGTAATTGATACATAAAATGAGGGTCCCATTCTACACTACCATATTCCAGCAGTGGTCTGACCAAAGTTTTGTATCCCAACTCCTTTACTTCTCTCGTACATCCCCTCGTCACTCTCTCCAACAAGTGCAGAAATTTGAAACCTTTTCCTACTACCTGTACAATGTGTCCTGCCTAGTTAAGCTTGTTATCAAATGTAATGACAAGATATTTACATTTCAAGTCTTCAGCGAGCAATTCTTTCCCCAACTTATATTCATAATTAATCTTCTGTTGTTTATCTGTGTAGCAAATAAGCTGACTCTTCTTTGCATTTATCTTCATATCATGTTTACCAATACAACTAGATATCCTGTCCACATCACCCTGCAACTGTTTACAGTCCTCTATCGTTTTGATCCTTTTATATGGCATTGTGTCATCTGCAAACAATCTAATTTCAGATAGTAAACAATCAACACAATTATTCATTAGAATAATGAATAGCAATGGTCCCAATACGCTACCATGCCGCACTCCCAGTTTTACTTCCATTTCTTTTCATACTGCAATTCTTACCTTAACTTTCTGTTTTCTACCTTTTAAAAATTCTTCTACCCAGCAAACCACTTTCTCATTCGCTCCAATAGTTTTTACCTCATTTACTACCATTTTGTGGTTCACTCTGTCAAACGCCTTTCAGAGATCTAGTGCTACACTATCAATTTGGCCTCCCTTGTCCATTTCATCTGAAATATCTTGCATATATCCCACCAACTGAGATTCGCATGAATATCCTTGCCCATGTTGCTAATTTGAAAACCACTTACGTTCCTCACATATATTTCTGATGTGGTGTGACACCGCTGATGTCAAACTGATTGGCCTGTAATTATCACCTCTATTTTTCACCCCCCCCCCTTTTATGTACCGGTACTACTAATGCACTTTTTCAGTCCTGTGGTAAGCAGCAAGTATTCAGACTCAATTTAAATAATATTTCAAGATATTCCTCTTTTCAACTTTATTATGTTTTGCTAGGTGAATGTTATTTTAGGAATGCAGACGCCACCTGCATAAATGTCTGAATGTCCCAGAGCCGCAAGAACAATTTACCTAAATAACAGTTTAAGGTTTCTATTATTTTTTCCACAATGATGTCTTTATCGCTGTATATAAGGATATTTCGAAATATTAGACTTTAATTGCTTCTTTTATTTTGTACATTTGGCTGTGTTTTGTTTAATCACTTGCTTCCAAGTCCATGAAAATAGTGTTTGCAATTGTTTAATTTAGTATTAATTAATGCTTATAACCTCGATTTTGTAATGACGGGATGATGCACATTTCCGGTTCCATCTTCTTCCATTGCGCAATTCTCTTCATAATTAACATGTAAATGTAAACTAATTGCATGTATTTCTTCCTGGTTGGTTTCAAATTTTTAATTTAAACCGAAAAAATATCGAAGCATCAAAAAACTGGTACGTATATCTGCGCGTACGCGGCCAACAAGTGAAACCTCTACTCGTATTTTGCTGTATATTTATCCAGTGTATTTTCTGCTTTGAATTTTTTGATGTTTTTAATGTTGCGCACTCGAATGGGCGAACGATACTATCTTTATTTTATTTGTACTGTAAATAGAATGATTATTCAAGTTATTCTCGTAAACAAATAAAAATTATTAAACAGTTAAAGCACAATTAGCTAGATTAAAGACTATTGCATGTTGTCTTAGTCTGTATTTTGTATTTACAGCTTGCATATCGGTGAACACATTGGAAAAAATTATGTGATAACCATTCCTGCAATCAATTTTCGGTAATAACTAACACAAAGCCCGTAAATAAATTCCTGGCGCATAATTTAAATAATTTTTAAAAAGTCGAATAACTCATTCCCACTGCTGTAAGGAGTACGGAATGTTGAATTCGCATGCGCACTGAACGTGTAACCACATAACGCTAAAAATTTCTTCCTATGGCGCCAAAAGAAATTTCACTTCAAAAAATAAACAGCTAATATAAATAAATAGGTAAAAATAAATGGGTAATAAAATATGTGGGTAATCTAATAGCAGGAAATATAACGAAAACGTTTCCTTCAAACGATTATAAATAAACAAAATGCAACTAATAATTAATATGTGATTTTAAACGAACATACTTTTGTTTAAAACATATTGAACCACCATAAAAACAAAGATGGTAACTTGAATTCCTAACGATTTCTGTGGACAGAGGAGAAATCATCTGTGGCCGCCGTTAGGCCAGGCACGTGACCTCACAGCGTTACAAACTGTCCCAGTATCGGTAATGATCCTTAGAGTAAGTGAGTTAACTAACGAAAATGTGACCATAATGTGTCTAAGAAAGGTGTGTCATAGATGGATATTACAGATTAGTATTCTGCCGGTGGCTTCTCGTAATCTAGCAATACAGCGTTCTAGGAATTCCATATTTCTTTATCTAAAACACGATGCTATAGCAAGCAATCGGTTGCTGCTACTAATTTGGTTTTTCTGATAACAATTGTATAAGGTACCGAAATGATGAGTAGTTGCGGTAGATTTGACGAGAGTGTAAGATTACTTACCCGGCTCGCAGCTCTAGCGCGCGGCCTCGTTGCTAGTGTCGTGTTCTCGCATGTTCGGGATGCGCTCTCCTCTCCTAATGGCTTCAGCTCGCCTCACGATAACAATACCAGTCCTCGCGTCTCTCAGTAAGCTTGTGGAAAACAAACCACGACCGGTGCCGCGCCTAGTTTTCCCTTAGAAGACAAACCAATTTCACATCACGTAAACAACTTATAGTAACCAAGATTTCAAATCATCAGAGTCAAGGTAGTTCCTTTCTACTGTCAACAGCTCTTTTAACGTATATTTTAGAGTTCGCTGAAAATAACAGCTGACTGCTCGATCGTATTATCTCGAATTGGTTTCTATATTTGTACATATGAAATATACCAACTGGATGAACTGAATGCAAAGATTTCTAAAACACTGTACTTCACTGCTACCAAAAATAAATTTTGTCCTTATTATAAGTTACACAGTTTTTTTTTTTTTTTTTTTTTTTTTTTTTTTTTTTTTTTTTTTTTTTTTTTTTAGGGTGAAATATGCTTGGCCTTAAGAAATGCTCAGTATTTTTCTCGATGTTGTGACTGAAATCAGCTTGAAGGTAACGGGAATAGTCGTATTTATTATCCCATTCTGTAGATGGTCTCGTTAATACTCCAACCGTCCAAAGCTAGTTACTATTTCTCGAATAACAGTGGAGTTTCGAGTTCCAGGTGACACTGGATAAACGGCTAACAATTTTAATCAGGGTGACCGGCATGCAGGGAACTAGGCGTGTTGTACCTGCCCGTATATTACAGACAGCGACATTTGTTAATCAGAGCGCTGCTCAGTACCTAGGTGCGAGTACAGGCAAGTTACGGCGGTACTTCTGCTATACAGTTCTGGATATCGTCGAACGATGAAATAATAATATTTTGGGTATTCATATTTCGTATGTGGTTAATTTCTACAACAAAGTGAAATTCTTAATCGTCTTATTATGAGGGTGGTCCGAAAAGTTATGACCATCGGCGATAGAAAGAGATTATGGTGATTCTATATCGTAATGGTTTAGTAGAAAATTTATGCGGAAATTGATAATACAAAATTATTTATAAAATTTCGTATTTATAGTCATCCGAAAACACTTGCATCCATATTCGAAGCAAAAATTTATCGTGTAAAGTTTTATATCAGATCTGTTTTACACCCCTTGTTTCTTTTTGCAACATTACATCCTTATTTCAAAACAATGACACTCCTGTATCCTCAAGAACGATCTTGCACTTCGATGGATTTTCAAAGTAAAACAGTTTCAGAATTATGTAACATATTTGATCTTGCGGTAGCAAGACACGTTTTATCGTAACCCTCACGTGAAATCCGTTTCTTTTTTCGTTACTAATGGGAAAACAAATGATAACATCGTCATCTCCAATCAGGAAGTACATTAGTCGTCAAAAATACTTTGGATTGAAAAGGAGGGATTACGTTAGTAAATCGAGGGATCCATAGTACCCACAAACACTGCCGCGTGTTCCGGGATCGTGCGAATCTGTTGTGCACTGGCAGAACCAGTTCTCGACCGAAAACCTCCCAGGTCGGTGGTGGAGGCTTTCGGAAATTCCGCTGGTCTGGACCCGGCGAATGAGTGCGATCGGTGATATTCCAGAGGGAGAGGAGCCTGCGTGGGGGGGCGGGGCACACCAAAACGGCGCCGGCCGCCGCCGCAGCCACCAGTCGACCGGCAGCCATGACAGCGCGCGGACTGCTGCAGACGGCCTGCGTGCTGCTGACGCTGCTGCGGACCCATGCGCAGTCCGGGCCCACAGCAGTCCCGGACCACATCATGCGCGGCGTGCCCACCAGGCCCACGGCCGCCGCGCAAACACTGCCAGGTACAACCAAATGCCCTCAGTTTTCGAATCAACCACAACGGTATACATGTATTTCCAATACTAATCTATAGTACTTCAAAAACAGTATGATCTGAAGCCAATCATGATGATTATGTTCTGTAATCAGTTACAAGCAATCACGATTTACTTTAAAGCACATTACTACTTGGTAGACTTCGATTCTTCTTTTTGCACGAATACAGCATATTGCACACACAACAGTGTGTCCAGTATGCTGTATTCGTGTGTGTAAGTATTTTAAATACAAGACAGCTTCACCCCGTTCATATCTTATCTTGCTCCTTTCATTTAACAGCGCAATATCTTTTAGATACAGTAAAATCTTGTAACACAGATACACTTCAGCTGTTTAGAATGTACAGTATCATTATCGTTGGGGACCATCTCCAGTTTCTCGGGTGCGGTTTACGAGCCTTCCTGTCTTTCCATTTTGGTGGTTATAAACGATCGTCTTCCACTATCTCCTGACTAGAAACGTTTCCTTGTCCATAATAGATCCGTAGTTGCAGTATCTTCTCTCTATGTCCTCCTTCAGTTGGTCTGTCCTTCTTATTCTTGGTCTTCCCACTGGTCTTTTGCCCGTTATCCTTTTTTTCAAATAAGCTTTTGGTAATCGTGACTCTTCATTCTTTTAACATCCCAAACTATTTAAGTCTAGATGACCTAAGTCTCACTTCTATCGATTTCTTTAACTCTTGCTTTCATCTATATGATCAAGTCTCATTTTCCCTAGGGCAGAAACATCATTTCACATGCTTAGATCTTGCTGAAGTCCTTTGATGTTAGTGTGTAAGTTTCCAGAGCATATGTGAGGATAGGAATGAGATTTTGTTCTCCCGGGAACCTTCATGTCGTATAGTAAGCTGCACGATACTGCAAAAGTGTATACACCTTTTTAATTTGGAAGTAAATATTAAAGAAGCTGGATTACGTATACTAATTAATAAATTTGCCCAAAATTATTTTTCATAAGAAGTCATAATTGGCAAAACTTTGCTTTGCTCACGTGAAGTACGGTAGGATGCTCAGTAGCTCATATTCTTCGTCAATTAGTAGGTTCCTTTTTTCCTATAGGATTGCAGGATTGGGTTAGGTTCCCGCGAAAAACGATGTCTGCGCGCCATACTGAAACTCTATGAGTTGGGCGTCCAAACCATCCTTGGCGGTCTGTCTCTAGTAATGTACCTCTTTCTTAAAAACCATTTCCTTCTCTTTGTTTATAATATCTGCGTGTAGAATGACAGTATAAAACATATTTTGATGAGAAACAAACTCATAACTGGTTTGGCTAGTAGTATAGTAGGGGTGAATGACCTGATCCCTCTACAGGACAAAAACTGTACTAAGATCGCCATGGCAACAGCCTATTCTTCACTAATATTAAAATATAATAATTTAGTTATAAATTTTGTTATTTCTGTTGACCACTAATCCAAAACACCGCGTTAATGGTTGCGCCCCTTGAAAAATATTTGACCTCTAACGTAGACAGAGAAGCTATTGGTAAATAAACCAAATATTGTGGAAGCATGGCGGTCCTTGCTACATGAAACGTTTTCACAGGACACAGTGGAAATTTATTTATGATTACGACATGCTGAGGACAAAAATTTTAAGATCAGCAATGTTAATTCAATAGAATTATAAACTGAAAAGTTTGTTAACGATTTTTAATATTAACAAAGAAGTCACCAGAAGTGGCTCTGTACTATGTGTTTGGTAGAACAGTATAGCCAATATTTGAGAGACAAGCCATGGAAAATGGTGACTTATCATTGCCACTAATGTGTTTGTGCTGCAACACGAATCATTCACCACATTAATGTTCTTCGTTTACCCTTTCTCAAACGATTATTGCCATATCTCTAGTTGTTTTTATTTTTTAGAACCAAATCGCACCAAAGATTTCATCCTTTCCCAAAAGTTCTTTAGTATGCTGTCATTAATCAGTACAAAATTCATTGACATTACTCAGACTTCGTCAAGTTAAATGTATTAAAAATATAAAGCTAGTATTATGAATATCTTACGTAAAGGACTATAAGATCCGAGTTATATTTGGTTATATCTGCATTATATTGCTGTTACACCCAGTCAACACACTTGAAAAACATCTACATCATTTTATCATTTTCAAGCTGCTTCGATTGGTTTTGGAACTTTTATTTGTATTGAACAGAATCCAATACTTATTTCATAATCATGCTACTTTATTGCTATAATGACTCCTCAGATATTTCCGCTCAGTCAGCTAATCACCAGAAGCATGTTATTCGACTTGGATTGCTCCAGACTCGGCCTGGAACTAACGATCTATCATCTAATTCTAGAAGTGGCTAGAAAGTTTTGTTTGCAGTTTTTGAAAATACTATACTGAAATAATGCATGTGTTGACTGAAATAATGCATTCGTAGTAGATGATGCAAAAGTTATTCTACTCAGCAGAAGTAGTGAGTAGAGGCTGGAGAAGGCTCAATGGCATCACGATTGTGATTTTATTGTCAAATGGCTTTTGAAGAATAAATAGATTCAAAATGTCCTAAGAACAAAAACTGTATAACACTCACTTTTCTTTAGAATATTTGTAGTATTATTGTTCAAATGAAACCTTGCGAAAAATAACCACAGGAGAAAATGGAAGACGCTTTAAACCAATCGTTCCAGTAATAGAGATGATAATAACTGAAAGCTTTGAAATCAAATGCTTGTCTTAAAGAAACATGGTGCTTAATTGCATTATAAAAGTCTGTGACCAATTAACTTCACTTATTACTTTATAAAACAAAATGTAATTTTCTGCTTCGGTGTGAAGATATTCTAAAACTACCACCGATTAGTGAAGTATTACTTCGTTTTCTCTTTTTGTTGTGATATTGGTTCGAAAATTATAAGGGTGGAAATATTCGTGTAATTGAATGCGTACGTATTAGACTCCGTTAATTTTTTATGTTAACCTTCGTGCTCTGCTTGGATTACAGTAATTAGCGAACTGTGGTATGTGAGGCCAGGTTTAAACTGTAGCGTGACGGGAAATGTCTACCGAAGAACGGTATGACGCGAGGCCGTGTTCAGACCAACGCCAGAGCCACGGTCATTCACTTGCGCAAGGGAGTGTCCACCAGCAGCTACACTCGGCACGTCTCGCTGTCAAACTGCTCAGATCGAAAACTAGTTGAGTGTTTTTGGGGAATATATACACGTTCAATATTTGGTGTAGTCCTCTACGGTAATATTGCGACCGAATAGTGAACTGAGAAACTTCTCCGAAAGCTAAACGTTGAAAGTGTGAATTTCACACATCCCGTTTCTGAAGTTGAGATTTAAGATCTGTTACCCAATGGATTAAAGAAACCCGAAAATACAAAGCCTACCTACATTTATGCGCAACAGCAGACCTATTACCAACAACCAAACTACAATACTAACAGAAAAGGAAAGATTGGTTGCTTCTTTTTATAATAGTGTTGTAGCTGACACAATATACAATTACGCCGCCATGTTAGAAATAAACAAAAAATAACTGAACATATTTGCAAACACATTTGTATGAGGTCATATTTTTAGTTAGAAGTCGAATGATGTTCTCCCTGGAAAACGTTTAGTTCCCTCAAGGCAACACAGAGAACTGTTTCATAGCCGACGCAACGGCATCAATCGTTTCCCATATGGCACAGACTGAATGAAATTGGATTTTTATAGACTGCTGGCTTACTCAATGACTTGGCTCACTAGTCGGCTCGGAAAAGCATCTCCATCACCATGCAATTATAGAAAAGTAAATACAGTAGAATATTTATATTTTACCTGAAAGTTTCGAATTTTCTTAATCAAAAGAGCTACTTACTGATACGAGAGATGCAACATGTTACTGAACTTCAAAATCCTGTTATCTACTTTTTAAAAATGGTTTGAAATTAAAATCAGACGAATTATTTGGGACCATCGCGTTGGTTGTCATGTGACTATACCGGGCAGCTACTCGTCTCTGATGTAATCCTTACATAACCGGTAATGGTGATCCGAATATTCATTATTTCATTAACAAACACCAGCTCCTGGGTGATCATTGTGTTTTTCAGTCAGTTATTCAGAAAATCATTAAACAATTAGTACAACTTTCCTAACAAGCTTGGTGATGAATATTCTTTTGGGTGGCGGAAACATCTGGAATTAGAGCCTCATTACTGAGAGGACTGAATTATTCCTTGTTATTTGTTCTCACATTTGGAAATCAGAAGGCTCGTTGACTCTGTTTAGAAGCAGAAAATACCCGTCTATACTCTTCGTACAACTGCCACTCAAAATCCTAATTGTATTCATGTCTAAAAGTCGTTTGAAGATACGCGGAAAAATATAATATGAAGTTTCGTGTGTAAATATGCAATACGATTAAAAGTATTACTAGATAGAAGGCTTTTTTTTGTGGTGAAACTGACATTTGGTTTTCCGCATTTAGAGTATCGCATTTCTCATAATTCGAATTCGGCATAAAGGTGTGATAGCTTCTAATGTGTCTCTCTAGTCATCTAAGCCCCTGTTCAGTAAATGGTTTCACAAAATTTAATGCAAAAAGAATGATGGATTTAATCATATATATTTTAGAGTTGAAACCTTCAGAACGCAAAATTCCAGGCAGTATATTACGTGAATTTATTCAGTGGCAATAGCAGCGATTTCTAGACTTGACGATTCGTTCGTTCTACTTGATTACAGTAATAGTGAAAAAAAAAATCAATTTGTAGAAGCCGTACTCAGCATGGAAAACCTAAATCGTGTTGGATGGACAAGAATTTGAAGTAGAATTCTCTTGTACAAGGACGTGAGAAGTAAGTAAAAAATAAATACTTACGTATCGTTATACGATGTGGTGACACAGTTTCTCTTTGTCACGCATTCCACCTCTATCGTTGCTGTACTACCAGTTAAATGTGAAATCCGAGCCATGGGGTGTTTTAGCATACTCATATCAACAGAGCAAAACTCTTAAAATTCTGAATTTAGAAGGGGAGCGCTTTATCCATTAAGTACCAGGCCGCAGTCAGTGGAAGTGATCATATGGGTCTCCCGAAAAGTAATACATTATAAGCATAAAAACAAAGGATTTGCGTTACTCCATGCTCGTATTACTTGGCTCACTGATTAACCTGAAGAGAGTGAGAGCAGACATGATAGAGCTTTAAAATATACTTTCTTTTAACATACGCAGAAAACAGCACTACTCCATAAATAGAAGCAAAAAGGACATATGAATAACAAATCAATAACAAAGATTTGTTTCTTTATGCTTATCTACATTGGACTCTTTGACGTCACAGTAACAAAGTTTCTGTGTTTATCTAATTGATTAAATTCCGAAAAACGTATCTTGACGAACATTCGAGATATTGCGTATTGCTACAGAAACTCCGTAGTCCCCACACGAAGGTCGCCCGGTCCTCTAAGAATGAGTGTTAAAGTTCATGGGTAACAAAAAGACGTCGTATATGTCGGAATTCACCGCCACCCACGTATTTTGTAGATCGTACAGCATTGTTCCATACTGGACAAACCCACACGTTTTTAGTTCATTAATAAGGCAGTGGACGTTTGCGAGTTTCGCTTAAACGCAAAAATGCGTTATTATTGCTGTTGCAGGGAGTGGTGTATCTAATTTGTACAACATTGGCGTGATTTTTTGGTGCTTCCTTTCAATTACGGAATTGTGATTCGTCGAAATCTAGGACATTAGAATCGGGATAGAATCGGGAACCACAGAAAACCGAAACCGAATGTCAAGTCGAAACGTTAACTGCACTCTCACCAGGCCTTGCGGGATTGGCGCGCCTGCTGATTTACTAGAACATGCACTTACCGAGTTAACGATTCGATGACAAGAGTTTCAAATTTAACATAAGAACTCAAAGTTACCCAGATCAAAAGAATAGTCCTTTAGGGATACTGACATAGTGGTCTGCACATTCGCTGTACCAATATTTATTCCATCTTCCCTACGTCATACATTTTACCTGAAATAGCAAATAATTCAAATTTTTGTGGAAGATATATGTGCAGTTACTTTTCTTTTAAAATAATTGATTAGAAGTGTTTCGGTAGTCTGTACAATTTAGCTAAGCTACGTAATTAAGGCGCATCTGACTGTGTGCTTGTGTGTGCAGCGGAGGCGGCGACGCTGCCAGTGGACATGCCGAGCCTGCCGGACCTGGTGCGCATGGTGGCACGGACGACGGCTGTGCTGGAGGAGGGCACGCTGTGCGGCAGACACAGCGCCGACTACCTGGACGCCCTCGCAAACTTCACGCTCTGGGCTGTGCAGAGTGAGTGCTCCAATCACACCATCAGGCAATAAGTACTCGGTCCTGCTATTCTTTGGCATGGACTTTTTAACTTACTAGGACTTCAGGGTACCCAAAGTTTTTTGTACCACGCCCCCTTTTCGTCAAAAGAAAAAATCCCACCCCTCCCCCCACTCCACCACAATTTTATTATTAATAAGGTAAATGCCTCTTTTCAGTACTAGCAGTAACATCTCAGTGGAAATTCGCTAAGTATGTTATGTTAGAACAGTGGTACGCGTACCCCAGGAGTACGTGAGGATGCTTCAAGGGGTACACGTGGTAATCTCTTAGTTAACGCAATCACTGAAAAAAAAAAAAATAATAGACAAATATTACTGTCGTCAAACTCTTTCTCTATGTGTATGAATTACATTACTGAAATATATCTAAAAAATCTGGTTTTATTTTTTATTTATCATTTTAGGCGTAAACGAAGTTGATTTCTTTCATGAAGTGGTATTCGCGAAAAACTAATTGGAAAATACTGTGTTAGAATAAAGGTTCTCGTCTCGAGGAAACGACGAAGGAAACGTAGCACTTACGACATGTGGAACTTTGGGACGTTCACAGGGCGTCGAAACTACCTCGCACTCCGCGTCGTCACCTCCCTCCCCCCCTCCCCTCCATTACATGTCTTCGCACCCCATTAGATGGGCGCCCCTCCCAGGTTGGGAATCTGTATACTTGGTCATCGTCGGTGCCTTAATAGCGGTTTTTTCAAATATATTTTAACTAATGTATCACTGTAGTTTAATACAGTTCCTAATACATGTTACAGAGGCTGTTTTCATTTTACTCACAGTTTTTCATTAGCATTATTATTTTGCAGTTGAAGAGTGTTTCAAACCAGCTTTAAACAGCAACAAATGTGCTTTTATAATCAGCAGCTCAGAAAAACAATTAAGTTTAAACGTAGCAACATAGTTGAGTAATATTCAATCCAGTGTGAATGTCATGATAAAGTACTTATCCAACTAAATATATAAGTTAACCGTGATACTATTAATAAAGGGTTAATAATAAGTACCTGTCACGTAGTAATGGCATTTCTAAAAAACAGTGATTCGACCAAAGTGTACCAAACAAACACAGGTTGTTTTAATCGCATTAGACAGTAAAACGATTAATTTTTTTTTTAAGGATTCAGCAATAGTTCTTTTTATAACATTTCTTAAAAAAATTCTCAGAACTATTTTTTTCACGTTGTGATAGCGTATCTTGGACACAATTTGTTAATATATTCACTGAAACTTGGAACATGCCGATTTGTTTATACTGTTTTTTGGAGAAAAACAGTGACATAATAGCGAAGAAATATTTTGTTAACCTGTAAATACATGCGATTTCAGCCAAACAATTATCAGCTGATTGTTTGGAAAAGTCATTTAGTTAGAAGTGAAGTCGTTTCTAAAAACAGAATTCTGTCAGGGAACAGTGATAATGTTGATGTGAGATTCGATGGATTTGAGGACCATTGCCTCTGACCACGGGACCTGTGGTTCTCCTTGTGTTGTACGCCCTCGATCTTGATCTTGAAACAAGCCTCGCGACTCAGGTTTTGCAGTGGAATGTCGTCCAGTATATCACGTTCACGGTCTTTGCCTACTGTGTCTAAATTAGCGCAGCTGGTCGGTGGGCTTAACCATTGTGGCTGAGTCATCTTGAACCTCGGTAATTAATTGGAAAAACTTTTTCTGATGAGACTAATATTAGCATCACGAAGTTGAATATTTATTCTTTTGTGGGAAAACATCAATTTCTTATTTTGACTTACAATTGAAAGAGTGACGTCGAGGAGCTAAAACTTACGTTCTACTAATTTCGATCTTCTCAAACCGTCTTACACCCGGCCACTTACTGTTATGATTTTTTGACGAGTGTTTCCATTACACTCCAGATATGTGATTTCGCAGTGTTACAGATTGTGGTAGCTGGCGACGTTCATGTAAGGTGGTATAGATTAACTAGAGCTCATTTGGGCTAGTAAATTTTGTTACACTGCTCTAATGTCCCAAATTTGTTTCACAAAATCAAAAATAAATTAGTAAAATCAAACAAACCTCACTCAAATCTGACGTCCTCAAATTTCCCGCAAATCAAAACATTATAACAATATAATTAATTTCTTTTATTGGCAACAGTTGCTTTAAAACTTCCTGCTCCATCCAACACCCAGGCTAACGAAATGTACGGCCAATTGTTCAACAAAATATACGAGCCATGTATCTTAACTGATAATAAAGTGACCGATTATAACTTAACTACATTATCAA
Source organism: Vandiemenella viatica (assembly GCA_031002005.1). Taxonomy (NCBI): domain Eukaryota; kingdom Metazoa; phylum Arthropoda; class Insecta; order Orthoptera; family Morabidae; genus Vandiemenella; species Vandiemenella viatica. The sequence goes on along the minus strand of JARYHS010008075.1, from coordinate 42,614,797 downwards.
ACGCAGATTTTCATTTAAAAGATTTATTGCATCTTCCTGTGCAAGGTTACAAGTAGAAATTAATTGGAATAGAAAACAAAAACACGGACTTGTAAATGTGCGCAATCCACTCGTTTCCTATTCAGCTGGCGAATCCAGTTATCTCTACATCAATATATCTTCATGGCAAATAATAAAAAATCAAATATTAGTCAAGAATGTTGAACTTTTCTGAAATATTGGCCTATTAGACTGGGAACTTTCTGACCGCCTATCGGAAATGTCGACGTCCCGAAACTGGTGTGGCAGTCATCAAGAAAAAAACCGATCCGTCCGATCATCTTTACAATCATTATATATTTGCTACCGGAAATACTTCAGTTGTCTCTTCCACTTGAAAAGGAGCCATGACCATACCCGGCAATTTCTGAGGGAAACTGGATCGGAATCATAGCAAAACAGACACCAGTTGTAAAACCAGTTTCTCTTGAAGGTGCAGGCAATGACCGAAGCTTATTAGTTGAATGGAATGTTGTTCAGCATTACCGGTATCTAACAAAATAAATCATAACATGAACTTCATTGTCATGCGAAGTCAATTAGATCACATTCTGCATCTCTGCACTTCAAATAAAAATCGTTTGTATATTTAACAGCATTTCATACAATGGCCTCATAATTTGTAGGGAAGTATTTTGTTGAACTGTTCATTGATCCCGCTGAAAATCTGTGTTCTGCTCGAATCGGCTTTCAATGTTCTTGTGATTGTCTACAGTGTATGACGCCTCAGTGAAGATTCCATCAGGAGTTCTCTATGGGTCAGTGTACCAGCTTGGACACTTTGATCAGTGTGTCGCTGTGAAGACATCTGGAATACAAGGGCAGTATTGTCTGCCAGAGATCACCTTCTCACCAGCTGCCCCTAGGCCAATGCCTGTTGATGGATTCAGCCTTGATTTCAACCCTGATGAATCAGCATGGCTCAAGCTGCAGGTATGTCTCAGCTGGAAAGTATTTCCACGTTACAGGATTAGGAGAAAATTCATTGGATAAGTAAGTTTATAATGTTGTAATGACTTTATATCAATGTATTGTATCATTATATATAATGTTTGGGAAATTGTGAAAGTGTAGAATGGCGAGAAAGGGCAACTGAGCAATAATTTCAAAATAACATATCTGTATAAAAATAACCTTCCCAGTTTGCAGGTGATGAGTCCAAAATCCGACGTGATAAAGTTTATTGGGCTCTTTGCGTCCCCTCCTCATGCTCGCCACAACAACTTCAACGAGCAGTAAATAAAGTACTTCAACATTTGGGTCCCAAGATGGGAACCGAAATGACAGCTATACTTGCTTCTGATTACTGCACAGTAGCAGTCGAAAAAGGGATTGTTCATACCACTACTGTACTATATGTGTAAGTATCCAAATTTAAAAGAGAAAAATGTTTCATAATTTTTTTTTTTCTGTCATCAATTTTTTGACTGGTTTGATGAAATCCTCCATCCCTTCATATCTTGCGCTAGCCTTTTCATCTCAACATACACCTTACAAACCCATATCCTCAAATATCTACTTAATATCTTCTAATTCTAATCTCTGTCTTCCCCTACATTTCTTACCTTCAACTATTCCCTCTACTAACAGATTAACCAATGCAGCACATCTCAAAATATGATCTAACATCCTCTCTCTTCTTTCTATAAGCCCCTTACACAAACTTATTTCTTCACCAACAATTTCCGAAACTCGTTCATTTTGTACTTTGTCTATCCATTTAATTTTCAGCATCCTTCTATAGCACCACTATTAAAATGCTTCAATTTTCCTTCTTTCTGATATTCCTGAAGTGCTCCACTCATAGAATTTTAAACAGCTCTTTGTAAGACCTATATCAATATTTAAAACCAAAAGATTCCTCTTTTTCATGAAGGCCCTTTTTGCTACTGCTATTCTGTTTTTAACATTATTCCTGCTTCGGTCATCAGTTGTGATTTTACTACCCAAGTAGCAGAATTCATTTACCACTGATCCTATTTTTATGTTTAATTTACTTTTATTGGTATCATTTCTGCTACATTTCATCACTTTTGTCTTACTTTGATTTATATTTAGTCCAAACTCTACCTTCAGTATTTTGTTCATGCCATTGAGTAACTTCTCAATATCCTCAGCCTGTTCTGCTAACAAGACAAGGTCATCAGCAAGTTGTAGCATACTGATTTTTTCTCCTTAAAAACTTATGTCACTTATTTTTCTTTCACTTCCTTTATTACTTCCTCTGTATAGTGGTTGAATATTAATGGGGATGAACTACAACCTACAACCTTGTTTCACACACTTTCCTCTGATGATTCTCTACTTTTATAATAGTAACTTGATTCTTATATCTCGACAGTTGTCTCAGATATTTTATACTTGACTTCTTTAAAATTTTGAACATCTTGTCCCACTTAACATTATCAAAAGCTTTTTTCTAAATCAACAAATGCCATAAAAGTATCTTTGTTTTTCTCGATTCACCCTTCAACTATTAATCTTAAAGCTAGAATTGCTTCCCTAGAACCCAAACTGAACTCTTCTACTAAGCTCTCCATTCTTCTGTAAATTATTCTGGTCAGTACTTTTGAAGCATGTAATGGTAGACTTATAGTGCGATAATTCTTACAGTTATCAGCTTGTGCTTTTTTCAGAAGTGTGATGATGAATCTTTTATTAAAAATCACCTGGAATCGCTCCTGTTTCCTGACTTTTTATATCAGGTTGATTAATCATTTAATTCCTTCTTCTCCAAGGAAGTTCAGTAGTTCTGCAGGGATCTCATTAATTCCAACTGCCTTATTTGCTTTCAAGTCATTCAGAGCTTTATTAAACTCTGTCCTCAAAACAAGATCTCCTAAGTCATCAATGTCGAGATAACTTTCCTTTTCCATTATGCTGTTGTTCAGGCCATTCCCATCATACAATTTCTCAGGGTATTCCTTTCATCAGTTAGTTATATTTCCTGAGCCTAAAAGAGGTTTCCCATCAGCAGCTTTAATTTTTATACACCTATTCTTCATTTCTCCCAAATTCTGTTAATCTTCTTATATGCCACATATACTTTACCTATGATCATGTCCTCTTTCACTTCTTCACACTTTTCTTGTAGCCATTTTTTTTTTTACTTTTTTGCATTTCCTATTTATTTGGTTTATAGATATTCTGTATTGCTCTTTTCCTGCTTCATCCTGAGAATTTTTTGGCCATCTCCTCTGCTCCATCAGCTCCAAAATTTCTTTTGCGATCCTAGGTTTTCAGCTGGCTTGTTCCCTAAACCCTTATATTTCTTTTCCAGCATTCATTATAAACTAATTATATATTACTGGAAATAAAAATCAGTGCTTTTGTTTCAAGGAACTGAGTTTTACTCTCTTTAATCTAATAACTTAAGCATTCTAGCAATTACATGAAAAATCTAGTTAAACAATGGAATTATCTATTACTAGATGAAAAACTATACAAATTTTAGCTTTCAATTCAGTCCATTCTTATCAAAATATATTACTGTCAATTAAAATCTGTGAAGTGTTCTTAATATCAGCAACTTATTTACTGATTTATATTATTTGTTATTAATGATGTGTGTTTTTTCCCTTTAAACAGATGTATTGTAACCATTCTGCTTTCATTGGTGATTGCTGGTACATATTATGATGTCCAATTTGGAAAAGAAAACGATATTTTCCACCCTGAAAAGGAAAAAAGTAAGTACAATGACTTTTTACTTATTTTATGAAAAAATCAAAAGAAATGCCTATATAGATTTTTTTTTATTTTTTTTAACCCTTATAAAGTGTTGGATGGAACTAATAAGGTGATCTGAGTTAGATTTAGGTTTGGATTAAGACTCATTTTGCAAAAGCATGAGAAGAACATTGTAAGAATGTTCTGATAACTTGCAGTTTTATGGGAGTATTTTGTTACATGCAAAATATGTTTATCTAACAAATTCCAAGGATATTTCTGGGGTATAAGAGCTTGAGACATTTTCTTGAAACATTAAATAATGCACTACACACAGCAGCAAATAAACCAGAAAGAAAGATTAAATATACCCACCATCTACAAAAGCCGAGGGGAGGAGGGCAGCAGCAACAGAAAACACTCCATAAACACAACACACAAACAATATTTTGGGCTACGACCTTCTTTGACTGAGGTCATGTAGGTACTCATGAATCTATTTATTTGAATCACAAGAGGGGATTGAAAGGATTATGTTATAGGAACACTATAAACAGGCAGCTTAGTACGCATAGCAGTGACTTGTGGTTTATTTGGGAGCTGAAGGATAAATAATTAAAGAACTGAAGTAGGCACACATTACAGAGAAGAAATATAGAATTGTTAAATTAGCAACAATGAAGTGGAACTTAAATTAAGAAACTGAGGTATGAATTCTTTGCGGATTCACTCAGTTCTTTCGGTTTGCCTCTCATTACCTTCTTTGACTTCCAAAAATACCAAGCAATTCATTTCCAGTTTGTATCATACCAAACTTTCTCTAATTTGTGTAAGAGCTGATTTTAATCTAAGTCTCAAAATTTTAATCCAATTGCTAGAAAGTAATTCCAGATTATTTTGATAACAGGTAAATTGAGGCGATTGCTACGTGGTTTCTCGATAGAACGTAATATGAAGAGCCTGATGAATGCAGAAAATACTAATAAAAGCCTTGATCTATTTCACTTCATGCGAACGTTTTTTATGCTTTCCATAATTTCGGGACACCGTCTAATAGCATACTGTGGATTTCCTGTTTTTAATGGAGAGTCTGAAGATGTGGTAAGTTTTATACATATACTTTTAAAATGTTTTGTGTCAACTCAATACTTCATTTGTACTATTTAATGCTTGCAATAATGGTCTCTAAAGCTCCTTCACAGCAATCCAGGTAGCAATTATCATAAAAAAATTACATTATGTAAAAACAAATATAAGTTAATTGCAACATTCTATACATTTTTTGGTTGTTACATCATATGATAATTTTTGGAAGAAATATATTTAAAAACTTGCACTTAAATTACTATAAAAATGTTAATAGTGCTTTATATGGTCTGACAATGTCAAATGACATTAGATTAGCTTAAATTTGCAAAATTAAATTTTGTAGGATAAATTGTGTATTTGACACAAGTTATTATTATTATTATTATTTCAGTTGTTCCGCCACCCTGCAAGTATGATAGTTGCAAATGGTGCAATATATGTTGATGTATTTTTCTGCATGGGAGGTTTCACTATGGCATTCTTAATGTTTGAAGAATTCAATAAGTCTATCAAGTTCTATAAACTTTTTCTTGCAATAATAAACAGATTCTTAAGGTAAGACAAAATGATTTCACATTATCTTCTGTCAATTATAATAATAATAGAGAGCTGAAAGATTTAAAACACTGTATTTACACTTATTTATTTATCAATAGTTTGTTAATATTATTTCCTCTCTTGTTCAGTTAAAATGTGTTTATTGTTGATAGTTTCATATTTCTCATAAACTGGTAGGAAAATAAAATTTTAACCAATTTACATCGTCAAAAATTAGAATTGATTAAGGCTGTTAATGTTTTAATATTTAATGGTAAATAACAAATATTTATAGTCATCAAACTATAACTTTTTTATATTTGCATTATACCTGAATATTTCAGTATGTATTTCTCAGATATAAATCTAAGTAATGTTTTACTCACTAATAGCTAAGGTTTACAGGTTTATTACTGACACTATACATGGTCTTTCAGCCTGTTAGCAAAGAAAAGTTTTAATTTTCAAACAAAACAGCAGATTTTTTAATTAAATTTTCCAAAGAACATTGCAATATATATATAATAAAAAAACTTATTTATATCAGTTACATGATTTAAAAAAACTTATTAATTTTGGTTACATTACTAGGTGCATTTTTTTGAAATGTTTTACTTCCAGGTAATGAGAACTTTTTGCATTACCTCTTCTTTATTATGAGTGTATGAAGAAATTTATTTTAGAATAATTTTTCCTTTCTGTATATATTTTAGGCTCACTCCACTTTATGCGATCATTCTAATGTTTGAAATCAGCATTCTTCCTTACCTTGGTTCAGGACCATTTTGGAAGTCCACTGTCCTTAAAGAACAAACACGATGTGAAACTTACTGGTGGGCTAATCTCCTGTATGTCAATAATTACATCGATCCTGCGAACATGGTAAAGTACAGCTCCTACATTATAATATATTTAAGAAAGTTAAGATTTATGTAATTAAATAGTCAAATTTAAAATAAGATTTTTCATATGACTAGTGATTTTAAAAAAAAATCGTATCCTAATAAAATTTAATTGAATCTTTAATAAATTTAAATTCTGAAATAATATCAGTGTAATAGTTTTTTTCTTAGCAATAATTTACAACAATTTATTACTTAAAAACTAAAGTAAACCTCATATTTGCTTATACACTGATTATATAATTAATTTACAACAATTTATAATTTAAAAACTAAAGTAAACCTCATGTTTGCATATACGCTGATTAGTCAGAATATTATGACTACCTACCTACTATTGATATAAACCCATCCAGACAATAGCAGTGTCACCTGATGAGGAATGACTGCTAGTCAGACACATGCACTGTGCATGTAGTATCAGTGAACATGCTGTCTGTGTTCAGAATGGGAAAGACATGCGATCTATATGAGTTTGACAGTTGTCGAATGTCGTAGGCTGGGCAGACTGATAAAACAGGACGGGCAGCTAACTATGGTGGAACTAACATCAGACTTTAATGCTGGGCAGAGTGTGTCTGAACACACAGTGCACCAAACATTCCTAACAATAGGCCTCCCCATTCGACGACCCATCCATGTGCCCATGTTAACTCCACGACATCAGCAACTACAACTGAAATGGGTACGTAACCATTGCACTGGACGTTGGTGCAGTGGCAGAGCATTTCATGATCTGATGTATCCTGATACCTTCTTCATCATGCTGATGGAAGGGTGCAAATTCATTGTTTACCAGGGAAACAGCTTCTTGATACTTGTACTGCGGGACAGAGACAAGTTGGTGGCGTATCATTTATGCTCTGGGGAACATTCACGTGGGCATCCATGGCTCAAGTGGAGCTCGTGCAAGGCACCATGATGGCCAATAAGTATCACACACTGATTGCTGATCATGTACACACCTTCATGACAAACATGTTTCCCAATGGCAGTGGTATTTTTCAACAAGATAATGTACCAATTTCACAAGGCCAGGATTGTGATGGAGTGGTTTGAGGAACACAGTGGCAAGTTGCAATTTATGTTCTGCCTCCCAATTCACCAGATCTGAACCCGATCGAACACAACTGAGATAAAATTGAATGTGGCATCAGAGCACAACACCCCCCTCCCCAGAATTTTCTGGAATTAGGTGACTTGTGTGTGCAGATGTGGTGCCAACTCCCTCCAGCGACCTACCAAGGCCTCATTGCTTCTATGCCAAGATGCCTTGCTGCTGTTATCCATACCAAAAGCGGACATACTGGCTATTAGGTAGGTGGCCATAATGTTCTGGCTGATCAGTGCATATGGAAACCATTTAATAGTTTCTGAAGATGATTATTTTTTATTTAAGTAAAAAGCTAATGCATTCTTACTATTTGCTGAGCAAAGTAAATATTTTCAGTTCTTTTGTAAAGTAACTAAGCATAATTTCACTTCTTTCTATAATAGTCGATGCTCATATAATAGTATACCAAATCCACCTGTTTCATTGAGTACATTAAAGAACTGCCCCGCCAGAAACAAGGAGGTATAACAATCTTAGGTTCAAACCTTGGCTTTGAAATCTATTCCTGTTGTTGTTTTCACATGGTATTCCAAAATAATATAGAAAAATTCTGAAACAGTCAGAAACTACACATTTTACTCACACACATTCCCACACACACAAATTACACTGAATTTCATAGTTTACTGACAAATGCCAGCCATTATGTGCCCCTCCTCCCCCTCCTTCCCCTCAAATCCACAATTTCTATTTATCAGAGGATTGCCAGTACATTATTGGACCAGACATTATGGTTAAGCTTAACATCATCTGAGTTGATGAGTACTGTCTGGGCTTATGGGTTTAAAATGGCCATATACCTTAATGAATGAATTGGCTGTTGAGGGTGAGGATGAACATATTGAGAATGTAACTGGGAAAGAAAGAATATGTTCCAAATTCTAGGTCACAATTTTAAACAGTGTCACCAATTGCATACAAAGCATTGGTGTGACCTCACTTACAATATTATTATTCTCTTTGAGGCCACTGATTATTGGAGACATTGGAGAAGGTACAAAGAAAAGCTACTCAATTCATGACAGGTATTTACCGCTGGAGGGAAAGCGTTAGTGCAATGTTAAAAGAGTTAGGTTGGGAAGATCTAAAACACCAAAGTCATTGCTCTCAACAGACACTAATTGAAAAATTCATGACAGACTTATTTCAGGATGACAGCAAATGCTTATTAACACCATCAATATTCCTATCTAGGAATGTCCGAGAAAAAAAGATAAGAGAACTCAGGATCAGAGTCAATTCTTTTCTTTACTTATTTTTGCCACTAGCGATTTGGGAATGGAATAGGAAGAATATAGCAAAAAAAAAAACTGAGAATCCAACAAGAATAGATCTCAAGAAACAGCTGTGGCTATCCTGATCAGGGTTTTCTATGGTTTTCCTAGATCACTCCATGTGAATGCTGAGATGGTCAATCAAAACACCCAATAGATGCCTTCTGCCATGTTCTGTATATCCCTATTGATGCATAAACAATTAAACATTAGGATAGGTGCAATACATCCTCTGCCATCCACTTTTACTCGATCACATAATAATAACAATGTTATAATGAAACTGGAATGGGAAATTGAACAATTGTAGAGAAAGTGTAACAGTCTTCAGTCAAAACGGAAGTAAGCGAGAGTAAAAACAAAAGATTAATACAACAAATGCATAATATTTTGTGTTTTGTGTTGATGTGAAGGAATAAATCCAACACACATTGCCAGGTTCATTTATTTATTTTTGCTGCCATCAGTCTCTTGACTGGTTTGGTGCAATCTTAATCCCTTCCTATCTTGTGCTAACCTCTTCATCTCAACATACCCCTTACAACCCATGTTCTCAATTATCTGTCCACTAACTCTTTATTTATAATGATAAAGCAGAATACTGAAATATTATGTAGTCATTCATGTTTTTATTTCTTATTTGCCTCGTTTCCCATAGATATAATTATGAAAATAATTGTATGAGAATAAGTCACAAAAAAATTGAAAAATATAGGAAATGGTAAATAACCCATCACTTACCATAGATAAAGGCAGGAGGGCCAAATGAATACAAAAATCATGAGCACACTTTGCAATATTTTGATGACTTACCTTACTCATGTAGGAGTGTGACAGGGGGAAAGGGGTGTACACATCCAGACTTATCACATGAATGAACCAAAGTTGAGTCAAGAGGGAAGGGTGGGGACTGTAAAAAATATTGTAAAGTGTGTTTGTATTTATTTGGCACTCCTGTCTGGTAAGTGATGGGTTATCTTCCTAACCTATCTTATTTTCATTACCTAGCAGCAGTTTTTCTGTCACCATTATGCAAATTAAATTACATTTATCTATAGTGCTTGAAACTAAATACCAACAATGTTTATTATCTTCAAGAGGTATTAATACATTTTATTTATTTACAGTGCATGTTCCAGTCTTGGTACCTTTCAGTAGATTCCATTTGTTTATCATATGCCTCTTTCTTGGATATATCATATGGCGATGGCCTCGACTTGGCTGGACACTTACTGGACTGTTAACATTCTTGTCAGTCGCTGTACCATTTGCAACCATATATTATTTGAACTTAGACCCTTTGGTGAAGCCTTTCCCAAGGTGAGTGCTATAATTATAGTAAATACTTATGTTACATGTACTTCCTCCTACATGTTCATTGTGAAAATGAACTTTAAGTTGATAGATTAAGCATTTTAAAATGTTATTTTGTGAATTTTATATAACAGTCTTGGCTCAATTTAAGGACATTATACAATGATCAATCATAGGATTAATAGCTCAAAACAATATGAGTAATGCTGACAGAATTATCAGAGCAACATGCAGTTTAAGTTAGAAGATTTTTACATGCCTATATTTATTACTACTAAACTTTCCAGCATTGAACAAGATAATTATAATTGTAAGAAGATATTGTATAAGTGGTAATGCTGACTTATTTTTGTCAAATATTTACTCATCTAATGGCTAATTAGTTTGACTACAATGTAAGGTATGTTGGCGGAACATACACTTCCACATCAGGAGTATCTCTAACCAAAGAATGAGATTTGTAAGTTAGCAACATTAAGAGAAGATATTACTGTGAATCTCAGTCATGTAAAAGATATTACAAGTGAAATGGACAAGGGAAGTTTAATTCGTAGTGTAGCACTGGATCCACTTCACAGAGGATAGTTAAAATCAGTGAGGTAAACCCTAATTTAAAATCCTAGGGAAGAAAATTTTTAGTGCAAAAGCATAAAAAGAGGTTGAGAAGAGCACAGGCATGGCATGGGGTAAATGATCTGTATGATATATCTATAGATTGCAAATATGGAATGAAGATGCATGCCAAAAAGTATCAGCTTATTGGGTTCATAGACATAAAAATGATGGTTTTGAATGGTTGTGAGGTGGAGGTGAAATTGCTTTTTGGAGGCATAGAAAGTAAGTGTCTTGGGGAATTGTTTGTTAATAAGCTCTGGTGGGTAGGACAAATTACATGTATTTAATGGAGAGTGTAATGAAGAGAAATACCGGGAAAGTGATGGAACTGGGAAACAAAACCTTGTTCAGGACCTTTCATGAGTATAAAAGGAACATTATTCATATAGAACATAGAGAGTGTGCAAAGGAGCACCATCAGATTTGATTGTAGACATTATCATAGAATACAATCAGCAACTCATATTATAATAAAGAGTTGACTGTCAACATTGAAAGACAGAGTATAGATGAAAAGTCTGCTGGGTGTGTGATGAGGTCTGAATCGATACTGCGAGAAGAAATAGTAATAATAAGTGGAAGGGAAGAGGTTAAAATAACCACAACCATAAACTTGTACTTAATTTAGGCCATAAGAGATTGAGAAAACTGTCTTTATTGAAGCAAGTGAATCAGAGACTGGAATAAATATGAAGAGATATGCTAAACAAGTTACATCAAACACGGAAAGATTTTAGAGTAAAAACTTGTTTAATGCAAAAGAAGATGTGTCAGGTAATCACTGCCATGATTGATTGCGATTAATATACTTAATAAGGCATGAGTTTATTCCTGTTAGATTAACTCTGGCTGTTTTCACAACAATTAAAATTTAAAATGAAAATAATCTGAATGAATAAAATGAAATAAACAATAACTGTTTGCTGTCATATTGATCTGCTAAATTATATCAAACTGTCAAACTATTGTAATTGTTAATCTGTGTTGAAATAATGCTAATGGCTATATTTAAAAGTATATGTAAAGGATTTAAAAAGCTGAAGGTAGCTACTGAACTTAAGATTCTTTGAAAAAAGTGTTTGGGTCAAAAAAATAAGTTGCCTGGGAGCATCTGATTGAGTGGATAAGAAAGAGGGACGCAATTTTTTACCAGAGTGGAGCAAGTGCTGGATCACAATAGCTTTACTAGTTCAAACTTTCCATAAGAATGACTCATTGCTGTGATGATTATTGTTTCAAAGAAATAAATATTCATAATAATTCATGGTAATTAACTGAATTTTGTGAATGTAGGTCGGTGGTATAGAGTAACATCCAGCTTATAATGACATTCATAGGCTGGATGTTACACTATACCACCGACCTACATTCACAAAATAACCATAGACCTTACACCTTGTATTGTTATTTACTTCACCATTCTTATGTTATCAACTCTACCATGTACCACTATCCACCATACTTACAGCATGACCCTCAGGAAATGGTCCATTTACTTAACCCTTGAAGAATGGCTATTTTTGATGCCACCTATTGTAGGAACACTGCTGTCCTACTGTACCAGATTTTTGCCTGGTCATTCAGATATCCATGCTTTTTAAAAAGTTGTGCTTGTAGTTTATACTCACTTATAGCCTTATGCAGCATAAATACGGTATCTAAATTTATTATAATAACCTTTGTGGACCATTAGTGGTCTGTAGACCACAGGTTGAGAAACACTGATTTAAAGAACTGAACTGAGCTAACCTGGAATATGTTGCCAAAGCAAAAGCACTCATTGTTAAAGTTTTAAGGTAGCTTACTTTAATAATCAAGGTAAATAATGGAATCATCAATAATCATTTATAGAATTAAATTTAAGTGCAGGGTATATAAAATCACAAGTATATGGTGAGACTTACTTCTCTCCAAAAGTGCTAAAAAGGCAAGTTATTGATGATCTCACATTTAAAATGGGCTCTTTTCTTTTCCACAGAACTTTAACCTCCTTTCTGTCACTCTAAAGTCAGTGCCTCTCCCCCTTTTTCATCAAAAGAAAAGTTTTCACATCATTTTAACCCATCACAGTTTTATTATTAAAAAGATATAAACTTACTTTTAACCCATTAATTATAAATAGCAGTAATTGAGCTTACGTTTCAGTAGCCACTTCCTTATACACCTACTTTACTATTAACTCATTCACATTTGACCCACACCAATGTAAATAAAAATAATAATATGTGGAGAATTTTATAATATACTGTGATTATTTAAATTAATCTCATATCAATATCATAAAATTTTATTAACTTTATCTTTTTAATACATATCTGTATTACATCAAAAACAATTATGTGTTGTTTCATTAAATGAATATATCTTACCTATTATACACCTTTTCAATTCCTGTCTCCTATATATGTTGAAGTTATTCATTTCCTCACTTATCCTTTTGAAGCTTCTTAATCTACTTTGTTTTAATTTGATCTTATCTCATAACCTGCTGTACATCTTTCATGTGTATCTTATTAGCTACCTCTTTCTTCTTCTCTTATTTTCACATCTCAATGAAATTTTGAAGTATCAGATTCCTTGCTCTAATTTATCATCTAAGAAAATGTTACTTCAGTCACCATTTCTCTAAAAATCTATAACTGATGCATGGAGTTACTAAAATAGTAGGGAAAGTAGTATTTTAATCTATCAGAACATATACAGTCCTTGACAGAGGTAGCTGTGGACTATTACTCAATAGAAGCATATGTTGTTGTGGATAAAATTTCTAGACTTGATACAGTTATCAAATAAAAGTAGAGACTTTTTTGTGCAAGTAGTAAAGAGCAGAAGAGAAAGTGATTTTGTATGACACTCTGAAGATTAAAAAATTACTAAACCTAGAGAAATCCTAATGTAGTTTAGTAAATTTCTTGAGGTAGAATAGAAATATGACAATTATAAAATTTGGTAAGAAGAAATACCATTAACTTACAATAAATGGTTGAAGTCATTTACAATGAAAACCAAGACAAAGGCAGGAAAGATCATTTATTTCCTACAATAATTAATTTTTGATCCTGAAAATATTTAACTGGTACATAAGTTTGATCAATGATGGTTTCACATCTATCCTGTCCTGTAATGCTGACAATAAGTCTCTCCCACTCTCTTCAATATATAAAGGAAATGGAGACCTCCACTGTCTTTCTGTCTGTGTGTTGCAGACTTCAAATTCAGACACATTTTGTGATTCATTGACCAAAAACTTAATATCATATTTAAGATTTCATAAAATTACGTTCTAGTTTCTAGCTGGATCCAATGTAAGTTAAGGGGTTTGAAAAAACCTCTCTCTTTCACCCAATAGGTTAGGGGCTGCTGGTGAAGGGACAGAAATAGATTATCAAAGTGATACTGATTGCAGATTCGCGATGGGGAAAGTCACAGATATTAAAGAAATAGATGTAATGGCTGAAACAATAACTGACAGCGGTAAAAGTGGAAAAGAGATAAATTCTGAAAATGTAAAGCCAGTAGTAAGGGTGTTAATGGTAAACTGTAGAAGTATAATGAACAAAGTAATTGAATTTGCAAACTTAATAGAGATGCATGAACCACAAGTAATAATTGGGGTAGAGAGTTGGTTAAAAGAAGAAGTACTAGACAGTGAGGTTTTTCCTGATGGTTACAGAGTGTACCGCAGAGATAGAGGAGCAATTGGTGGAGGAGTCTTCATACTAGTTAGCAAAAACTACCACAGTTCACTGGCGTTCATAGATCAAGACCATGAGTTACTTGGGGTAGATTTCTGGGGTAATAAAAAAGAAAAAATCAGAGTGTTGGCTGTTTACCGCAGTGGAAGAATGACAGAAGAGGATGAGGCTCTTGGGGAGAAATTAAATTCATACTCAGATTTCAGAGGTGAGAATAGAATGATCATCATCGGCGGGAATTTAAATTTACCAGGTGTAAACTGGGAAGGGAATAAGATAAATAACATAAGGGAACAAAGATTTGCAAATATCTTAATAAGGGAAGGAGGATTTACACAAGTGGTTGAGCAAAACACTAGGGGACAAAATATTTTGGATATATTTCTAATTAAGCCCGATGAAAACCTTTTGAGGTATCTAGTAACTGAAGGAATAAGTGATCATGAAGAGTTCTGATGGATATTAGAGGATTCAGTAAACCAGCAGCCAAAATTGAAGGGAGAAATAGGTACAATTATAAAAAAGGCACAGGTTTCAAATTTGAGGAGATATTTCAGAGAACAATTCAGCAAATGGAAGGAAGGCTCAGGTACAGTAGAGTCAAGGGGGGAAGAGTTCAAGGAGATAATAAGAAAGGTGGAAGAAAAATTTATTCCAAAGCAAAAAATAAAGAGAAGTAGAGAACCTATGTACTATAATAGGGAAGTGAGGAGGTTAAAGAGGTTGGTAAGAAAAGAACATAACAGAGTTAAGAGACAGCAGGGTAGTAGGGAATATTTAAAACAACTAAACAAGGACTTAATAACAGCAAAGAAAATGGCTAAAGATGGGTTTATGAAGAATATTGTCAGTGCAGGGGGACCATTGACTGATGCATCTAAAAATTTCTATGGCTATATTAGGAAACTGAGGGGAAGGGAGGATGTAGAGACACTTATAGATAAGGATGGAGAAGAAGTTACTGAGGATTTGAAAAAGGCAGAGATTTTAAGTAACTGGTTCAGTGAAAGCATTAGGGACAATGAATCAGAAACAGGAGGGTCTAATTCAGAGAACGAGCTTAACAACACAATTAGAAATGACGATAGTAAAAAATCTGATATCATGAAATCATGAAGGAAATAAGAGAGCTGAAAAAACATAAAGGGGCTGGTGAAGATAATATTACTACAGATATCTTCAAGATAGCCGGATGTGACATTGTACCTTATCTTGAAATATTATTTAAATTGAGTCTAGACACTTGCTGCTTACCACAGGACTGGAAAAGTGCAATAGTAGTACCGGTACATAAGGGAGGGGTGAGAAATAGAGTTGAGAATTACAGGCCAATCAGTTTGACATCAGTGGTAGGTAAATTAATGGAAAGATTGATATGCAACCACATCAGAAATATATGTGAGGAACGTAGTTGGTTTTCAAGCAGGCAACATGGCTTCAGGCAAGGATATACATGCGAATCTCAGTTGGTGGGATATATGCAAGATATTTCAGATGAAATGGACAAGGGAGGCCAAATTGATAGTGTAGCACTAGATCTGTCTAAGGCGTTTGACAGAGTAAGCCATAAAATGGTAGTAAATAAGGTAAAAACCATTGGAGTGGATAAGAAAGTCATTTGCTGGGTAGAAGAATTTTTAAAAGGTAGAAAACAGAAAGTTAGGGTAGGAAATGTAGTATCAAAAGAAGTGGAAGTAAAAATGGGTGTGCCACAGGGTAGCGTATTGGGACCATTGCTATTCATTATTCTAATGAATAATTGTGTTGATTGTTTACTATCTGAAATTAGATTGTTTGCAGATGACATAATGCTGTATAAAAGAATCAAAACGATAGAGGATTGTAAACAGTTGCAGGGTGATCTGGACAGGATATCTAATTGGGTTGGTAAACATGGAATGAAGATAAATGCTAAGAAGAGTCAGCTTATTAGATACACAAATAAAAAACAAAAGGTTAATTATGAATATAAGGTGGGGAAAGAATTGCTTGCTGAAGACTTGAAATGCAAATATCTTGGAATTACTTTTGATAACAAGCTTAACTGGGCAGGACACATAGGACAGGTGGTAGGAAAAGGTTTCAAAGTTCTGCACTTATTGGAGAGAGTGATGAGGGGATGTACGAGAGAAGTCAAGGAATTGGGTTACAAAACTTTGGTCAGACCATTGCTCGAATATGGTAGTGTTGCATGGGACCCTCATTTTACGTATCAAATACAGGAGTTGGAGAGGGTGCAAAGAAGGGCTGCTAGATTTGTTTCTGGAAATTATCGCAGAATGCAATCAGTGACGGATATGATAAAGGAGCTGGAATGGGATTCATTGCAAGACAGGAGGAGGATGAGGAGGGTCATGGGAGTGTACAGGGCATATACTGGTGATGAGGCATGGAAAGATATTGCAATAGGTATGAAAAGTAGTGCATGGAAGGGAAACGATGACCATGACCACAAGCTGGCACTCAATTTCAGGCACAAGGGTGTGGGAAGATTCTCTTTTTTAGGTAAGGGTGTCAGGGATTGGAATGAGTTACCAAGAGAAATGATGAATAATTTACCAAAAACTTTGAAGGAATTTAAAGATAAAATTTGTAGGGGGAAAATTTAGGTGGGTGCAGGATAGGGGGAAGATGGGTGTGTAGGGATATTGCCACCGGAGCCTGTGCTCCATTGCAATTAAATTAAATTAAATTATGTGGGTTATTGTTGTTTAGAGATTGTGTTGAAGAGTCTTGGTGTGTATATTCTTGATCTCCTTGTCTCCAGTCATATTCAAGATTTATACCAACATATTGTAAAGTGTGGACATGTTTTGTGTCCCTACTGCCTGCCTCTGTGGTGAGAAACAGCTTTGTACTTTCCCTATCCTTCCAGACTTTCAGAATAAGTTTCACATTTTTCAACATTATTATTTTAATAATGTGATTACCTTCATGAACCACTCATCTCAAAGTACATATTGAAATATAAAAAAGGATAATTTTAACCGTTTCTGATTTGTTTAATTGCAGGTACTTGAAAGCATTTCGAGACAACAGTGTTTTTCAGTCAGTTTATGTGCCTACTCAAAATAGGGCTGCTCCATATTTGATGGGGATGATAGGTGGCATCATAGCATTCCGAGGAAAATCATCATCTTTCAAATTGTCAAAGGTATTTGTTCATTTTAAATTATACCAAACTTTAGATAAGAAGAAAACTTAGAATCTATATGATATTAAATATTCCTACTTTTTAACTTCATAAACAATATTCCAGTATTGTGATAGTGTAAGATTTCTTAATTTCTTCTTCATGTGATCAAACAGTTGTATTCTTGTAATCACAATGTTTTGATAACCAAATATGAAGTATTTCCAATTTAAGCACTAAGGACGAGGATGAAGAGAGTGCTGGGAATGAAAAGGTGTATGTTGGTAATGAGGCTTGGAGGGATATTGGTCAAAGGATTAGGAATAGTGCACGGAAGGAGAAAGGCTACCATGCTTGTGCTTGATTTCATGAATAAGGGAGTGGGAAAATTTTCTTTTATTGGTAAGGATGTCAGGGATTGGAACAAATTACCAAGCGAAGTGATGAATAACCCTTAAGAAATTTAAAATTAAAATTTGTTAATCAGAAAAGTAAATTGGGGAGGAATTAAACACTCCAATTAAAAAAGAAATATATATATATATATAAAATTAAAGAAGGATAGGGAAATATGACCCAACACTTACCACAGATGAAGGCGGTTGGGAGGCTGAGAACGATGAACGCAAAAAAGAACAAGCACAAGAAACACGCAATATTTCAGCATACAGCTTTATTCTTGCAAAAGTGAGACACAAGGCGGAGTCAGACATGCTGAAATATTGCACGTTTTTTTGGTGTTTGTTCTTTTTTGCGTTCGTCGTTACCAGTTTCCTTCATCTGTGTTGGGTCGTATTTCCCTATCCTTCCTCAGTTCTATTGCCTTAAAGTATTTTCCTTCTCATTGTTTTATATATGTATATGACAGAGAGGAATTGCCACCAGAGCATTAGCTCCATCACAATTATAATAAATAATAATAATAATCAGTAGATGTGACTGATGTCTTTGGAAACACTTCTCCACACAGTAAACTTTTAACTTTTAATACATTGTGTTTGAATGACTACATCTTGCTAAGCTCCTAAGATGACCTCACTGCTGATGTTTAGTGTATAGTTAGAGTGAAATATATTACTTGGCACAATTTATTCTAGTTCCACAGAAGGAACCTCATCTCATATGCTCATTTTGTATATTCCCGCATAATTAGGATGGAATTAGAGTGTATACCTATTTAATAAAAAAAGAGAGTCATTCCTGCCTTTAAGAATCAGACCATTTGATAGTCATAGGTTTATAACCTGATTTAATTAATTTCAGCAATTTGTAGAGTTCTGGAAAAAAACTGCTCATACTAATATACTACATGTTATTAAACAACAGGAGTGAAAATACTAATTGTGAGGGTTCTAGAAGGATCAAATGTGTGTCACATATCTTGTTGTCTCATACATGAGATGTTTCCTATGAAAAGTGACCATTCTCAGGCAATTTTGACTTTACCAATTCTTTTTCTTTAAAAAATAAAGTAATAATAAAAATAAAAAATAAACATTCAGTATATTTCCCCAAATCATTCATATCAGTAATATAGACTACTAATGACTGACTTTATCATCTTAAACATAGTGAAAATAAAATGAGTAATAGTCCACAATTGTGTTTATTCTATGATAGTCATTGTACCTGCTGTTAATATTTGTTCTTAGATGTTCTTAATTATAACATAATTTATTCTGCACACCTTAAGTATAGTCTGTTGAAGTAAAAATAGACTCAAAATAGAAGTGGAATAGTGCTTACTATTTGGCGCACTCATTGCTTTTTTTAGACAACTTTTAAATTCTTATTCCATTCCACAGGTTGCTACACATTTACTCTTCTTTTCTGGATGGGGTGTTGGATTCATAGTACTTTTCTCTGCATATGTGTTCTTCATCCCTGGCAGACCAACATCTACACTTGAAGGAGCTATATATGGTTCATTGCACCGTCTTGCTATTGGTATCCTGGTTTCAGTATTTGGATTAAGCACTGCTATCGGAGATGCTGGTAAATATGAAAGTTACACCTTTTTATATAACTTTTCTTGGATAAATGAAATGTTATGACACAGTAAATTAAGAATTATTAATCATTGCTTGAAGCAAAAATAAAAGAAAAATGGTTATGTTATGAATGATTTATTGTCTCTTTCAGATAAATTAAAAGCATTTATGTCATCAAAAGTATTTGTTGTCCTGAGCCGACTTTCATATGCAGCCTTCTTGATACACAGTATACCACAACTGTATGACCAGGGCAGCCTTCGTAATGCTCGCCATGTGGATATATATTCAGGGGTATGTAATTATCTTCTTACAGAATAAAATTTTCTTGAATAATTTGCATAAAATTGAAAAGTAAATTTTTGCACAAGATTCAATCTTCTTGCATCATTTGAAAACAGATTTTGTTCAATTTTCCTGTCATTATGCCATTAATTACTGTAGCAAAGTCATATACCATTATTAATTCAATAGAAAACATATTATAAGTGGTAGAAGATTTATTGCTCTATTATTGCACTGGCCTCGCGGGGAAGTGCTGATAGCTTACTTTCTGTTACATGTTTCTCTTTGACCTGAATGTGCTGTTATAGATGTTTGTTCATGATGTTTTCAGCTACAGATGTTATGTTTGATCTATTGCTGCAAATCAAGATTATTTCAAACATAACTTACCATTATTATCCATTCTTCTTTTTGATATGCACTGTATGTGAATAAAAACTGCTGCATTTTTTAGTGACAGCTTATATGGATTTAAAGTGTTTATGAAACTGCTTAAAATGATATTGAGTTGTTTTTTGGTGGGTTCTTAAACAGAGGTTCTACAAACTATCTATATGATAATGAATAAACAAATAAATATAATTATATGAGAGTCATTTGAAAAGTAAAGGATGGTTGTTTCTCTAGACATTTTTACTAAAGATAATTAAAGAAAACTTATTTTACATCGCATACCTCTTAACTATTTTTCTGTACAGATGCCATTCAAATTAAAACATTTCTCCTAGAATTTCTCCAGATTTTCAATGCCTCCAGCATGCTTGCTTGCCACTAAGTTGTTGAACCAATCACTAACACCCTCTTTCAGTTTCTAGTCACTTTCATAATGTTATCTATATTAAAAAAAAAAAAATCCTTCAGCTTGAGGAATAATCACTGAGTATCACATGTGAACCACATATCATATGTTCAGAAACTTCCCACTTAAAGTACTGAAGCAAATTCTTTATCATGAAGAAGTACAATGCTGTTGGGCAATGATCCATGCTGTCAGTTTGAAATGTGGGACATAGTCATTGAAGGGTCTGACAGTAGCTCACTGTATTTAGGTCTTCTCGCTAGATATGAAACTCAATGAGTGGGATGCCCTTTTTATCACAAAGAAATGTAACAAAAATCTTTTTGGTGATCAGAATCTGTTTGGCGAAGGCCGACCCCGGCAGCGTAGGGGATAGCATGCTAGCCTCGCGTTGCAGGGGTCGCCGGTTCGAGTCCGGCCTCAGGCATGGGTAGTTTTAATTAAGTGTTGTGTTTGTCTTGTGTCGTCTATGCCACGGAGAATCTATAATACAGTGAGTGATCCAATATATACATGCAAACTACAAAATTACATAGTGCTGGCTGTATGGCCTCATAGCCAAATGTCATTTAAAAAAAAAAAAATCAAACAAAAATCTGTTTGGCTTTTTTTGGGAGGGGTTGGGGAGGGAATATGGATTCCATTACCTGTTGTTTGGTTATAGAATTTTATTCAAAATTCAGGTTTCATCACCAGTAACAATGTGCTTCAAAAACTCGTTGCCAGATTTACTGTACTCACTGTGAAAAGTCAGTGCAGCTCCGATTTGTTTTTGTTTGTTTCAGCTGTCAATACTCAAGGAGCCCACCTGGCACACTTTTCTGCAGACCAAATCACCACTAACATTGTCAAATAGAACCGTTCTCGAAATTTCAGAAAAGAATGAAGACAGTCCATCTATAGTAAAGTGTTCATTTGGGTAAATTCTTCCCTCACTCCTTGATTTGAATTGGTCAGCCACAATTGAGCATTCTTCATCATGCATATTCATCCACCTGCCATTAAACATAATATAAAATTTTCAAATGAGAGCACCATTCACCACATTACCATAAATCTCGATTATCGGTATACAAATTTTGAAAGGACAGACTTTTTTCTTTATACGCTACAAGCCTCAGACTTAGCAGGATTGTTAATTTTATCAAGCATTTTAAATTTGCACAAATAAACAATAAATTAAGGTCACGGCTCACTGTTAACACACAAGAATGAGAAGGTTAATGACACAGTGACAACGATGGTGAGAGAACTGCATGGCTCATGGGATCAAAGTATTCTTTACTTTTCAAATAAGCCTGATACATAATTTTGTCTTCATAGTTGGTAACAAATTTCAACAATAACATCTTTCCAATAGTTTACAATAGTTTTTTTTTTGTTGTTTGTTTCAGATTTGGATTGTGGTTGCTGATTATGTCACAACATTCTTCTTCTCCTTAATTTTATCTCTGTTAATTGAAGCACCATTTCGTAATATAACAAAAATACTATTTGACATGAAGAGGTGAGGAGATGAAGGCCCTATAAGTCTGATGAAGTACAAATGTTTATATTTTCTGAGTGTGATGCTTACATTTTTTGAATGTTAGAAGTGTGAGACAATGAATACTTGGTTGTGGACTGTGGGAACCAAGTTTAAACTGTTGGCAGACACAAAATTTTCCCCTGTTGATTCTCTCTAAAACTAGCCAGCATGCAATGTGTTTCTTAACAATTCGTTACAATAAATTTTCTACACCATTAATGTCTGTCAGTTTATGAAACTGATCAGCAGATTATTTTCTGAAGTCCATGATAACTTCTCAGTTGCTCTTTAACATGTTAGTTAATCTAACATGTCCACTTTGCCACTTTAACCAATAGACAACTGAAGTGAAAGCTCTAGTGGCTGCTAAAAAATATAATATTGTTGAACATGAACGTTCACTGTTGGAGAACATAAAATGGGTTCTGAGAAAACTCTTAGAGAGATATCTTTAGAAACAAATCATGTGTTCTTCATGAAGAATAAATTAAAAATTCAGATAATTGTATTTGAAAGTTTTATGTATGACTAAGTAATATCTACACATACATTTCAGTAATTTTCTCCTTTTTTTTTTTTTTTTAAAAGAATAAGTCAAGGAGGTCAATAAACAATTATTACCATTTTACTTCTGGTGTTTTACAAAGTAGCAACTTTAAACTGCATTCAAAAGTTTTACCTTAAATAAAGGTAACTGTGTACAACATGAACATAATGTTCATAAAAAGCATATATTTTTTCTGTGTGTAGTTGCAGTTGTCAGAATGCCAATCGACTTAAGTGAATTCATATGGAATTCTGAATGTGTATTTAACTGAATTGTGATGTTATTAATTTTAATTGTAGGAGTCCTTAGCAGTAAAAAATGACTGTGATAAATTTAATGTTTAACATTTATAAATGTCTTCACAATATGATTAATTATCACTTAATACTAATTATAAGTGAAACGCTGTAAAATAAAATATAATTAGTAAACTTTTTTAATTTTAATAAAAAATATTAAATCTGATTAATATTTTATGATTTTATTTTACTTTTCTTTACAATTTATGTATTTCTCTTATTGCAATGTAATTTTCTCCTCTTAAAAGTATTCACATCACATTCAAAAAAATTATATTAAAAGAAACTTATATTTTCGCTATTGAAATCAAATATAATACAAAATAATAGGTATCTGCTGAACTGATATCTCACTGATTAATGACATACTGAATGAGTAAAGTGTCACAGGTATTTATTTGAGAATGGTAGTTCCAAAGGAAATAGTGAGGGACTACTACTGTTAGTTATTATAGTAAAATATTCCATTTAATTTAATTGCAATATAGTGCACACTCCAGTGGCAATTTCCCTACACACTGTAACCTCTTACTTTTGTTCTATTTGAGTTTCAACTTTAAATTCTTTCAGCATATCTGATAAATTATTCATCATTTCTCTTGGTAACTTATTCCATTCCCTAACCCCCTTACCTACAAAAGAATACCTTCCCAAACCCTACTGCCTGAAATCAAGCCTATTGCTCATTTATATTCATAAGTTAGGTTCTCTTTTACAGATGACAAAATGTTGCATAGTAGGATCACAATGAGAAGGGGGATGAGAGCAATTAGAGAGAGATCTAGAATTTCGTATGTATAGAAGGTAA
This sequence comes from Vandiemenella viatica, assembly GCA_031002005.1. Classification (NCBI taxonomy): domain Eukaryota; kingdom Metazoa; phylum Arthropoda; class Insecta; order Orthoptera; family Morabidae; genus Vandiemenella; species Vandiemenella viatica. Next base: position 42,591,159 of record JARYHS010008075.1, on the reverse strand, counting down.
AGGGGCATCCATTAATTACTTGTAGCCAGAATAGGGGGGAGGGAGCCCGGCAAAATCTCACCAAGGGAAAGGGTTGCAAAGTGGAAGGCAAATTACTGAACAATATCATAAAATATCAACATATTTTCATATAACCTGTTTTAGAAATATGCACAATAAGTGACAGATATTCAGCTAATGACACTGATGAGGCATTACTACTAAGAGAAATTTCCAAACCATCTGAAGATTTTGAGGAGTATCAACTGCCTAATCATGAAAGGTATAAAATACATTGCATTTAACTGCTTCACGAGTTATAGACAAGATGTCAAAACAACTTATACAAGAAATTTCATAATGAACCAATGGTATAATATAAAGCACTTTGATATCTTGTAGTGGGTGCCTTGGTGAGCAAACTACATTATAGTTATCTTTCATACCTTTATGATTAATAAAGGGGATTTTTAATTTTTAGGATGGAGAGAATATTTATTAATTTTGCAAAAATCTCAATGTTAGTTGGAATATAGGAAAGTTGTCACAATATGACATTTATTTTCTTATCATTGGCGATTACAAGTCTGAGCGAATTTACCGTCAACATTAACACAAATTGGCAAAATCATAAAAGCAACACTCAAAGGTAGAATTAGCTGTCATGAGCAAGCAAACAATTGTGTATTTATCATTAAATCCATATCAGAATTAATATGCAAGAAATAATGATATTTGGAAACAATGAAAAATACAAGTTATGATGACCTCAGACAAATGTATCATAATACTGTGACTTTACAGTTAAAAGGAAATCATGGGTGCTACGAATGAACAATATATCATTTGAAAATAACTAGTTCTGGTAAATTATGCCACTATCTCAGGTTTTTTTTTTTAATTACAAAGTCAGAACATGGATCTATCCTCTCAAAGTTGCTTAAGGGTTCAGTTTCACGGAATGCACAATCAGATGGCTTGGTCGTAATAAGTTACCATTGTAGTTCTGCATCTGAAGTCTGCAGTGTTCGGAGATGACCCACGGTATGTGAGACTGTCTCACAAGGCGGCTACAGGCACATCAGGTCTGGTAATGCACATCATCGTATTACTGGCGGTGTCGCCGTGATAAGCCTGCTCCAGCAAGCCAGCAGCGTGAGTGTTCCGACACCAGGAGTCGGACAGCAGCAGTTTGCAAGAGAAGCCAACTTTTTGAGTCCACCACAGACTAGACTCACATAGCATAGAATGGAGAATGAAGCTTGTTGCTCTTCTCTCTGCGAGGAAAACTTCTGGCTCCGCCCCTTGCAGTCTCGAAGATCACATTTAACAGAAAATTCCCAGGATTTTAAGTTATATGCTCATTTGGATTGGATCTTCAGGTTGGCACCTAATGTCATGTGATATCCCCGATATCTTATTTGCCCCACGTATCTCACAGAGGTCGGACATATTCAGCTGCGTTCGGGGACGATTCTGTGTTCGGGCGGCAGGCATTTCCCACCAAGTGAGTGACGTTGTTGACCGTCCCTCCCCACAGAGCAGGATGTGTGGTCCGGCAAAACCCTATATCCGCGACTTCCTGTTGCCATGGTTCGGGAAGACCACGATTAGGTTCAAGTCTACACAGCTCAATAATTCTTTAATATTTGCTTTAACAAGATACACTGAATGTTCACCATTGCATTACAGTCCTCACTTGGAATCTTGCGTACTTTAGGAAATAACAAAAAATCTATTTAGGTGGTCACCCAAGATTAATGTAAATTACTCTAACATTATGATTTACATAATAAAAAATGCAAATTAGAACGTGGCGACAGTGCATCACGTTACAATCTGTGTTGAAGGTCTCAAGAAATAAATTTAGAGCCTAGTGGAAAATCTTCCACTTCTCTATAACCATTACAATTCTGTTTGTTATCTTTTTGCAGTAAAGGAGATTCTGAATGAAATGTTAAGAAAACTGTGTCTGGAGGTTTTTAATGAAACTGAAATTCATTTTCTTAATGAAAACATAAGTTGCACGAAACCTATTGCTGAAGACATCAGAAGTTTTGAGGGGGACAAATAGCACTATATTGTGTTAAGTGATGTAATTAAGGATGCTCAGTTAGAAGAACTCAACACAAAGGAAAACATATTAACATCTGTATCTTTTACCTTTTTTTAAAACTTGAATGGTTGCCAAAGGAAAATGGAGATGTCATAAAAGAATAGTTTGTTGCTGGAGTACTAAATATAAAACAAGAAGATGTTCACAAAGCACACATAATCCAACTAGGAAAAAAGTAAATGCATGAATCTTATTATATGTTTATAGTGCTCAGATACTTCTGCAGCTAGTTTCAATGCAAATGCTACCATAGACTTAGAAATACTGCAACATTTAATGGATAATGATAGTAGTTTAGACTACTTAAATAAAAATACAACAGTAAAAAAGGATTGTTTGGCAAGTACTGCTCCAGTAGAACAAGGTTCCATATATTGAACATAAAGGATCCATAAATTAATTGAAATAAATAATCTACATAATTAATGAACAAAAAAGTATTTTATTTTAAAAATACCTATTTTCCAATTAAATATTATCATTTCAAGTCATTTTTATTGTTTTATAGTCTGAAATAGAAATATACGAAAGTATTTGCATTTTGTATTTGAATCCCTTTTAAAATCTATTTTTTATATCTCTGATTACATTTTAATTACTGCTTGAAAATATTATGTAATGTGATTGACTACTGCAGTATTATGACATAATTATTTCACACAAAAAGCTCATTCTAGTGGTACTTCTATTTCCAGAAATCTCATTAAATGATTTGATCATTACTAAATTTTTCTAAATATAAGAGAGAATCTCAAAATATGATTCTAAGATAAATAAAACCAGATATGCAGCTTGTCGAGGATTCTGTAAATAATGGGAGTAGTGGTAAAATGGGGTCATGTGCTCAAACAATGGGTGTACTCAAGTGGCATTAATTAGACCACCACCCCCCTCGCCTCCCTCCCCTCCCTCCCATCCCTCCCCTCTCCCCTTCACTAACCTCAGTTTCACGTCTCTTAGGGTGCACTCATGCGTAACCAATTAGATACATAGTAACAAATTTGTGCAATCATGCGTTACTACTTAGATACGTTGTAACCGATTCCCTCCCACTCCTCCCCCCTTCTAATGTTTGTGTGCACTCATGCGTCACTAATTAGATACATTGTAACAAATTTGTGCACTCATGTGTCACTCATTAGGTTAGTGGGCACTCATGCATCACTAATTAGAAACATTGTAACCAATTTGTGTACTCATGCATCACTAATTAGGCCACTTAACCTAACCGTCACCGGCCTATTGTTCTCCTCCCCAACTATTGCTCTTTTGTCAGGCCACTTTAGCATCCTCCTGCTCTCCCTAACCCCAGTTTCACATGCCTTCCCTACCCCACCAAATGTGAAGCAAGCAGCTGCCCCTCTATTGTTCTATTGTTAGGCCACCTGCTCCCTCTAACCTAACCGTCGCCAGCCTTCCCCATACCTCTGGGCCTATTGTTATGCCACTTAACCGTCACCTGCCTTCTCCAACCCTCCATGTATGATGCGACAGCTGCCTCGTTTAATCGAAATGTCTGAACAGGTTCACCCTCTACCACTCCAGCAACAGGAAAGAAAAAAAAAATCATAGTTTGACGGTTTGGCTTTCCTGTAAGTAGTCATGCGACTCAATATATGGACACAATATATATAGTATATATATATATATATATATATATATATATACTTGTATCATATTTCAGTTAACACTGTACATTGAACGCTTAATAAAATATGATTTAAACCAAATTACTATCATGCTTCCTTCATAATATATGAATTAATGTTTTTAAACGCTGTAGGAATCCTTAACAGCCACTTGTCCCTGATTTAAAGACGAAAGTATAACACACGATTTCTACACAAGCATTCATCGTACGAAAATATTAAAAACATCTCCTTATTCGCAAAAATTTACGGGTTTCAGATATGCAATCGGATTCCCCCCAAAATGGCGAATATCGCTAGTTACTAAAAAAATTTCCTTTTCAGTCAGCCATTGTTTTCAACCCTAGTTCTTTGTCTGATGAAAGACGACTCCAAATTTTACATAAAATATACCACGCGATTTCTGCTCAACCATTCATGGTACGAAATAATTAAATATATGCTCATACTCGTAAAAATATACTCTTTCCAAATATGCAGTGATATGCCCGAAACAATTATTAATATCGGTAGTTACTATAATATGTATACAGTCAGCCAGGCATTGTATCGATCCCCATTAGGTGTGAAGTCTATAGCCTTTGTATCTGAAGTGTCTCGATGCTTAAGCGAGACGTTTTAATATTCAGTTGGCGTAGCAAATTACACGAGTATCAATACTCTCAACCCTTCACACTAATGATCACAGCTTCAATTGTTATTGCCACAACCTTGTATTCCTGAATAAAAACCTGCTTCAGGCGAGCGAGTGTTCCTCCACTCGATAGAACACTATTATATACCCAATATACAGCAGCTATTGCATGTATGTGTTCAACCAAATCTGATGCAGATGCTTGTTAACCTATTTTTAACCGCATATGGTCGGTACGCGTCTACAGAAATAAATGATTGAATTTATACACTTGGCTCAATCCACTCTACATCGGCAGCCTTTTGTGGGGTCAAGCAGATGTTAAGGCACAATGGTTCGGCTGCTAACGCATGTGGGGGCCATGTATGAGTCCACGATGCTCCTCTGGGGACATACTGTTCTATTGTTATGCTACCTGCTCCCTCTAAAGTAACATTTAAAAGACAATATAATAATGCTGCGTTAGTATCTCCTAAACGGATTGATATATTTATCTCGGATAAATTGCATTATACTCATCGTGAAATTACCAGTCTATAGAGGTATCACACCAAATATAGTAATGTACAGCTGAAGTAAAAAATTCGTTTTATTAAACCAAGAATGCTAGGCCAGAACAGCGGGGAAAAAATACGGTCGCGAGTATATGTAACTGAATACGAAAAATTTTCATGATTGTAATTCGGGTAGCTATATGTTATTCACTTGAATCTAAGTTGATTTTTTGTACTAATGTTTTTATAGAGCATATCATTTAAGAACTTACAAACTAGGGTAACATTAATGCTTTCACCTGGAGTGATTTGGGGAAACCGTGGAAAACCGAAATGTGTCTGTTAATAAAGTTGGCTGCTCAAGAGTCAAATGTCTCATGTGTTTTTGCGTATTCCTTGAATTGCCCAAAATAGTAGTAATTTGTCACACACAAAGTGAATACCGAAAGCGTGCCACAAGTTCACAATAATTGTTTTCAGATTCAGTGATACAAGCCCGATGTATATCTGAAAAGATGATCCCGATATTTCGTGGCATATGAATAACTTTCACCAGATATGCACAAAAATCTCCTCTGCTTGATTGCCAATTCTGTTGTTTTTGAGCACGCACTTACACACGGGGCAAACACAAAAACTTCATGCCGTATCGGAAATAGTGCCTTTTATTCCTGCGAAAGGGACGAAAATATTGGCTACTTAAACTGTGGTTTGTGGCATCTAACTACAAAGCCAGAAGAATGACGAATTTTTCCCACAATTTTTAGTTACTTTGGGTAAAAACATACAGTTTTCACCCTGGCATCGTACCGAAGGAGACGGCGGGCTCGCCAAGTGGAATGTTGGTCTGGGAGCTGCCTGTGTTGAACAAATCGGACACTACATCCAATATTTCAGTTAGCACTCTCCATTCTTCATACGTTAGTATAACTTTTGTTCTGTGACCCACTTTTTGAGAACCATTACTGGCTCAAATTCATGCTTGGACGATCAACCTATCGTCAAACGCTTAGAATCACCAGGGTTGAGCAGATACACCAACGATAACAACAGTGCCGTGCTGGCCATCTCTGTACACTGGCACTAACAGTCCGTTTGGGCAGTAATCAGGTCTAATCCGAGGTGGTGGGGGTAAACGTGTTCAGTCCTGTCCTTAAGTAAGGCTGTTGCGACTGAGAAACTCTGACAACAGACCATACATGCCCCACGACATTACATTTTATTTGAAAGTACTGAGAATCCAGTATTTGTTGTCCTGTTTAATACATATTTAAAAAAAAAATGCATGTATGTAATCAACAATACACATTGCCACATCTTAACAAGTGATCAAGCATTACACTTAACGTATAACGATGAAATCTGAAATTCCATGTAAGTAATATCAGCCCGGATTTCTCTACTCCGTTTTATACGACTGTTTAAAGCGCAATTTAAACATGCTATACTCTTTAAACCATACGGAGTCTTAGGGTTAAGGAATTTTATATAAGTATCTCGTACACCGAATTTCTGTAGGTGTAAGAAAACATTACGAAACTGCTCAATCCAATGGAATCGGGAAAACCAGCAGAACCGATATTCATATGCTAGCTCCACATATTACGCCAAATCACATTCACATTCAGTCTCCAGCTGGCCTACGCACCAGATGTAATACAGTCACACACAGGTATACGAACAACCCCTCACAGACATACTTAAAGATATACCGACAGCAAAAATAATGATGTAAGGAAAATCCCCTGCAAAAATACATCATTTACATTCAGATAGAAGATAGTACTTACACAGCTTCACTTTCGTAGTTTAAGTTGTGAAATGTACAACTACTGAGGTATTCAAACATTATACATTTGGTAATACCAAACCGTTTTGTATATGGAGCATATACATATGGCACAGTAGGCAGTCTGCTCAACTTACCAGTGGCGAGTATCTAACCGACAACGATGCGATTTTTAAAAAATAATGTGTGCCCTCACAAGTAACTAAAAGTTGTGGGAAAAATTAGTCATCCCATTGCTCATTCCCTATAAGCAAAATAAATAATGGTGGTTACGAGTATGTAGGTGCCTCACTGCAATACAAGCCACTACTCAGCCGACGACCAGCAGCGACTGGACGGGAGCAACCCGCGACGGCAAAGAAGCAGTCCGCAAACCACCATCGCAAGCACTCCAACAACTTAAACGTCATCATGCAGCTACTTTAGCAGCAAATCACGATATAATGAATTATTCCTCCACAGAAATGACGCCGCTGAAGCTGCCACATACCAAAAGAAAATCCGACATCTGATATGGAAGGAGATGTTGGCACACCTGCAAGAACTTCGCTACACTATGGAGGCAATATTGCCCCAGAGGATTTGTGTCTGTGCAGTCAGGGCCGGCGTTTCGTGTTAGGTCCGGGTGGGTAGTCAAACGAAAGTAAGGGGGAGTTGCCTGAAATTTTATAAGGTTATCATTTTTTTTAACTGCTTAACGTCTCTTAACAGAGAGGTCTTTAGAGACGGTAAAGGATTGGGGGCAAGGAAGGGGAAGGAATTCGGTCATTGCCTTTTTAAGGAAGCATCCCGGCATTTGTCTGGAGTGATTTGGGAAACCATGGAAAACCCAAATCTGGATGTCCGGACGGGGATCTTGGTGGGACAAGATATTCAAGATTTTAAAGAAGTCAGGTCTAAAGTATCGAGACAGAAGAATACTCTATAAACCATATAAGAATCAAATGGCTATAATAAAAGTAGAGAACGAGAGACATGTATCAGTTAAAAAGGGTGTGAAAGAAGGTTGTAGTTTATCCCCGTTAATATTCAACTTGTATGTAGAAGAAGCAATGAAGAAAGTCAAAGAAAAATTTCCATGTGACATAAGTTTTGAGGGAGAAAAAAATCAGTATGCTACGATTTGCTGATGACATTGTCTTGTTAGTAGAACGGGCTGAGGATATTGAGAAGTTATTGACTGGCATGCAAAAAATACTCAAGGAAGATTTTGGCCTGAATATAAATCAAAGCAAGACAAAGGTGATTAAATGTAGCAGAAATGATACCAATACTAGTAGATTAAATATAAAAATAGGTTCGAATGCAATAGGAGAAGCAAGTGAATTCTGTTACTTGGGAAGTAAAATTACAACCGATGGCCGAAGCAGGAATGATGGTATAAGCAGAATAGCACTATCAGAAAGAGCTTTCATGAAAAAGAGAAACCTTTTAATTTCAAATATTGATCTAGGAATTAGAAAGAACTTTAGGAATACCGGAAAGAAAGAAAATTGAAGCATTTGAAATGTGGTGCTACAGAAGAATGCTGAAAATTAGGTGGACAGACAAAGTAAGAAATGAACGAGTTTTGGAAATGATGGGTGAGAAAAGAAGTTTATGGAAGAAGCTTACAGGAAGAAGAGACAGGCAGGTAGGTCATATTTTGAGACATGCTGGATTGGTGAATTTGTTATTGGAGGGAACAGTCGAAGGTAAGAACTGTAGAGGTAGACAGAGATTAGAATATATGAAGCAGATAATTGAGGACGTGGACTGTAAGGGGTATGTAGAAATGAAGAGGTTAGCACAGGATAGGAAGGGATGGAGGATTGCATCAAACCAGTCGAAAGACTGACGACAGCAAAAAAATAAATAAAAAAATTACTAACCAACGTTGATTCAATTATTTTTCACAATAGTTTCTTCAGCAAACTAAACTGTTGTTTGGAACCTGTTAATGGAGTCTGAACGAAGTATGTCCGAAGTATTGGCGACAAAATTTCACCAAAGGAGAACCGGGAAACTTAATACAGTTTTTTGCACGAGTAATTGCATCACATTTTCTCGATAAAAATACAATAATGATTATTTTACCCAAAAGATCGGTTACTTCCTGAAACCAGTTTGGCTGATAACAAGATGAGTACTTGTTATTAGATCCGTATGGTTCATTCGTAACAACGCATCAGAATTCCACTAGTATTTCTCGGCGCTATTAAACAGATGGCCACGCTTACAAACACATTTGTTAAGAAACTTAAGCACGGAAGCGAGGACGACGAGGATAATTCCACAGTGAAATGGGCTAGGGTAAACAAACTGGACGCCTTGGTACACTTGGCTAATATTCTTCATGCGATTAAACACAGCAATTTGTTTCTAAGTGAAAATGTTTATATTTATTCGACAAAGCTTCTCGATTCACACTATGCCAATGCTCTCAACACAAATCGATTTCTGCTTTCAAACAATTTAATTTAATTTAATTGCAACGTAGCACACGCTCCGGTGGCAACTTGCATCTCCCCCCTATCCTGCACCCACCTATATTTGCCCTCTACAAATTTTATCTTTAAATTCTTTCAACGTTTTCGGTAAATTATTCACAATTTCTCTTGGTAACTCATTCCAATCCCTGACACTCTTACCTAAAAAAAGAGCTGGATACATGCGGTTTCTTGGACCTTGCAGTGAAACAATGGCCTTGGAATCTAGCTGGTCTACGATGCGTTCCACAGAGAATAACAGTAGTATTCTACTACTAGGCTTGATATGTAATTACTGGAGTCTGAAGTTATTTTCCACTGTGGGTGACATTGGAGGCAGTTGGGGACCTTTTGTTCTTTTGTTTTGTATTGCTTGCTCTTTCCACTGGCTAGCATAACGGACGTTCGGTGTAATGTCTGTCTAATTGCCGCCGCTCTCACGGAAGTCTATTCAAGGGCACACACAGAGTGTGATGTCAGAGGAAGCCAAGTGTAACTCTAGGACCTTCACGCAACTGGAAGACGTGATTCCTTGGACTAAAATTAGAGCTGCCCCTTCTTTCGTGGCTGGAATAAAATTAGACAGAATGCTATAGGAGTCATCAGAATGATTTGTAGTAGGGGAGACCGGGGATGGTTGGCATAGATTTCAACATATTAATTTTTACAGCTGATTCTGTGAATACCATCCGGATTTTGAATATACCACTGTAATCTGCATATTTGGCTATATTTTGATATCTTTTTACACTCGTAATATTGAATTGTAGTCTATAGCTGTAAGAAATCACCAAACAGTCCAAGTCGTGGTTAGTTGGCGTAGCCCTCGTCAAACGTTTGATAAAAATAAATTGATCGAATAAAAGGAAAGAAAACAAATCAACAATTAGTGAAAATGCTTTAAGTAAATAAAAAAGGTTATTGTACCTCATTTGAATTTTATTATAATTAAAAAACTGGAAATATAAGGCAGAAGGCAAGCATGAGAGAAACTAAGATAAACATGAGACAGTAAACATTGGAATTCTGCAGAATATTCATTTAGTGAAGGATTTGGACGATCAGTACAGTAAGATGGCCGAAAGGCACTTGCAGTGAATGTGTCTCTACTAAACGGACTGATTCCCGTGGCTAAGAACATAGCAGTTATATTTGATGTAGTCACTGCAAGCGGAAGAGCAGTTTTGACAATTTCAGGTATGACATATATCATCATAGTTTTACCAAGATTGTTTGTCATCCACGCATCACATTGGCTGTTTACATATTTTTTTCAAAGGCACAATAACACTTATATCAAGGGGCTACAACTTATGAAAAGTGTGAGGTGGAAATGAGAGGACGGTTATGCCGTTTTCTTTAAGAAAATCCAATGCTGTGACTGGAAGATGGGAGTCGTGATTATCTAACAGCAAAACCACAGGCCGCTTTTTTGTGCTTCTGCTGTGAAAGGCAAAGTGTTCAGCAAACTTGTTGAAATTGTTTTCCACCATCCACCCTGAGGGATTAGAATCTCCTACACTGTCCAGTGGACCATCTTTTAGAAAATGATCTCTGTAATTTTTTTCTGGTAAATACGAAAAAAGGGGGTATAGAATTACCACTAGCAGAAACTGCAATGAGCAAAAATAAAAATACACTGCTTAACGTCTCTTAACAGCGAGGTCTTTAGAGACGGGAAAGGATGGGGGACAAGGAATGGAAAGGAATTCGGCCCTGGCCTTTTGAAGGAAGCATCCCGGCATTTGCCTGGAGTGATTTGGGAAACCACCGAAAACCCAAATCTGGATGACCGGATGGGGATTCGAACCGGCGTACTCCCGAATGCGTGGCCAGAACGTTAACCATTACATCACCACGCTCGGTCCTAAACTTCCTCTTTCAGCTGAAGTGATTCGGCAGATTTGCTTAAACCCTTTCCGAGCAACTACTGTATTAACTTTTTGGACTGTAGTTATCCCAGTTTCGTCGATATTGTAGATATCACCTGGGGTTAGTCTGATATTGTCCAAAATGGTGCGCAATTTCCTCCCCCCCCCCCCAAAAAAGGTAAATATTAGTGCTATTGAAAGTAGAAATTCTTGTAAGACTAGTTGCCTGCGGAGTTCTTATTAATAAAAAAGGGTGTCTTTTGATAAAATTTAAAAAACAATCTACTCCTGTCAATTCTTTTTCTTTCCATGATTGAGGAGCATTTATATTGTTCACATTGCTGTATTCATACGCAAATTTCCTTATTGCTTTAGGGGAAAGTCCAATGTCGGCTGCATTTATTAAGTAGCTTTCAACGTCCCTATCTTGTTCTTCAGAGAAAATCTACAGGGGGATTATCACTAACATTAATCCAAAAAAGTCTGAAGTCTGATTTGAACGCAGTTTTTTTCTCACCTATGGTTAACGATTGCTGTTATTAATATTAAACCTGAAATTTATGCCGAAATAAAATAAATTACGTAATAGGAGTACAATTCAATCTTTTTTTTTTTTTTTCAACTGATATTTAAGACATTGTATTATTACCTTTCGGTTCTCCAGTAGCCAATCTGTGACCTTCTTGGGGGGCTCCGCGACTTCTAGGAGGGCCCGCCGCGCCTAGGATTCGGGATCCTCCCTGTCAGGCCACATGGCTGACCTTTTTTCTTTCTTCTTCTTTTTTAGCTCTACTACTGCCCCCGAAGGCGAAAACCAAGGGCCTCTTCTTCACATTTACTACAGGCCCCGCGCTGTTTTAATCCGGCCCTGGTTGTTGTAATAACTATCATACTGACAATGAATGTTTTAGCAATGGAAAACATAGCCCTTAGTTCAATGAATCAAATGTGATAGACAACTAAAGACTATTCCATACAGCCTGTGGTACAGAAAACAAAAAAGGTAGTTTAGAAAAAGTACTTACCGAACGAAATTTACAACAATCGTCTCTACTTCTCAAACAACTAGAGAACTCACACTGTTGTTTTGTTGGGAAGTAGTTGAGGCTGTGGTCATGTGGTCAACAAGAGGCGCTTCCACACACTTTATGGAGAAAATTAGAAGCTGATGGCCAACCTGCCCCCTATGCCAACCAGCCCCGGTCTTAAATACTCATTACTGGACTGAACATTTTTTTTTTTTTTTTTTTTTTTTAAATTCGGTGTAAAACAATGTTGTCATGCTACTTTGCAGTCCAAAGAAGCTTAAATTAAAAGTGCGATAACAGGACATGGTATCACGAGCTTCGCATGAAAGTAACATTTTTATTTGTTGTTTCCTGATCTTCCATCGATGTGACAAAAAGTAAACTTTATTAAGAAAGTCCTCTTTTTAACCATCTACAGAATGTCCAGTACTTCAAAATTACAAGAAGTTAACAGTTACTGCGTGAGCTCAAGCACGTAATACTATTTCTGTCTCTAGTAACATCCGTCGAATATGAGAACAATGGGACTCATGGAGGAACCTGGCGGCTCGTTTAAGCTCTGGCTTCGCATCCGTGAGGACGCAGGTTCGAATCCCGATCCAGCGATCCAGATTTTGGTTTTCCATGGTTTCCTTAAAGCACTCCAGGAGAATGCCGGTATCGTTCCTTCAAAACGTTATGGCTGAATTTCTTCCCGTTTCTTGTTCCCAGCCCCTTTCCCCTCTCTAATGACGACGACGTCGACGAGGCGTAAATAAATTTAAAAAATTGTTTACTAACTCTTATATGAATATATAAACCTTTGGGTTTACTACCTTCATGCAAAATCACAACAGGACTGAGTAGCGTGTTAATAACTGGTGAAAGAATATTGATCGGAAAGCGATGACTCTCTAAGGACGAAACCACTGTTGATTACCGGAAACAGTGCACGCGATAGCACACCACTACTAATCAGAATTTACAGGTTTTGGATTGTCGTCGAAATATTATTACGCACTTTATTGATAGAAATATGGTTCATTTGATGTCCGTCCGGTTTCATAAAATTATTATATTTTTTTTAAGTATGCTGTTTTGCTCCTGACATTCTAAGTAGGTTCATTTATTTATTATTTTTTTATAATGGAGGTCTACAAGCTGCCCCACGCCATGTGAAAGTGCCCCTGACGGAAGACGGGTGTGTTACGTTGTAACGTGATGTAGTGGTAGGTGGCAAAAGCAGGCACATTCCCGGCAAAATACGCGGCCGTGTCTTTGTAATCAATATTGTAGTCCCTGAGTGGGGAGGATATCTACCTATCGTTCTCGAAATTCCAAGTGAATCAACCGAAAATAACATTGAGTCTGCAGCGAACATAGAGATCAGTTCATTGAACTCGTTTCATAATTTTTAACAGAATGGGATTGTATAATCGTATTGTATGCATGACTACTAAAAAGACTGTCTCATAAGGGAATGTGTTGTAGGCCTACAGGGATCATAAAAAGATAGTTACATCATTTGTTATCTTTTATTTATTTTTTGGAAACAGATAGGTGTATGGTACCATTTCCTTACATTTGTATAATCGTATTGAATGCATGACTACCAAAAAGACTGTCTCATAAGGGCATGTGTTGTACAGAGATGAGAGATCATAAAAAGATAGTCATATCATTTGTTAACTTTTTTATTTTTTGGAAACAGATAGGTGTATGGTACCATTTCCTTACATTTGTATAATCGTATTGAATGCATGACTACTAAAAAGACTGTCTCATAAGGGCATGTGTTGTACAGAGATGAGAGATCATAAAAAGATAGTCATATCATTTGTTAACTTTTTTATTTTTTGGAAACAGATAGGTGTACGGTACCATTTCCTTACATTTTACAAGACCCGTATAAAAGAGTTGTTAAAGTGTCTTTGCTCAAGGTCTTGCATTGTATATTGCGGAAGTATTTTGCAAGTTTACGATGCAGCTTTTGTAACCTAAAATGAAGGCAAACCGGACAAGGTGGCAAACTACATTTGGTGGGAGACGGGCATTTCTTAGCGTCGGAAGCGAATCACCTCAAAAAAGGAGGGAAAAACCACACAGCAAACAGGAAAAACGAAGTAATTAGGTACGAGGGTCTTTAATTGTAGTTTGGATGTAACTACACGAATAAAAATACGTTTCTTAATCGTTTCAAACTAATACTCAAACCCACTGCAAAACACTTTTTTCATCTCTATATGGTTGAAAAAATGATTTTGAATTTCGTATCGACTCGTATCCAGTTTAAAACGACTATATCGGAAAGACTACTGAAATGAGGGCAACAGGGTAGACAACATTCAACATAGAAAGCTTGAAAAGGGCAAGGGCAAGGGCATATCATGTCGCAGTCTATAGAGCTGCATTGTCATCCTTAGTGCCAGGAGAATCCTATTAATAATGTCTGAATTGCATTTTGGGGCTGACTTTCTATCTTTGTCTTAAGTTGCTATCCTATCTTTATCATGTTTTATTTGATTTAATTAAAAGTTAAGGGAGGTTTTATATATATATATATATATAAAGGGACCTAGCCTACATTCTTATGCTAATGGAGGTTAGTTTTATATACATCCAAGGGACCTAACTAAGTGGGAGTCCTACTTATACTAAAGGTGGGTAATTTAATTTATTTTTTACTGTTTACAAGGGGACCTTAACTTATGATGATTTGGGCCTACTTCTACTTATAACTACTGGTGGGTTGGAGGGTAGGTGGAGGGAATTTAGAAGGAGAATGTCCTAGTTAGCATCCTTTTGGGATGCCTTCTAGGAAGCATTTCCTCGTCGATGTTTCCTACTTCCGCTATTTCTGCGTGTGGTGAATTTCTGCATCGAATGTAGAAGTGTTCTGATGCTTCCTTAAGGGTTTCAGTGAGCGGAGGGAAGTGTAGGTCTTGTCTGATTATCCAGTTTGGTAAATAGCGGGGGGCATCAACAATTGTACGCAGGGCTCGGTTTTCCAATGCCTGCAGCTTTTTGATGTGGCAGTCGGCGGACATGCTCCATATCTCTGAGCCGTACATGAATGATGTTTGTACTATTGCACGATAGATGAGCAGTTTGGTCTCTACTTTTAATCCGTCGCCTCTAAGTATTGAATAGAGACCGGTGAGTTTAGCTTTCGCTTTTTTCTTTGCTTCGTCTATGTGCGATCCCCACGTCAGGTGCTTATCTAATCGCAGACCAAGGTATTTGATTTCTTTTTGCCATTCAATGTCTGTATCTTCTGTGTGAATTTCATATTTTGGTAGCTTAACTTTTTTATTAAACATAATTGCTTGTGATTTTGCAGCGTTAATTTTTATTTTCCAGATATTGCACCACTGTGTTAATTTTACAAAATGACGTTGTAGTTTCCTGGCTGCAAATTCTGGATTTTTATTGCTGGCTTATACTGTGGTGTCATCTGCATATAGGCGGATATGGCTGCCCTCTAGTTGTGGCAGATCATTTACATATATGCAGTACAGTATTGGGGCAAGAACACTACCCTGTGGCACTCCTGCCTCAATTTGTCTTACTGTGCTGTTTGCCCCTTCTTGTTTGACAAAGAATTTCCTGTTTGCTAGATAGGAACATGAGTAAGTGAGTCAGGTAGTCTGGAGTATTGTATTGATGCAGTTTGTAGATTAGGCCTTCATGCCACACTTTATCGAAGGCTTTCTCTATATCCAGAAATATAGCTGCTGCGCTGTTTCCCGCCTGCTGTTCTGAGCAGATATGCTCCACTAGCCTGGCACATTGTTGTACGGTGGAGTGGCCCTTTCTAAATCCAAATTGACTGCCAATGATTATTTTGTTTCTGATTATATGAGTGTTGAGTCTCATTAGTATAATTCTCTCGAACACTTTGGCTATGATTGGAAGTAAAGAAATGGGTCTATAATTTTGAGGAAAAGTTTTGTCTTTTCCTGGCTTAGGCAGTGCCACCACCTTCGCAATCTTACATGCATCAGGGAAGTAGCATTGTCTAAGACAAGCGTTAAAGATATGTTCTAGGCGTCTGATGGCTTGTGGAGGCAGGTTTTTGATTTGTAGGGGAGTCAATTGATCATATCCGCTGGCCTTTTTGTTTTTAGCCTGCGAATAATAGACTCAATCTCCCCTGTATTTGTGAGTTGCGCTTCAGTCTGCGGCTCTGTCGCAAGGATGTGTTCGACTTCACGAATAACCCGCTCTTCGTGGTCGTCGCTCTCTTCATCTTCTGTATTGTTGGTCTGAAATTGATCCTCGAGTGTGTCAGCTATGGCCAGTGCCTTTCCTTCCGGATCATACACAAGGCCACGTCTGCCATGCAGGTCTGATTGCTTCTTTCGTTTTACTGACCGCTCTGGTTAGAGCCCACATCTTGCGACTATTATTCTGCACTTCAGCTAGTTTTGCTTCCCATGACTCACTTCTCTGTATTTTTAAGTTTTCTCTAATTTCCTCAGCTAGATGATTTACTAATCTCTCGTCAGCTGGGTCACGCCAACGCTGCCATCTTTTCCGAGTTCTATTTTTTAGATTAATTAGGCTGATTATATGTGCTGGTGTTTCAGTGCGTTCGTATATTATGTCCCGCCTTGTAGTAACATGTTTGGTGCACACCTTAATAATATCTGTAAAGCGTGAGACAGCGTTGTCTATGTCTTCCACGCTGTTTAATTCCGCACTGTCGGAAAAGTGTAGCTTGACGTCTTCACGATAGTGTTCCCAGTTTGTATCATATCTGTACCTGGGTCTTGAACTATCGTAACAGCAATGACAAGAGTACTGGGTTGTGATCTGAATTGAGCTGATTTGGCACGGATAGTTCCCGTGCCCAGCGCAGCCCCTTCGTCACGTAGATGTCAAGTACATCGGGTCGGTGTTCCGCATTGTTCGGGAAGTAGGTAGGCTCCCTCGGGGCTATCACTTCAACATCATTGTTGTCGTTCAGCACCCTCAGGAGACCTCGCCCATTCATGTTCGCCGCGCGGCAGTGCCAAGCTGGGTTTTTGGGCGTTCAGATCACCCCTCAGCAAGACGATTTGGCTCCTATCTAGCAAGTGATTTATTTGTGGTGCTGTAAGTACCTTGGTAGGCGGGTTATATGCTGCGATCAGATGCACAGTTTCCCCTTCGATTTTAACCTCGATGCCTGTGTGTTCTAGGTCACCTAGTTTTGTTGTCGGTAGTTTCTTGTGGGTCAGTCTTTGCTTTATTATTATCGCGGTTCCACCACCTTGTGTTGCCCTATCGTCGCGTATGATGACGTAGTTCCTTAATCTGAAGTCCAGATGGGGCTTCAGATGGGTTTCGCTGATAAGCGCTACGTCAATATCGTGTTCAGCTAGGAAATCTATAAATTCTAATCGTTGATTTCTGATACCATTTGCATTCAAAGCTACAATGTTAAATCGCTTATTTTGCGCCATCTTCGGTTTGCAATAGTGTTAGGAATGTCTGTGCTAGGAATGTTGCTTTTCATAATATGTCTGTCTGTTGCTTCATGCCTTCAGCAGCTTGCCAGAGAGCATTTAGCAACTTTCTTATGTTTTCGTCCATGAAGAGTGATAAGATTTCTCGTAAGTCTTGTACCAGACTCCCGGGGTCGGGGGTCTGATTTTGTTGTTGGGTATTGTTGTTTATTCCCCATGTAGAGGGGTCTGTTGGTGGTTGACTTTGTCCAGGGAGTGGTGGAAACTCCTCATTAGTGACTTTTTGATTTGACAGATTGTTTTGATCTTTGGTGGTTTCTTTGTTTTGTTTGTTTTCCTAGCCTTCATTATTTCTTTATACACTGGGCATCCCCGGTAGTTAGCTGGGTGCTGACCCTGACAGTTATGGCATTTTGGTGCCTCATCTTTTGTTTTGGTACATGTATTGGTCAGGTGTTCCCCAGAACACTTGACGCATCGAGGGTTTATTCTACAATTTCTTTGACCGTGACAGAATTTTTGACATCGGTGACATTGGGTAGGGCCTTCTGGTGTTTTATATATTTCAACTGTCACGCTCAGGTGCATGAAGTGACTTAATTTGAAAATTTCGCGACCCTCTGCAGTATTGTCTAGACTTATCAAGAATAGTGGGATTTTTTCTCTCTCTTGGGTGTCATTGTTATATTTAGTCATTTGGGTCACTTGCTTTACTGGGTACTGCAAGTCCATTAACCTATTTTTAATCTCGTATGGATCTGTGTCTCTAGGTAGCTGGCGGAGAACTACCTTGAGTAGCTTTTTTAGGTCAATTTCGTAAGAGTGAAATTGCAGCTTTTTCCTGTCCAGAAATTTAAATAGTTCTTGAAAATCTTTTTCTGTTTACACTTGGTACTTGATGGAACTATTTCTGTGTGATACATGCATTTTGTCTTCCAAAATCTTTGTACTATAGATTTCGTCGACTATTTTCGCATAGCCAGAAGTTTCATAGACTATGATTGGGGAAAGCTTTGACTGACGTGGTTCTTTCCGCCTTTGACTGCACAATTGCTCTTGTGAGGCCTCATCCAGGTTCTGTAAGGGGTTAAACATGTTCCCCGTAGGTACATTTGGCACAGTTTTGTCAGTTGACTCATCTGCGGCCTCATGCACCTTGTTCGCCGAGCCCTTTGTGTTGTTGACGGGGGGAGGGGTGGGGGGAGTGGCGTCGGGTACCCTTCTGGGAGCCGATGCGGGCTGGGAGGAAGAAGCTTTGTTTTTATTTTTATTCCCCATTTGGGAATAATTACATTTTACCATAAATAGAACTATTTAACCTACCAAGTACCCTGTGTATATAGGTAACTCTCCCGCCTTCCTCATGACACGGGGAAGAGATAGTGTTGCCCAAATGCAAGAACAAGACCAGACTTGGCCGGTCTTGGTCTTGCATCAATACACCTGGTCTTGGTCTTGCAAAAATGCAAGACCAAGACCGATTTTGGGCAACACTAGTGTTGCCCAAATGCAAGAACAAGACCAGACTTGGCCGGTCTTGGTCTTGCATCAATACACCTGGTCTCGGTCTTGGTCTTGCAAAAATGCAAGACCAAGACCGATTTTGGGCAACACTAGGAAGAGATACTATTGGTCGGCTAACGAAACGGCGATTCAATGCACGCCGAGAACACTTAGAGATCGAACTCCGCTCGTTAATTTCATTTGGCATGAAATACACTACGGCGGGTAATTTAAGACCATTTAAAGATCGATAATAGTTGATTTCGAAAAATTGAAATACT
This sequence comes from Vandiemenella viatica, assembly GCA_031002005.1. NCBI lineage: Eukaryota > Metazoa > Arthropoda > Insecta > Orthoptera > Morabidae > Vandiemenella > Vandiemenella viatica. Next base: position 42,571,918 of record JARYHS010008075.1, on the reverse strand, counting down.
TTGAAAGTGAAAATGTCAAAGTTCAAGAATGTAAAAATAGAACCAGCAAAACACAAGCAGATTGAAGTAAACTCTTTTGGAAATGCGGAGAAGTGTCGGCTCTACGAACTGAACAAAAAAGCCGAGCTATAGAAAGCAATGCAGATCCACAAATACACCCACGCCTCCGTGAGAGTAGAATCATACGCTGATTGACCTTGAGAGCGTATCCTAATTGTTTATTGTCTAATTTCAGAAGTCGTATGATTTAGAATACAGTTCCTCGAGAGATTTAGTAAAACGCGAAAAATTGTATCCGGATGAATGGACCGAAAATCGAACCATTGTCCTCTAGAATAATAGAACCAACGTTTACCGCGTGACCACCGAGTTCGGTAGTTTGTTGAGCCACCATCTCTGCAATGACACACGAATATCTTACTGGGCCGTTCAAATCTATGTTGCATCGAAAAATATAGGTATAAAACGTAAGGCGTGAAATACGCTGAGAAATTTTCGTTTATGCAACAGGAAGCGACGGCAGAAGATGGATTGTTTCTGTGAATTGTGCTCTCGAAAGACGTCTTCTTCATGTACGGGTGTTCGATTTTTCACTCTGTTGCCACAGTAAAACGCAAAGCCATAATTTGCTGGGAGGTTATGTGACTGGATTATGTTTTATATGTATTTTAGGTAACACGTTTCACAACGTCTTCGGCGGCCCTTTTTTTTCGCAATACGCTCATTAAAATGTTGTAACGTTTAAGGAGCTAGTATGTAAATCCTTCATCTTAAGTTTCCCGAATACAGCCACTCCGCGAGTTGGTTTGTGTGATAAAGAATCATTGTCCGCGCACTGTGCACCGTGTCGAACAAAAAATGCGAGGATAGAAGTTCTTTCCGGATACAGATCGTTAAGAATTAAACTTTATACCAATATCTTACTACCATGAACTTCTCAACAGCATTTGCCAATAAAACGTTTCTCCAAACAACCAGATGTTAAAACGTTTCTCTATCCTGCTTGGACTACAACAGACAAATAAATTTGCTGCTTTTCTGATCATTATTACGAGGAATGGCTATTATGCATTTAGTCATCAACAGAAATAAAATCTCGAATAATCTCGACCCACTGGATATAAAAGTGCAGACACAAATAAAAAACAATCTTAAAGCATCATATGACGTGTTTTCAGCCATTAAACCCGTCTTAAAGCCTGGAATGTAAACAGTAAGTAACAAGAATCAGGCGCTGTAATGTTTTTGTCTGGTTCAGGTGGTTGAGGTTAATGTTTAACCTTAAGAAAACAAATTGCATTTATCGCGCAACCACGTCGCACTTACGAACTACGCTAATATATTTAAAAAAAATGAATGTGTCTTTTTTCCCCAATGTTCTTCATACAAACACACATTTTTATCCGAATTTGACGGATCTTTGCATAAGTATACTTTAAAACAAATAGAATAAAACAGTTTACATTTGATTTACAAAAACCTAAATCCTCTCTTCCTATCCCCCCTCATCTTAATTTCTGGTACACATCTTTCTGAAAGATTCGACCAACCTTGTCAACTAAGACAGATTTTTAGTTTTTGAACTGAATACTTCTATAAGCACGTTGGGCAACTTTGGATGGGTAGAATCTTATGAGTTCGCATTACCAACGTGCTAATGTTAATAGTATAGTTGCTGCGGTCTGGTGGCGCAGTGGTCAGGGTGTCTGACTAGGGAACGAAAGGTCCACGGTTCTAATCCCTGTCTCGGAGGAAATTTTCATAGAGCCTTAACCTGACTTCCACTTTTGGTGCAGCTTATTGTGTAATTCAGATTTCACGTCAAACTGTAGGTCCCCCCTGTCTGGTAGCACTACCAGGTTAGATTCGGCCAAGACAAGGGCGAAATTTTTTAAATTAAATTAAATTTAATTTAATTGCAATGGGATCACGCTCTGGTGGCAATTCCCTTTACACATATCTTCCCCCCTTTCATGTACGCTTCTACATTTGCCGTCTACAAATTTCAACTTTAAATTCTTTCAAGGTTTTTGGTAAATTTTTAACCTTTTCTCTTGGTAACTTATTCCAAGCCCTCACCTTAAAAAGAGACTCTTCCTACACCATTATGCCTGAAATCGAGTGTCAGATTGTGGTCATGGTCATCTTTCCCCTTATTACTTTTCATTCTTCCACCAATATCTTTCCATGCCTCATCAACAATATACGCCTTTTACACTCCCATGACCCTCTTCACCCTCCTCCTGTCTTGCAATGAATCCCATTCCGGCTCTTTTATCATATCTGTTATTGACTGCATTCTGCGGTAATTTCCATAAACAAATCTAGTAGCCCTTTTTTGCACCCTCTCCAACTCCCGTATTTGATACTCAAAATGTGGATCCCATACTACATTACTATATTGAAGCAATGGTCTGACCAAAGTTTTATAACCCAGTTCCTTTACTTCTCTCGTACATCCCCTCATCACTCTCTACAACAAGTACAGAATTTTGTACCTTTCCCTACTACCTGTCCATGTGTCCTGCACCGTTAAGATTATTATGAACTGGTACGACGTGTTGCGCGTATAAAATTCATCGTATTAAGTTATCACTTCTGTCGGCACTCTCCAATTACTGCCAACTGTTTTTTTTTATGTCTTTCGTAACAGTGAACAAATATAGACTTGAACATGCTACTAAGCTATCTTAAGAATATTTTACTCGGGATTTTATTAAAGACAAGGTCGCAGAGATCTCAATTTAAAAGTCTACATTTCCTCGAAAAGCCTTTGGCTATTATTCAAACAGATTTGCCATTACTTATACGTGAATCTCGACACCGTCGGTTCTCTCCCCACCCATGTAATGAGGCTCCTTACAAGCAGGGGGAGACTACTTGAGCAGGGTCTCCCAAAGTGTGGGTCGCGGCGGCTCAGTGCGCCGCCCAACTAAGCTGACGCCACTTCTCGACAACACGGTTGAAACATTCGTTTTTTAAAAATAATAACAACAATGTATCTTCAATCAATAATGTTCAGTACCTAGGAACGCTCTGCTAGTATTTTTCGAATAGCATACAGAGTAGCGAAGTGCAAAAACCTCACACCATCGCAGAAGAGCTTATTCTTCCGGGCTGCTTTTGACGTAGTATGATGGTGAGAGAATCGGCGGAAAACAAATTTCAAAGCTACCTCTGTCTAACAACACTATTAGTCGAGGAATACATCATATGACTGAAGATGTCATTGATAAATTAATAGAGAAAATAAAAGACAAGGAATTTGCACCGCAACTTGATGAGGCCGCTGACAACAATAAACATGCTCTTCTTATTTGTTGTGTACACTTTCTGGATGATAATATCATCATTTAAGTCCTTCTGTTCTGGAAAGGTATTATGGAAAATTCGAAGGCTCAAGACTTGTTTAAAATGCCTGACAAGTTTATAACAGAAAATGATTTGGTTTGGGAAAGTTGCATCGGTGTATGTACTGATGGTGCTCGATTAATGTTTGCCCGCTATGGTGGATTATAGGCGCTTATTTGCAGCATTGAAAGTACCTCATGCGATGTGGATTTACTACATTATCCATAGGGATGCACTTAAAACAAAATCGATGATTTCTCAATTGAACTTGTATTAGAAAGACTCATAGATGTAGTAAACTACATAAAAATCAGGCCACTAAAAACCAGATTGTTCCAAAATCTATATATTGACATGAGAGCTGAACACATTACGTTGATATACTACTGCAGGTCACGATGGTCTTAAAATGAAAATGTCTTACCTTCCAGTTACATCAAGAAAATCACACTTTTTTTGCAAGATGAAGATCGTGCAAACTCAAGATACTTTGCCGAACCAAACTTTTTAGAAATAATGGCATATTTGTGCGATATATTTAACAAACTAAAAGCTTTGAAGGCAATGACATGAAGATCTCGAAATTTTTGGAGAATATTGAGGCGTTTAGAAAAAAGCTGGACTTTTGGAAAATAAAATTTAATGAGAATAGTTTTCAAAACTGTTTCTCTGAATTGCACACATACGCGGTATTTAATGCGATCGTTGTTCAACAAGGCTGGTGTGAATGGGTTGCAAAATACTTTGTGGAAGATAATGTCGAAAAATTTGCACCGATCCAAGAACCTTTCCATGCTCAAGTCCACCAGAATTTATTTCGCAAGACGAAGAAAATCTCACAGATTTCTCTTACTACAACAGTCTTAAAACAAAAACTGCTTGTTCCCGTTTGGTGAAGTTTTGGATAACAATCAAAAAGGAAAATCCAACTTTAAGTTCAAAAGATTTAAGAATTCTCATTCTTTTTACAACATCCTGTTTATGCGGACCTTCATTTTCAGCTGTATTTTATTTATTAATCTTGTTCCATAGATAACCGTAATAAAAAGCAAATATCGCTCAAAAAGCAGTGCAGCAAGAAATGAGAGTAGCACTATCGAGTCTAATCTAGCCAATTTTTTTTTTTATTTTATTGTGGAGATCAGCAAGCTCAAAAATCGCTAAGTTATCACTGAATGTTTTCACCTTTTTTATTCCAATATTTTTTCTGCCAATTATATTGAAAAATTCTTCTGATAAAGGATGTTTTAATTTATATGTGTTACTTGTGTCATTTTACACTTGTTTTAACAAGGGCGCCGTGACAAAATATTAAACCTTTAAGTACGCCGTGAGCAGAAAGAGTTTGGGAACCCCTGATATATAGCGTTTTTAAAATATACATTACGGTTTTTTCGTGTCAGCTTCGGCAACATTTTAATGTTTAATGTTTACCAAGCTATTCAGTAGCAATGTGATGTTATTGCGAGTGCTCATTCGACCTTAATATTGGATTAAGAACTAACTTAAAATATATATAATGAACATTTAGTAGCAAAATAGTAACAAGCGAAACTTTAATAGATTAAAACTGAATTTATTGAACCGGCATCATACAACGAATATTATACAAAACAAGAAACTTGTTGGACGTCATAAAGGAAAAAAACTCATAATAAGTGGCCGCAATCGAGAGCGTTTATATTTAACACTAAAACATGAATTTACCTGATCTGCATGATTGAAGTAAACATTTAACTTACTATTCGGTAAAATAATGCCACTTGCGAATTAACTGAATAATGTGAAACGCTGGAGCATTTAGGGTATTATTTAGTCGGAGAACACAAACACCGATATTAATCCATCTTAGAATTTCACTTTGAAAATCATAGTTCATCCACGTCAGAGGGAGAGGATCATTACTGGGTGAGAGAAAACATAACTGCAGCGGATGCTGAACTCAGATGATATTACCTAGAGATGATGAGACACTCGGGACGACTGCGGATACCTACACTATGGTGGACCCGCAGCGAAGTCTGAAGGCCAAAACTACTAACACCTAGGCTTTAACCTGCACTACAAACAACCAAGGGTAGATTCCAAAATGCAGACCACGGGCTGTCGGCTAGTTGCAGCAAGCGTGCCACTCGCGTCTCGAAGGTGATCGGCTCACCAGAAGCTGTCTGGTCGGGGGCTGGCAAGAAGTGAAGTCACCTGGTTGAGATACAGTGACGAAATAAAGTGCCTAGCACCACTGGGAGAAGCTGTGATGCTAGAGAGCACCGGATGTCTTCTCTTTATCTTCTGTCGACCCCGTAGAACACGGTCGGCATGGGAGATCTCGTCAATCCCATTGCAAATAGGTCCAGTTCCCCTCCAACTAGTCATGCGAAACTACAATAAATATTATCACAAGAATGTGCGTCAAGTGGTCCCACTGTAAGCTACGGGTTTTTTTTTTTTTTTTTTTTTTTTTTTTTTTTTTTTTTTTTGTAACAGTTTAACGTCCCTTTTTAACAACGTGGTCTTTAGAGACGGGAAAGGATGGGGGCAAGGAATGGGAAGGAATTCGGCCATGGCCTTTTGAAGGAAGCATCCCGGCATTCACCTGGAGTGATTTGGGGAAACCATGGAAAACCCAAATCTGGATGCCCGGACGGGGATTCGAACCGCCGTCCTCTCGAATGCGAGGCCAGAACGCTATCCGTTACACCACCATGCTTGGTCTACGGGTTTGAATTCACAAGTGCGCGTACTTTCAACACACTCCTATAGACTTGACTGTTTTATACGGTCACTTTTCAGCGGGTGAAAGCAGAAAACTATATGCAGCAAAATAATAATGGAGGTCCGTCTTGCATCCATTTATTTCGACAGTCCGCGAACTTCAGAAAATTCGTAAATACTCGTCCGTCCCCAAGCGAGTATTACAAAGTGGCAGAAACGGACTTAACTCTGTTGTTCCTACCGAGTTGTAGGTGGCAACGCAAAGCACTATCCGACATGCCGCAGATTCGCAAATGATGTTTACTATACTATACTATACTACTCGTACATAGATGTCTGATCCCCCATCAGTACAATAATGAGAACTATGTGGCTCAGGGGATTATTTTGAATGGAAGAGATTATAACAGTCTCTTAAAACGCGTCCATCGGTTAAAAAGTATTTCATACTTTCGTTTTCGAACAATTTTGCAGCGATATGTATCGCTGAAGAGTAACTCTGTTGTGATTCGATGACAATCGACTGCCATAATTGTGTTGATATTGTAGCAAAGTCATAGGTATGTAATGGTGGAATAAAGTTGCGTGTTTTCAGATGTAAGGCGGTAATCAAGATATAGAGCGTGGAATCGTCGTCGATCGCAGACGCGCAACCATTTTAAGTGATCTTATGAAGGGGAGACATGGTCGACAATGGAAGGTCACACAAGAATTCATAATGAGTTCTAGTTTTTTATGTGTCATTATCAAGGGTTCTCTGCTATACAGCAGGTCCACGCACAGTGACAGCCCTCCACGCCTCCCTCTGTTCCGCCATTCTTTTAGATTCTATATATCTCCCGTTTATCATTATATCATCCATCATTTTCATCCTTCGCCGACCACTTCTCTTCTCTCCGTTTACAGTCCCCTCCAGAGCAGTCTTAAGCAAACATTCGTTCCTCAGCACATGATCAATCCAGTTCTTTTTTCTGTTTCTTATTGTTTTTATGAGTGACCTTTTCTCTCCTATTCGCTTCAGCACCTCCCCATTCCTTACTTTGTCCTCCCAACTTATTTTCTCCATCCTCCTCCATACCCACATTTCAAAAGCTTCCAACCTCTTTAGATCTTCTTTGCGTAGCGTCCATGTTTCTGCTCCATACAGTCCTACGCTCCATACAAAACATTTAGCTAATTTTTTCCTCAGGGCTTTGTCCAGCCTTCCGCATAGTAGATTTTTCTTTCTATTGAAAGCTTCCTTTGCCATTGTTATTCTAGTTTTTACCTCCTTCTTCCAGCTCATATCACCACTCACAATACTCCCGAGATATTTAAAGGACTCCACTTGTTCAATTATTTCTCCGTGCAGCGTTATCATCATTTCTTTCATACTCTAAACTTAAATTTTGCTGAACAACACCGCGATAATAGAGACAGGAAACCAAAAAGGCCTGCACCACTTATTATTTTCAAATGCAAGGGGAATATTTCATTGCATTTACTCAGAGTATGAAGGAAAGAAAAGGCTTTGCGGCATACTGAGACAGTGTTCTCGGCCCTGTTTAAATTACAAATCTTTAACCGTATCGCTATAGTATATCTCTGCTTCCTAGATTGGATGTACTGCCTATCGGTATTGTACTATCAATTACATTCGCCTGGGATTTGGTGGGGTTTGTTTTTATACCAACCCTTTTTGCACGGTTAGAAAGATATTTTAGACCGGCATTTATTTGCTTTATTATAGTGCCTATATCTCTACTTTATCGGTTCTTTCGGAAATCAAGAGTATGCCTCTCGGTGGACATACGAATTACTAAGTAATTGATTGACAAAGAAAATTATTGTGTACACCAAAGACGCTAGAGAAACTTTCAAGACATGCGTGCTATTGTAACTAGTAACAGCGCTTTTCTTAATGGTAGGAGGTTTGCAATCTTTTGCATTAAAATTCAAAATCTGAATACTACTGTTAATCACTGTACTGTGAATTTTAGTAGGGAGTAAGTAGTGATAATACAAGACGATGGTGTATTTTAATTAATAGAATTGACATTGTACTTGTTTTTCATCAGTTTCCTTTACGCCTTCGTTAAAATTTGAAAAACTGCAATGTTCACTCGTGCTTGAACTTAATAGTGGTTCCTGCAGTACAAAAGTGGGTGTTATTGTAGAACCATCATTATTAATTTTAATTGCGATGGAGCTAATGCTCCGGTGGCAATTCCCCTAGTCATCTAATTACCCCTCTTTATTTTATTTAAAAAAATTTCTTTCATAATTGGAGTGCTAAATTCCTCTTCAATTTACTTTTACAATTTATAAATTTTGATTTTAAATCCCTTAAGAGTTTTTAGTAAACTGTTCATCACTTCACTTGGTAATTTGTTCCAATACCTGACACCCTTACCAACGAAATAAAAATTTTCCCACTCCCTTATGACTGAAATTTAATGCCAGCTTGTGGTCATAGTCGTATTTTCCCTTCCATGCACTACTCCAATATCTCTCCAAGGCGCATCACCAACATAAGCTTTGTACATTCCCAACACTCTCTTAACCCTCTTCCTTTCCTCCAAAGACTCCCAATCAATCTCCTTTATGATATAAGATACTGAATGGGCCCACCAATTATTTCACATACAAATGTAGCTGCTTTTCATTTCACACCCTCCAACTCCTGCGTTTAATAAACAAAATTTGGGTACCAAACTGCACCTGCGTATTCAACCAAGGGTATGACCAAAGTTATGTAACCCAAATCCTTACCTTCTTTGATACATCCTCTCATCACCCTCTCCAATACTTGAACGATTCTGTAACATTTTCCTACCACCTGCTCAGTGTGCTCTGGCCACTTGAGTTTGTTATCAAACGTTATACCACGATATTTACACATCAAGCCTTCAATAAGCAATTCTGACCCCACCCTATAATCATAATTATCCTTGAGTTTTTTATCTGTGTACTTAATAAGCTGACTCTTTTTGGCATTTATCTTCATTAAATGCTGAACTACCAATTTAAATATTCCATCCAGGTCACCCTGCAGCCGTTCACAGTCTTTACCTGTTTTGATCCTATTGTTTACCATTATATCATCTGCAGAAAACCTAAATTCTGACCGTAACCCATCAACAGAGTCATTCATTAAAATGTTGAACACCAATGGTTCCAATACACTTCCCAGTGGTACTCCCATATTTTCTTGCACCTCTTTTAATAATGTATTTCCTTCTCTAACACTTTGCTTTCTGGCTTTTAAGAATTCCTCACCTACGCAAATAACTTTTTTGTCCAATCCAAGAGAATTTAGCATATTTAAAACCATTTTATGGTTCACTCTGTCGAACACCTTAGAAAGATCTAGTGCCACACTATCAACTTGGTCTCCCTTGTCCAATTGATCTGAAATATCTTGCACATAGCCCACCATCTGAGTTTCACGTTAATATCCTTGCCTAAAGCCATATTTTCGATCTGCAAACCAGTTTCTTTCCTCACAGACATTTCTGGTATAGTTACATATTAATCTCTCCATCATTTTTCCTATTACTGATGTCAAACTAATTATCATCTGATAAGGAGCAAGACTTCAGAACCTTTCCCTGAAATATCTCTTCAGTTCCAAATTCTCTGCCTTTTTATAATTATACCTATTTCCCCGTTCTATTTTGGCCACTGGAACTCGAGGAATTGTAGAGAAAATATGTTAATGTCAAAGGTACAGATAGGAACTTATATTAACACAACAGACATGTAAATGGATGAACTATAACCATTATGAGGAGCTGTTTTCTATCTAATTGTTGAGTCACACGCCAGCAATTGAGTTTAGAGGATGAAGAAAGAACATTCCGATGTAAACTGTTTCGTTGATTCCAATAGAGCAAAAAGAAAAACTTAGCAAATCCTAATTATTTTTAATCTCTTTTCTTTTCCTCCGCCAATGTAGATCATAGTTTGGTATCAATTTCTCAGGTTGCTTCTGTTCAGTTGGTTGTTCCATTAATGTGAAAACAACAATGTGTTTATTGAAATGAGAGATACCATTTTAATGTATATTTAATCAAACAAAGACATCATTACTTGGGCTGCTGCTACCAAACCTTTTATTTCAATTCTTTAAGACACGTTGCTACAATTAACAATCCTGTTAATTGTTTATAAATGAAACATGAACTTTGAACTGAAGCAGAAGACAGTACAAGATAAAAAATTTAATATTTATTTGTTTGATAATTATCAGCTTGGACTTAAGTTCTTAACAATTTGTTTCACATGGAAAGCGTGTAATTTTACGTGTCATGGAAATGACATTGAGATTTACTAAAACTGCGTAAATCCTTCCTACCAGGTAATAATAATTCGAGACGATGGACATGAAAACCATAAATCGTTCAGGCATTGGCTATGGGCTTCATATTATCTAGATTAGTCGAATCTGTTGAAGTGAACGTTTTCATTACTTAGTGGGATTACAACATACAATAAAATGTTCGTGGTAATTTGGATGAGGGGATGTACGAGAGAAGTAAAGGAATTGGATTGCAAAACTTTGGTCAGACCGTTACTTGAATGTGGTGGTGTAGTATGATACCAAATACAAGAGTTGGAGGGGGTGCAAAGAAGGGCTGATTTGTCTCTGGAAATTACCGTAGAACACAATCAGTAACCGATATGATAAAAGAGCTGGAATGAGATTCATTGGAAGACAGAAGGAGGGTGAAGAGGGTCATGGGAGTGTACAAGGCGTATATTGGTAATGAGGCGTAGAAAGATATTGTTGTTAGAAATAAAAGTAATGCATTGAAGGGAAAAGATGACCATACCCACAAGCTGGCATCCGATTTCAGGCGCAAGGGTATGAGGAGATTTTCTTTCGTAGGTAAGAAGGGCAGGGATTGGAATAAGTTACCAAGAGAATTGATGAATAATTTACCAAAAACTGTGAAACAATTTAAAGTCGAAATTTGTAGAGGGCAAAAGTAGTTGGGTACAGGAAAGGCTAAAAATGGGTGCGTAGGGAAATTTCCACTGGGGCGTGCGCTCCATCGCAATTAAATTAAATTAAACAATTTTAAGAGAACATGGTATTTTATTCAGTTTTCTTAAAAGTGGAATAACCATGAGAGACGTATGTCTATAATCACTATGTAACTCTACTGGATAGATTTTTATCCGGAATCGTAGTATAATCTTTTTACAGTTACCGATATGATTCGGATTGCTGGCCGAAAGTTGTTCACGTCTGTATACAAGCAGTTCACGCCGCCTGAGTAGTCTTGGCAAGTTTTCAAATTCAACTTTCCCTAAATGCGCAGACAGTATCTTCAGATCACTTACCTCAGCGATCAGCTGAAAAATATATACGACTACACCTCCCCCGCCTTCCCTGGTTTAGTAATTACTCGACGGACCACTTTTTTACTCACGAGTTTATGAATTGAATTCTTGGCTCGAAACGATAGTTAATTCTGGACGTGGGGTAGAACCTTGACACAGTTTCGAGTTTATGCAAAGAATGTGGCAGAACAAGATAGACCAGTTCCGAACAGGTTCATTTTGTGTGGACTGACCGATCAGTATGATCGAATGGCATGTAACAGAGACCGGTACCCAAGTAAACGCAACAACTAGCAGCTTCACGACTATCATTCAATGCTATATGAACAACAGTTACCAGTTATTCTTGAGTACGAATTCCCTTGTTGCTTCTCTATACTGAGAACAGATACCCCAGATAATTTATTATTATTATTAATTTTTAGTTGTAATGGAGCCAAAGCTCCGGTGGCAATTCCCCTAATCATCTAATTACCACTTTTCATATCATTATTATTTTTTAAAATTTTCTTTTATAACTGGAGTGTAAAATTCCTCCCACAATTACTTTTTCGATTTATAAATTTTAATTTTTAGTTCCTTAAGCGTTTTTGGTAAATTATTCATCATTTGATAAATTGTTACAATCCCTGACACCCTTACCAAAAAAGAAAATTTCCCCACTCCCTTATTCACGAAATCGAGCGCCAACTTGTGGTCATGGACGCCTTTCCCCTTCCATGCACTACAGGTATTCATAATTCTTTGACCAATATGCTTCCAAGTCTCAACACCAATACATGCCCTACACATTCCCAGCACTCTCTTCTCCCTCCTCCTTTCCTCCAATGACTTCCAATCAGTTACTGACTGGGTCGTGCGATTTATTTTCACAAACAAATCTAGCTGCTCTTCTTTGCACACCTTCCAACTCCTGTATTTGATAACCAAAATGTGGGTCGCATACTACACCACCATATTCAACCAATGGTCTGACCAAAGTTTTGTAACCCAACTCCCTACCTTCTCTGGCACATCCTCTCATCACGCTCTCCAGTAAATAAAGTATTTTGTAACTTTTTCCAACTTGTCCAATGTGCTCTGCCCAACTGAGTTTGTTATCAAAAGTTATGCCAAGATATTTACACTTCATGCTTTCAAAAAGCAATTCTGACCCCACTCTATAATCATAATTAAACTTTAGTTTCTTATCTGTGTACCTGATAAGCTGACCCTTCTTGGCATTTATATTCATTCCATACTGACCTACCCATTTAGATATTCTATCCAGGTCACTCTTCAGTTGTTCAGTCTTCACCTATTTTTTCCTATTGTATACCATTATATAATCTGCAAAATACCTAGCTTTTGACTATAACCCATCAACACAGTCATTCATTAGAATAATGAACAGCAACAGTCCCAATATACTACCCTGTGACACTCTCATATTTACTTCCAACTCTTTTGATAATGTATTTCCTACTCTAACACTTTTTCCTGGCTTTTAAGAATTCCTCTATCCAATGTAATAGATTTCAGTTTATTTAAATCCATTTTACGGCTCACTCTGTCAAATTCCTTAGAAAGATCTAGAGGCACACTATCAACTATCTCTTGTGCCGTTCATCTGAAATATATTCTATAAAGCCCACCATCTGAGATTCACATGAATATCCTTGCCTAAAGGTATGTTGTCGATCTACAAAATGGTTTTTCAAATCGACAAAACGACTTTAGACTTGTGAATCTTACTTAGATGCAGGGCATTTTGGATTAAATGTATAATGAAAGCAAGATTAATGGCGTAGCACAATATATTTCTATGGCATTTGACAGAGTGAGACATAAAATGATGTTAAATAAGGTAAAAACCATTGGAGTGGATGTAAAAGCTATTTGCTAGATAGAGGAATTCTTAAAGGCAGAAAGTGTTGAATACAAAATGCAATATCAAAAGAAGTAGAAGTGAAAATGGGAGTGCCACAGGGTAGTGTTGCCGTTCATTATTCTAATGAATGATCGTGTTAATGGTTTACGGTCAGAAGTTATGCACATGGCTTAATGTTATATAATAGGATCAAAACGGGAGAGGAGTAAACAACAGCAAGGTGACCTAAGTAGGTCAACATGGGACGAACATAAATGCAAAGAAGAGTCAACTTGTTAGGTTCACAAATAGGTTGTTTATGATTACATGATTATTATTGTTATTACTCCGCGATTCACTAAAAGTGTGTGGCGGGGGGTGTATTAAATGATGGTGAAGTAATTGATTTTTGAAGACTTGAGTGTAAATATGTTGACATAATAGTTGATAATAAAAGTCAACTGGCGGGAAACATTGAGCGGGTGGTAGGAAAAATTGTGAAAACCCCTTCGTTTATTGGACAGAGTGATGAGGGGATGTATCCGAGAATTGAGGGAGTTGGATTACAAAACTTTGGTCAGACTATTGCTTGAATATGATAGTGTTGTGGGAACCTGCACTTTGAGCAACAAATATAGGATTTGGAACGGATGCTAGATTTATCTCTGCAAATTACCGCAGATCTCATTCAGTAACTGATATGGAAAAAGAGCTGGAATAGGGTTCATTGGAAGACAGTAGGAGAGTGCTAGAAGCTACTGGTGATGAGGCGTGGAAAGATATTGATGGAAGAAGTAAGAGTGGATTATGGAAGGAAAAAGTTTTTCATGACCACAAGTTGCATTTGTTTTCAGGAATAAGGAAATGGGAAAATTTTCTTTTACTCATTAGGGAGTACAGAATTGAAATAAATTACAAAAGGAAATGATGGATTATTTACGAAAAACGTTGAAAGATTTTAGAATTAAGATTCTTGAAGGGAATAAGCAGGCGGGTACAAGAAAGAGGATCGAGGGTTTGTAGGGAAATCGCCGCCAGAGCAAGCGCTCCATCGGCATTAAATCAAATTGAATTAAATAAGCCAGAATATGATTGCTACAACAGGAGCACCTGATAGTAAATATGCAATACTGAAACCATGTAACAATTACTGAAAACAGTCATCGACATATTAATAAGTATTTTGCATCCTATTCTGAAATGCGTGTGTTAACAAGACAATCTTCATTGAACCGAATTATTCTGCGTATTTACATGAAGTTGTCTAACTGAAGGAGTGTTTTGCCAGAGTGACTGAGGGTGGGTGTAACGATACCGGGCACCCTGGCTCCTGTCCTGTGTTGTGGCCGTTCTTACTGCAGATTTTAGTCGATTTTCCGCAGCCATCAAGGCCATTGCCGCGACAGTCCCCGATATCTGCCTCGTATACTACACCTTTCACAAACAAAAAATACACTTGTCATACACAGAACATAGATACACATTGCACAGACAGATGGCAACACTTTATTTTCTCCCTTAGCAAGTAGTGCGACATGGCAGCAGGTATAAAATGCTTGGCGTCGGCAAGAGCTCCAGATTTGACAATACCAATGATGATCAGAAATCTGAAGTTGGGAAAAGGTGGTGAAGAAATAGAATATCTAATTGAAGGAGTTAGAATTAAATAGGTTATGGTTTTGACACATGTTATTGTTATAGTTTGTTGATTATTTTCGATCATGGGAAGTAACATTAATCCCCTATACTTTTGGCGTCTCCAGGACTTCCTTTATATCTCCTCTTCATTCACTGTTACCGGAGCTATGTTGATTCAATTTCATATTGACCTTATCAAAGCCCCAAATATTTTCACAATTTACTTTTCGGCAAACTGAGTCCTTTTTATTGTGCTCAAAAGATAATGTCTCTCATTATCGTTGTTACTTGGCACTTCTGACCAGTTTATTTTAGCAGCACAATGAAATCGCAGGTAGGTCCCCTTCGGAAATTTAACTGTCTTTAGAATGTCGATTCTTTCATATAACAAAGTATCGTATTCCCATAATGAAAAGCAATAATTATTGATGTGATTAATGAAAAAGAATATGCAGCTGGATCCAAGATGAAAGGGTACCACAAGTGAAATATGGGTTGCGCTTAAAGTTCCTTTTTTTTTTTTTTTACTTACAGCTTTACGCACGCCTGGTCGACGGCTAAGGTCATTCGAGGCGGGATGGGACTGGACGCAAGGAACGGGAAGGAATTCGGCCATGGCATTTTTGAAGGAATCATCCCGGCATTCACCTGGCGTGATTTGGGGAAACCATGGAAAACCCAAATCTGGATGCCCCGACGGGGATTCGAACCCGCGTCCTCCCGAATGCGAGGCCAGAACGCTAACCGTTCACCCACCACGATCGGTACTTAAAACTCCGTACCTGGCATTATAGACCGACTTTGAGACATATTGAAACTATGCTGCATAACCGAATTATAAAACGAGAAAATACATTTCAACATGAGGTGCAGTAAACTAAAATTTGAAAAACAATTTATACTATATTTAATACACCTTGTTACTTGAGCTTCCCCACATCGGGCCCTCTTGATCCGCGTGGCTTTTTCTGTTTCAGTAGGCGAACTTTACTCTAAATACCTTAAAGATGAAAGTAATTTTGAAGATTCTAGTATGGTTGTTAGTGACTTTGACCACCTTTTCTCCTAGAACTTTTCGCCTGCTAACAAATTTAAGCCTAAGTTTGTTGTAAGAAGAGCAGTCAGTCAAGCGGAAGCTTTCAATTTTTTGTTTGTTTTAGTCAGCTACTAGGTTTTCGTGAGACATGTCAGAAAGTAATATTCAGTTTACAATGTTTTTCTACTATTTTCTGTTTTAGCCTCATTTATTAATTTTCTTATAACGTATTAATTTTTTTGAACTTTACTTGCTCTTGTAGCAATTCCTTATGAGGACTGGCGAATATGACACCAGTAGATGGCAAGAAGTTTTTTTGTAAAAGAAAGGAAACAAACCCAGATATCACAATATGTTCTCAACATTTATTTGTTTTAAATTGAGTATTTGTTTCCCATTTCTGTGAATAATCAAACATTTCTGATAATAATAATAATAATAATAATAATAAACCAGTACCCTTAATGTGAATATGCAAGTTTATTGGACAAATAAGGGAAATTAATTATTTTTACGAACGACAGTATTACGGCGTATTTCTGATCTCTCTGGATGGATGTTACTCGACGTACAACAATAGCGACAGCTTCGTCTGGTGTCAATTGTACAGAAAGGGATAACATTTAATCGAGCTTCCTTATTCAATGTCTTACCAACAGAAATTAAATGTTATCTACAAAAACCCAACTACTTTAAGTCCAAACTGAAAGAGTTTCTGCTTCAGAACCCATTTTACACTGTGAAAGAATTTTCTTCTTGGAATTTGGTAACTAAGAATGATTGATAAAATAGTATATATGGTGTATGGAAGGTGACAAAGTTGTCCACAATTACTAAAATGATATATGGTTTTTCTTTCTGTTGAAACTTTTGACAAATTAAGTAATTACACTGTTCACAAAATTTCAGTCATATACAGGGTGTTACAAAAAGGTACGGCCAAACTTTCAGGAAACATTCCTCACACACAAACAAATAAAATAAGTTATGTGGACATGTGTCCGGAAACGCTTACTTTCCATGTTAGAACTCATTTTATTACTTCTCTTCAACTCACATTAAACATGGAATGGAAACACACAGCAACAGAACGCACCAGCGTGACTTCAAACACTTTGTTACAGGAAATGTTCAAAATATCCTCCGTTAGCGAGAATACATGCATCCACCCTCCGTCGCAATGAATCCCTGATGCGCTGATGCAGCCCTGGAGAATGGTGTATTGCATCACAGCCGTCCACAATACGAGCGGTGAATCGAGGAAGTACAGTACATACTAACGAAACTAAAATGAGTTCTAACATGGAAAGTAAGCGTTTCCAGACACATGTCCACATAACATATTTTCTTTGTTTGTGTGTGAGGAATGTTTCCTGAAAGTTTGGCAGTACCTTTTTGTAACACCCTGTATAGTAACTAACATGGGATAGCATGCACTCAAAAAATGATGTGAAAAATTATCATACTAACAGGTTTTTAAGTAATTGACTGCTTATGAGTTGTTGGTAATATAATTGATATTGTTAATAGGTGTGTGTACTGTTCCACATAAATAGCAACTAACATGATATAATATGTAGTCGCAAATTACAGTGGAACTTATCATGGTAACTGGTTGGTAAGAAAATAACTGGTTATTAGATACACTGTTTCACATAATAAGTATTAATTAACTCGGGATTGTATTTGTAGATTACAGGAGTAATATTGACATTACTAATAAGTGTATGTACTGTTCCACATCCCCGAGATTATTCTCACATGGGATCAAAGTGAACATATCTATCTATCTATCTAACTATAGTATTGACTCCAAATACCGCCATAGTAGGGTGTAGCTGTTATTATTATCCACCTGAGATTGTCTACACTCCAAATTAAACGCCTTTACAGCATTCATCCTGTACAATGTGAGAATATATGTGGCTGGGATTTATGCGGTTGCTAAGGCTTCCACATCTTCTTTCGCTTCACACGCAGCAAGATAAACAGCAACAACCATGACTACAGGCTCCCAGTGTTGACAACTGTGGCGGATACTGTTAAGTAAGATGAGAAAAACAATGCCTTGCTAATGTCTTATTTATTTCATCGTTTCGCTTTCTATATCATCTCACATGCAGGATCCGCTTCTCTGTATAATCACTGAGCTTCCAGTTAGTCTCTGTAATAAGGGAAAACGCTAAAGTCTTACTATTTGATTGCTATGTGTGTTTCGTCTCAATTTATTTGTGAAATTTGTGCTTTTTGCAGGAAAATTATGATAATCATGTAGATGATTACTGAAAGTGGCCGACAGGCAAGTAACTTCCCATGGTGGTACATCATTCGCCCTGCTGTCGGCATCTTCAGTTTCAGTTCATTCCAGAAAAAAAATATTTTACTAGCGCAGAACCATCCCAGGTCGAACAGTCATAATAGGTATACGTCTATCAGTTTATTTGCTTTCCCAAATCAACACTGCCTGCTGAAAATACAATATTCTTTATCGGTACATAAAAAACAGGATATACACAAAAAAGTGTTTCTTATTGATCGAGTATTTCTTCAATTATACTGGAAAAATATGTTGCGTTGGAACCTTCTTACCCAGAGCAGCGTATAACAATTGTTTTTGGCCACGGAACCCTAATTGATCATACATTTTTTGACGGATTCCCATTTTTATAAGTGTAAGCTGAAAAACCAGTCTCGCATCGGGCAGAACCTTGATAGCCTTCTCGCAGCGCGGTTATGACTCTTTTCAACGAACATTTTATTTAATTCTTAGACGTAACACGGAACACATATAACCCTTCCACGGAACCCCAGGGTTCCGCGGACTACCATTTGGGAACCACTGACCTAGAGCATACGCCACATAGGTTAACTACCGTTGACAGTAGTGAAAAATGATTTTAGTATTCGATTTGTTAATCCTTACTTTCTTAAATTCATTCAAGTGACTATGGATATACTTTCTTATAAGATGTCACAACGTGTCTCGTTTTTAAATGAAATCATATCAAATCGTATGAACACAAACGCAATAGGAAGCAATGTATCAAACGCAACTCTGGTAAAAATGAAGTAAATGAAGGTTATTTCGGGAAGTGGTATGAAGGAAATTCCATAGAAAACAACACTCGGAATTTTTTTAGCAGTCGTCTTTTAGTGTTGCGTCATATCAAAACCAGAAAGCAGGGAACCGGTCTGGAAGGTGTTCGCGGTCAGTTTGCCGGGCGGCCTTGGACGGCACAAGACGTCTACCCTAACCAGCGTCAGCAGGCCTATCATCACGTCACAGGAGGCCCCGGCGTATCGAAAAATTACCCTTACATAGATTGAGTGCTCCTTGCACTAAATTCGCTTAGTTCTTAGACTTTTAAATTGAAGTTTTTACTTGAAACTTGATGCCTGAGCGTTGCTACCCGCGTTCAGGCGTCACTATACTGGATCGGGGATGTACAACCGAGTCCTGCACCCTTGATGGCGGTTTTCAGGCTGTTTTTCGCTGTCGACAAGGTGAAGGCTGCCACACTTCTAAATCTCCGCCTTATAAACTACACATTTCACAAACAAAAAGACACATATTACAGAAAACATAAGTTACACGAATCGCTGACAAATGGCAACACTTAATCTTCCCCCATTGGACCAGAAACTTACAATGTCTTACTCTAACTGCCCAGTGGAAACATTGGATAAATTCAGGGGCGTAGCTATCGGAGGGCTAAGCGATACCGTGCACCTGGGCCCCCAAGCTCAGGGGGCCTCCAAGCGCAGCTCAGGAGGCCCAAGCGTAGCTCAGCGGGCCCCCAACTGGCCTGAGGGCTAATATATATATATATGGATTTTTTCGTTAACCTAACTAAGCCACTGGATTAAATATATAGATAGTATAAAAACCTAACCTGAAGATTGGTTGGATCCTCCAGAAGGAGGCATACTAAGCCCTTGTATCAGAGGTAGGACGGCCAGTTCCTTCGCTCTGCGACCTACAATTTAACGTAGAATCTGAAGCACAGAACGCCCCAGCGGCCCGGCGTAGTTCATACGATCAAATACAAATCTTAAAAATTCTTGCCCCCACCGGGTTTTGAACCCGGGATCGTGGCCAGAATTTTTTTTTAGAGCTATCGCAATAATCCATTTTTTCACACTAATTACATTTGAGCTGCCAGACCGCTCCATATTTGTTACACATTCAATATATTTCTTTCTTACTCACATAAGAACTGCAGTCGATTAAATAAAAATCGTGAATAATAGTTCAACATTTTATTTTAATGGCAGCGTTTCATGTATAGAAACCTGCTTAGGTCGGATTTCGAAAGGATTTTCTTGATTTGAGTATTCATTGGGAGAAGTTCGAGTATCTTGGTTGAGACGATTTTCTTTTAGGTTTTCTTGAGATGAGTCTTGACTGCGTGAAGTTTGATTGTGGTTAAATTTTTTTCCTATGCATTTCGAAGCTCACAGTTGCTTACTACAACCAATGATAAAACAGTAGGATCACTGGTGCCTCAAAATTCTACGAGATTGCGTGATGTTAGAAATTTTTGTGTGTGTAAGCTTGTATTTTTTTAAGGATGTCACGTATGTTTTTTTTTTTTTTTTTTTTTTTTTTGGAGGTAGTTAAAAGTTTTTCTTAACGGCTTCCTAGGCATTTTGAAGTGCACATTTCCTTTCTCGAATCAAAGAGGAACTTAAATAACATCAGTAGGCATTACCTGAAACATGACAGCCGTTTCCGAGATAAAAATGCTGCTATCATGTTAATATTGTTTTCAAAAAAGTTTTGCAAGATAAAGAAGTTTGAAAAAATCGCATATGACAACGCCAGTATCTATTTTTTAAATATCTGCTTTTTAAATGTTTTAAAATTAAACTGGTAGCATTTAATGGGAACCACACATATGGTCAAAAAGTAAACGTTGATTACATTATAACTGCTAATATTATTTTCAAAGAAGTTTTATAAAGTAAAGTATCACTTATGATAAAGCCAATATCTATTTTTTAAATATTTTCTTTTAAATGTTTTACAATTAAACAAGTAGTGCTAGTATTCCCACGGGTCAGCTAGTATACAAGAACTGTTCGTTTAAATATACGAGTTCCTTGTTGAAACCAAAGAAAAAGTATTAGTAGGCTTTCTGGTACCTGATAGGCGTTAGAGCCGTTTTCGAGATACCAAGTGCAAAAATTGTTCGTATTTCGTAAAACTGCGCTTTTGCAGGAAGACAACTATTTAGGCAATCTTAAAAAAAAAAAGTTATTTAAATATGAAATTTCATCAAAATCGTTAGAACCGTTTCCAAGATTGCAAATATGTACAAGTATTGCTCGTTTAAAGATAAGATAAGATAAAAACAGAGTATTACCCCACGCACTAAACAAAGTAGTTGCGCATGAGATCTAGTTTTGTCATCTAAAGACACCGGCGCGTCAGAAAACAGTAGAGTTTCCATTCAGATGAACAACACGTAGGAAAATATTCAACAATGCTAAAATCACTGACGCCGGAAAAAGTGTATATACGTATGTAAATATAGTAGACGCAAACTATAACTAGCAGATGACACATAGTATAATTTCGAATTAAAAAATGTTATAATAAAACAAATAATTTATCAGAAAAACAACTTACGATGCCTCAGAGAAAGGTGCGATACTTGTCCGGAAACTAAAAAATTAACCGCACATCAATTGTATTGACAATTGCCATTTATTCCATATTTCCAATTTAATAACTGCAATATAGCCCACAACATCGAGTTATTATAATCAGTACTTTTATTCTAACAGAACAATACGCGTCCTCGTATAACCGTTGATACAATCAGATACCTCAGGTCGGTTGTTCTCCTCCGTCCAGCACTTTAATCTGCAAAGTCTCAGACCCTTGACAGATTTTTTCGAAAAAGAATCATCAGTTGCAATCAGACAGGCATCGAAGTTGTTAGAATTTTAGACTGTACAGCATAAAAGTATTTTTCCCTTGAAGAAATACAAAATCCACAGCACAGAAGTGCACCATTGTGAGCTAAGTGCTTCATGTTAGCAGTCAGGGAAATTGAGCTCTATTGCCGTCACTCCGGAGCTCGACTCTGACTTGATAAATTGTATCTTGTATCCACAAGTCTCTTCTACATCTGAAAGTTATGAAGAACGCTTTTAGATAAAATTATACACGCAAGAAGTCAGATGAAGATGATGGCATTACTATTCACCTTATCATAACCAATTGATTATTTACCGTTACACTGAATCACAGTTGTACAATGAGGGCACATCAGCACACAACACAAAAACATTGATACAGAATTCATAAATATAATTTCTCGAGATTTTCTGAAATAATGTAAAATGAAGCAAATTCAGTAAGAAATCGGTCAAAAGATTCGTCCTAAATAATTTGGCAAAATATCAGAAAACATATTTTCTAAAACTTTTGATTATTTTGTTTAGGACTTTAAGATAGTGATGTTAAAGACTAGAGAAGTTTGGGGACAAGGAATCGGAAAGAATTCGGGCAATACTTCCCGGAGGAAACATCTTGAAATTTGCCTGATTTCGGTAAATAACGAAAAACCGATATCTCGTTTGAATGACTGAGGATGAACTTGTGACCACCCCACCGAGACCAATGAGTGGACCGAGTATTTTGGAAGGCGCGGGCTTCCCTATCACTGCTCTCGTCCTCTCCCTGCTCTGATGACTTCAACGTCGACGAACCGTAAATCCTGTAGCAAAAAAAAAAAAAAAAAAAAAAGCTTACAATGAAACGAGGTAGTGGTGACAGAAATTGTTTTCGATAAACAACAAATGAAAAAAAAAACGAATAACAAAACATGAAAATGTTGACAGCCATCAACTTTAGGTGTTGCGTCCAAGTTTGATACTTGTTTTTATTATTATTATTATTATTACTCCGCGATTCACTAAAGGTGTGTGGCGGAGGGTGCAAGGTAGGCGAGGTATACTCTGTCCTTGTAACAAAAGCCATAAAACATTATAGCCTTTGACCACATAAGTACTTAACTTGTTTCATCAGTGGTTTTATCAGTCTGGTGAACACATCAGCTGCAGCTGAAAACTTCCTTCAACAGCAAAATACAATGCAATCCACACCGCTCTCGCAGTTTCCAGTTATCACAACACTATATTATATTTCACATTTGATGTATTTCTATATTACACTCTTTCGATATTTCAGGTAAATTCTTCAGATGTTCCCTCGCCAATTTATACAAATCCTTCACTCCATTAAATGAAATGGAGGAAATTTCCCCAGCGCTAGTTTGTGGTCATGGTCATTTCTTCGCTTCCACGAAGGTAAGTTTAGAAAAATGTTCGCTGACTTATGTAGCAGGCAGTGCTGCCAATTCTACGGTTTAATCCGTAGATCTACGGATTTTTACAAAAAGTTAGGATTTTCGGATTTTGTTAAAATATCTACGGATTTTTTGTTGATTTTTCCTTATAATAGGGTTTTGTTAAACTTTGAGCGTATAGTGTTAATGCATTACAGAATTGTCAATAATTGTGATAGTTTCCTTTCAACTGCTCGTGTGAACCTACGATTGAAATAAAGCTCATATTTTGTTTGATTATAGCATTTATAGATCTTAAAAGACCTTAATACAAAAAAATCGGCGCACTATGCACGGTGACACGCTCGTTGGCTCGGCTTTCAAAGCAGTGCCTTTGGAGAAAGCCTAACCAATATCCGAGAATCAAAGGGGTAGCAGTTTTTAACATTTCATATGATAGAAGATATGCTAAATTTAATGTCAATAAAGAAAATGTATGGTCTCTTAAAAGTGTGTAGGTACAGCAGCGTGATGAAAGTGATGTTGTATGTAGTATGTCCAGAGATATTTCTTACTTTCAATGCAGAATACTATTTTGTATTTCGAATTTGGACGACCCGGAAATAAAAAAAGTATTCTTAATTTTGACTATCTTCAATTATTATTGTTTGTCTTTCAGTTAATGAATCTCCGGATTTTTGTACCTAATCTACGGAAATTTTAGAGGCCATCTACAGATATTCAAAACCAAGTGGCTGGCAGCACAGGTAGCAGGTGTGCAGAATCAATTAGAAAATTCTGCATGCACACGTGCTAGTGTAAATGACTCCATCCGAATAGAAAACCAAACGAATGTTAGCTGTTGATCTAAATAGTAGCGAACTGATTACCATTTAACCCAAGGCCTCCTCAGTTATGTCGGTGGCGAAACAGACATTGTTGCTATGCTTTTGTTCATGACTCTCACAGACATCATTTGTTATCTTGGACTGGGTATCCATATTGCCAACAGCGGCAGAAAACAATCAAACAAAGGAACGTTTCTATGAAAAATACAACTAAACGAGATACCGACTGATATAACAACAGAGGCAAGAAACTATGAATGTGCATAATGGGCGAGACGACACCAAAAAGTAACGTTAACATCAATTGGAAGTCTAAAAGTTCAGGGATGAGTGATCACATCATTATGTTGCATTTGAAGAGTATATAAATTAATTTTATTCACTTATAAAGGTAATTCTAAGATTTTAGTTATAAATAAAACGAAATATCAGCTGTAACTAATGTTGTTAGAATATTTAAAGTTTTGAACTGTTTGATTTTATACTGAAAACGATAAAATAGAAAAAATGTACAACTCTTAGATCGAAATGACTTTTAAGGAATACCATTTCCGTAATGTACTGGGCTTAGTAGAAAAAGTTTTTATTTTAATGGCAATGAATTATTAAAACCGGAAAAGATATCTAAGAAAGTATATTTAGAAACTTGATTGTAGTGGATACATCCTTAGCTTCATTGGACGCAGAAATAATTCCTGGACAATGTAAATGACCTAAAAATCTAGGGACTGAAGCGCTTTATTTTTAGAATGAATAAAATAAAAATAAAAAATAAGACGAGATATATTGAACATTGTGTACAGAATAGTTGAGATATCGTGACAAATAGCAAAGATCAAAGTGAGTAATAATGTGCTCCTTAGTGGGTTGCCTTGGCACGTCCCTGACACGGATGACCTTACGGCTCTAGAACTTGTGCTGTCTTCGTCTATAGGCGCAGTCAGAAACCGGTCTTACTTTAAGCAGGAATTAAGTTAAGTGAGATCGTTAACGCGTGTGCAACCGTCAATCAGGGTGCCGAGTGTATTTTTCTCATACAATTCGGCGGAGCCAACTGTTTTTCCCGACAAGCAAGCACTAATTTTATTCAATTTTTATGACCTTGATCGAAAAATCAAACAAAAAATCAAGATATTTTGATAGACAAGTCGTTCGTAGCAACATATAGCCGTAGGAAAGGAGAGGTAATTGGTCACGACTCCTAATCAGGAAAGTCCTGGTAATACAAACTTTTTTCTAAACTCAAAACTAAGCGAGCTACAGTTCTTCGAAAATCAGCCAAATTTCACACTTTTCCTAATAGTTAGGTTTCTGCCTGCTTTGGTGCTCAAAATTACATGCAACCCCCGTATATATAACTGATATAGATTTATTTCTGTATGACACAGTATATATATGTATTATACTTTGATTACTGATGGTCAATTCAATGATAATATAGCATTGTTGTCCGGAAGATCCTGAAGAAATGTTTGGCCGCCAGGTGACAGTGTTTTCGATACGCCGCGCAATGCGCCCCTTTGTGGCTATATAACCTGACCAAGTAAGGGAGCGTCAATAAATTACGTGATGTTAAATAAGGGGGGGGGTCCGGCGAAATCTCACCAAGGGGGAGAGGGGGGGGGGTACAACGGAAATCTCATGTCAGGTTTTGTAAATTTTTGTTGTACTGTAGAGCAAAAAAAAGAGTCGATTTTAGGGGGGTATTTCATCGAAAAGTGTGGGTGTAACCGGCATTAGAAGGGTTAGACCGAAGTAAAAAAAGGTCTCAAAAAGTTGCGAGGGCGATCTCTAGGAGGCCTCTCACCGGACCAGATCTCACCAGAGGTGGGAGGGGGGGGGGCGGTCTGGAAATCCGGAAAATAGCACCTCACGTAATTTATGGATGCCCCTAATAGTAACGGATGTAGCGAACCTAGGAATCTACTGCTTAAGGTGGAATCCAAACCACAGAATCGTTCTGGCTTACTGCATATTACACACCATGCTGTGGCAAAGCTGAAGGTAGGGTCAGTGGCCTTTGAAAATCGCTGCTGAGACCGGGATTTTGCCTTAACCATTGAGCTACCAGATCTCTCTATTACTGATGATAATAGAGGGATAATGAATGCATAATAAAGTTATGAAGTCATCATAAATTCGTAATAAGTTAAAAATTGTCATAAATCAATTTCTTTTCCGTTTGGATTCTCCCGGCTTTTCAATGAATTGTGTCTCGGGCATCCATCGCATCAGCAACAGCTTCCTCGAGGTCGCAGAACTCGTCTGTTTCTTCATTATTTCAAAAACGTTTTCACGAGACAGGCCAGAGCAATTTTTGCAAGCAGCTGAACAGTGCAGTCCTGATTAGTGACAGCTGCATGTTGGAGAACAAGGTTTCTTACAGGAATATGATACAACTTTCGGAGTAGTCAAGTGCAGCGTCTTTTATTATTGTTTTTTTTTTTTTCTTAGGGGTTTACGCCTCGTCGACGTCCAGATCATTAGAGTCACGATGGAACTGGGGACAAGGAACGAGAAGGATTTTGGCCATGGCCTTTTGAAGGGGGCATCCCGGCATTCGCCTGGAGTGATTTGGGGAAACAGTGGAAAACCCAAATCTGGATGCCCGAATGGGGATTCGAACTGGCGTCCTCCTGAATGCGTTTATTATTATAACTGGAATAAGAATGGACGATTCTTTCCTTCATACCCATGGCAATGGGTTCGTTTCTCGACCCAACCATCCTTTACTTGGTGGTACGTGCATACTGAGTGAAACGTTGCGGCATCTGATTTTGGTGTCAACCGCACTAGCCTGAATGAATTTCTTAGGTAGATATTTTAAACATTTCGTATCTGGGCCTTCCAATGTTCCACAAGCAATTCTTCCGTACCGTTCCAAGATGATCTGTTCCCCTGCGTGTTCTCCAGATGTTAGTCTCTGGAGGCTAGGAGTTCTGAGAAGTTAGCATGCTTACTTTCAGATATGGTTGGTATTGAATGAGGCAGCAGAATTTTTCTTTTCCATAGCCGAAATATGCTGATATTGTATCAAATCCCACAAATGTATGGATGAAGACGAAATGTGGGGGGTTAAAATTCTTAAGGGTTACCAAGGTCCATTAGAAAAATGTGAAAGCCAATATAATCACTTAGAATTATCACATTGTCAGATTTTGCTACTTGGGAAATGGCTGCGTCAACGATGAATACAGCTTCATCTTCTTTTGCCTGTTGATCTTGGATGCCTTCTTTTCCAGTTTTTGCATTAATATCAACATTACACGGTTCTTGATGCTCTCATTTGCTGCGTCACTGTAGAACTTGTTTCCTCACTGAAAATGTGTGCTGAAGTATCTGATGTTTTCAAACTACAAAATATTTCAGATGACTTTATTCCTCTTTTTTATAATTGATAAATAAATTGCAATAGAGCACCCGCTCCGGTGGCAATCTCCCTACACCCCTTCCCTTTCCCCTTCCATTCTACTTTTGCCCTCTACTAATTTTTACTTTAAATTCTCTCAGTGTTCATCACTTCTCTCGGCAATTTATTCCAGTCCCTCACTCCCTTTCTTATGAAAGAAAATTTTCCCACACCCTTATGCCTGAAATCAAGTGCCAGCTTGTGGTCATGGTCAACCTTACCCTCAAGCACCTCTCTTAATTTTCCCACCAATGTTTCATCACCAGTATTTGCTCTGTACAGTCCCATGACTTTCTTCACCTTCAATCCTCTAATGAATTCCACTACAGAAACTTTATCATATTAGTTAGCGATTGTGTTCTGCGGTAATTTCCAGAGACAAACCTGGCAGCCCTCCTCTGCACCTCATCCAACTCCTGTATTTGATACCAAAAATGTGGGTCCCAAACTACACCATCATATTCCAACAGTGGTCTGACTAAAGTTTTATACCCCAATTCCCTTACTTCTCTAGTGGATCCCCTCATCACTCTTTCCAACAGGTCAAGGATTTTGAACCCTTTCCCTACCACCTGTCCAATGTGTCCTGCCCAGTTAAGTTTGCTACCAAATGTAATGCCTAGGTATTTACGTTTCGAGTCTTCAATAAGTAGCTCCTTCCCAACTTAATAATCGTAATCAACCTTTAGCTTTTTATCTGTGTACGTAATAAGCTGACCCTTCTTTGCATTTATCTTCATCCCATGTTGAATCTCCAAGCTAGTTATCTTATCTGGATCACCCTCAGCTGTTTACAGTCTTCTATTGTTTTGATCCTTTTATTGCGCAGCATCACTTCGGCATCCGCCAAATATAGCTGTGATGTTGGATCTATAGTTCGTTGTAAAATAGGCTTCATATTTTGCACAGAAGCAGCCAAGGTCTTCACTACGATGCAACATCACCATAATGCAGGAGGCATCATCTGCCCACAACAAAACTTTTTATGTTGTGTGTTGCAACTTGAAGAGATTTAAATGCTTCATACAGAGACAATTTTGTTCCCTTGAAGTACAGAACAAATTCAAATAGAAAACATTGTTTCAAGTCATTAAAAGAAATGGATTTATGACTAATTTTTGACTTATTATGGCTTAATTTTGACTGCGTAAACAAACTTTGTGCCATAACATTATGTTTTCAATTTTGCAAATTCGTTTTTCAAACTGGTACAAATACCATCAGGTAAAATAGAACGGGCTGGTAGTTAAGTGGTTAACGTATCTGACTGGATATCGAAATCCCGGTATCGGCAGTGATTTTCAAAGGCAATTGACCCGACCTTCAGCTCTGCCACACCTTGGTGTGTAATATGCAGTAAGCCAGAACGTTTCTGTGGTTTGGATTCCGCCTTAAGCTGTAGGTTCCCTACATCCGTTACTATTACTTGGTCAGGTTAGATAGCCACAAAGGGGCGCATTGCACGGCGTTTCGAAAACACTGTCACCTGGCGGCCGAACAATCCTTCGGGATCTCCCGACCAACAATGCTACATTATCATTGAATCTACCATCAGTAATCAAAGTATAGTACATATATATACTATGTCATACAGAAATAAATCTATATCAGTTATATATACTTGCGTTGCAGGTTATTTTGAGCGGCAAAGCAGGTAAAAATCTAACTTTTAGGAAAAGTGTGAAATTTGGCTGATTTTCGAAGAACTGTAGCTCGCTTAGTTTTGAGTTTAGAAAAAAGTTTGTATTACGAAGGTTGTAGGAAATTTGTCCTCTTTCAAATTGGATATAGAGTGTTTCTTGCTAGGACTCATCAGGAAGGTGTTACAGATGAAAAACTGAAAAAAGTTCCAATAGCTTGATGTTTTTTGGCCACAAAAAATTGTGCCGAGGGTGTTAGAGGTCGAAAACTTGGTTTCTGCATACTCTCACCAACATAAGATAAAAAAATCTTCTACGTGATATAATGTTTGTGAGACCTCGTTTTTTTTACCCCATTACTGGAGTAATATCATTTTGCACACTTTACGTTGTAGTATCCAATCCTACTTAGTGATCCACTTCAGAGTGATCCTCCACCCTCTATTTCCTGAACAAGTACTTTACTGTATGTACACATGCGATAGTATGTAGCAATTTATCCTGCAGAAATGGGCCCATGGCTTCAACTTACCAATGAAAGCTTTCAAGTTTTTTCCCCATTTGCTCACCTACCCTTACAAACCTGCTGCACCTGCTCCACATGAGTCTCACTCCTCTGTGACTCTGGTAGCACTGCCAGACACCTTCAGTTCTCGCTATATGTACTGTTGTCAGCTGCCATCGTCATTTCCTCCGCATCCACTTAACTTATAAAATTCCCTTTCTGCCAGTGTGAGTCTGAAGGACCCTGATCCTTTCTCCCTATTTAGTGACCGACTTCTGTAGCTGTAAAATCTTCCTATACTTAGAAGAAATCCTCCAGCATCATTCATCCCCCTCGTTTACATTTACTTCAATAATACAATTTTTCACATTCATAATAGTAAATTCCAGTTACCAATGCTCTGCTACAAATGATGCATTTTTTAATGTTTTGAAATTAATTCAAGCAAATCAAATAATTACATTATGTTTCTGATATCTCTAATACCAAGCTTGAAAACGAACATTTTATTCGTCAATTTTAATTTAACTTGTAACGAAGGTATCAAAGAATCTTAAAAACTGTTATAATTGCTTGTATAAGTGGTTAGAGAATTTAACGCTTTAAATGGGTTACTGTTAGAATTAAATGGAAAATATTTTTAACAAAACTCAGTTAACTTAACATTTGAGAGCGGTAAATTATGCCTACAATTAAATTTTCAAAAACCGCAACTGCACAAAACTGAAATATGCTACTAAATTATCTTACCTCAAATAGTATAAAATAAAAAGTTTCTACTAAAGTATCAGTAGACCACTAAATTTGAAACCATTGATCCAATTCACATGAAGATAATTTTAAAATTTGTAGATTAAACAAGAATTCAGGTTTTAATGCATAATAACTGCGACCGTGACTTCATCCACTTGTTAATTCACAGATAAATTTTGAAAGAAGTGTAGGCTTGGAACGAAAGAAACCCAGTAAAAGCCCTATTTTTTCATCTTTCTTGGATCTCCTTCTTTCGTTCTGGTTTTGGTTGCATGTCAAATGTGTTTGTGCGCATCATTCGTTTCTACTACCCCTTGAAACTGTTAATGTTCTGAGGAGTCTGTGGTTGTGGATGAACCACAGCCACACTTCAGTACAGCATTGTTCGCATAGCTTCTCTGTAAGCACTATTTGAAGTGGTATAGCCTGGCATGTGGTTGGTCCTGTACGTGTTCAGTGCATGTCAGCACGCACAAGACCAACCAGGACAGTACGCCGGACGCATGCATTGCCATGGACGGAAGTCACATTGCGCACTTGCTAATATTTTACCCACTGTTTATCAGACATTTTTTCTTATTTTTATGCATATATCTGGCACTACAATACGAAAAACTAAATTAAAATCGCCGACGCCAATAATGGCGATTAAAGATAAATGAGTGACACAACCAAGTGAACATTGACTACTTTTTCCCCCCCACAAAATCAGATCGATATTGGTGTGGATCGCAGCTGTATCTTGTTGGTAGTCGCTCTGGACCTCACACTCTGCTTTTGTTTTCATTATTTTTTGTTTGTATTTAAATGTGGGATGATGTGATTGTCGGAAATGGTTAATTCTTTATTTCAGACTCGAGTCAGATTTAGTTAAGATTATATTTGTATGAGTTGTCATAAAGTTGTGGCTAGAGCGCCTTTAAATACAATATATAAACAATCAAACGACCCGCCAGTGTGGCTGCGCGTGTTTAGGCACAGCCACACTGCATCGGGGAGGTACAACGGTATCAGGATCGAATCCTGTCCTGATTGTGATCTTTAGGCAATCTTCAAGGCGACTGCTTGGACGGTCCAAAAATTTCTGTCTTTTAAAATACACATTCTGTCTTATAAACTACACATTTCACAAACATCAATACATTTATTACACAGTACATAGTTTCATCCAAACAGATGGCGAAATAACATTCCTCTAATAGTGTAAATGCCCTGATCCGGCAATTCCGGTTCTAGCACTGATAGGGCACACCGGACGCCAGGGCATACCAATATACCGGATCTTCTTCTTCATTACCGTTTCCGAAGATGAGTGTCGGCTGACTCACCACTAGCATGGACGAATTTGGCGATTTGGTCTTAAGGCCGCATGGCTTTGCTGACGCAAAGCATTTTATCCCT
Organism: Vandiemenella viatica; assembly: GCA_031002005.1. Taxonomy (NCBI): domain Eukaryota; kingdom Metazoa; phylum Arthropoda; class Insecta; order Orthoptera; family Morabidae; genus Vandiemenella; species Vandiemenella viatica. The sequence goes on along the minus strand of JARYHS010008075.1, from coordinate 42,540,150 downwards.
AACAGGTCGTACTACGTACTAATGGAGGAAGTGTTGTCGTCTCTCTGCGAACTGCGTAACAATGTTCTGAGGGTGATAAGTGTATTTTTTGTTTGTGAAATGTGAAGTTAATGAGGCGGACATTGGTGACCGTTCCGTCATTCGTCTTGATGGCTACGAAAAGCCGCCTAAAATGCGCAGTCAGGACGGCGTACGCGGAGGCCTGGGTTCATGTACTTGCTCCCACCCCGATCCAGTGCGCGGCGCCTCTGTGCACTGGACCACACAGGCGCGTATGAGCATAGTTGTCATTGACACATTTTCAATAGTGACCCATTATTTAGCAAATTATTTTTAATGTTTAGGAGCTTACTGGGTGCCCTTAAACTGAGTGAAAAGCCTGTTTGTACTTACTGCAACGTGTAGCTGTTCTTTTTCAACTAACGCTTACTAATTCTCTTGCTTAGGACTTCGTGAAATTCTTTGGTGTTTGACACTTCTGCCTTCAAAATCAAGTAGGGCAAAAGAAAGCCTTTTAAATCATCTGCTAAAATACTATATTTTTTTATGCCTTGCTAAGGCCCATAACAACAGTCGATTATAATTTCCACTAAGTACGACGAATATTGGGTTAAAATACTTTAATTTAAATAATTGAATGGAGATTAAAAGACAATATAGGTACTCAAGCTGTTATTTTCTCAAGGATAATAAAGGAAGGAGATAAGCAATTTATAGAGAGCGTGTAAATACAATTATTTAACTATTTGCAATAAAACTTTATTAATTAAATTCATCTGAGGTTACATTTATTAATGTTCATGTTCTATTTTATTTGGACTACATTTACATAATATCAGACCGATTATTACTAATTATTATTATTCTCGTGTCAAAAACATCAAAATACACAGTTAAATACATTTTGTAAATCAACAACTTTAAACACACTTGGCCCAGTACTTCGCAACCTCAATCGCATTGTGTGTTGCTTGAAACAGGTCTTCGTTGTTGCAGGATGATGGGCACATAGGGCACTCGAGCATATGATTCATAGTTTGGTCTTCTCCACATTCGCATTTAATACTGGTAGTATCAGTATAACCCCATCTCATTAGGTTTTCCTTGGACCTGCCCACTCCTGTTCGCAATCGATTTAAAGATCGCCAGACGTTCCAGTCTTCTTCATATACTAATATACTCGTAGGATGCCATCCAGTATGAATCTCCTTGATTGGACAGCTGCTCTTAGACTGGAATGAGAATATACATCAGTGTTTATGGCGTTAAGTCTTCATCAACACTCGCTGACCTATTTTATTCGATACAACATCGTAAATTGTCATCCCCACGCTGATCACGCTGTAGTTCAATATTTCTCCGCAATTGTTTTCGTTCACACAGTTCTCGTTGCTTGTTTGGCAGTAACGAATAATGTACTTGATAAAGACTCCACGGAATAAAAGACCGGACAGAAAATTACTTCTTCTTTTTTTTGCCTAATGGTCTTTGTAGCTAAATTAGAATTAAACAAAAGAACAGCATAAAATGTAACTATTCTTCGAAGTTCGATCAACAAACGGGAAGTTTCATGTTTCCCAGTTTTCCGCTGTCAGAGGGCGAGCCCAAAAAATTGGCGTTAATAAACATTTTTTATTATTATTTTGTTTTTGTGAATTACAGAGTATACTGATTCCGGATTTAGCAGTTAGTAATGACATATTCTTGTACGTGAACTCTGAGACTGTTAAAGTTCTCCACATTTTCAGCACAAGATTCATTCCGCGATACTGTATTCTTCTGTGCAAAAATCGGTTTAGCATTTTCCGCCCGAATAGCCGGCAATGACATGATTATCCTTTCTTAAGAATATCTCGAACAAACCACTCTGCTTCATACAGGATACAAGTGTAGGTTTTTTTCATCGGATATCGAAGCCTCTTACTATATTGAGTACATTTCTTAAAACCCAGATATGGTAGAAACTAATATGGGTGACTGAAACTTCTTGAGTCCATATTTTCTTGAACTCTGATCTTGCTCCTTATCAGCGTAATAAAGGACTATCTAACCAGCTTTTGAATTGTGTAAGTTTATAGCAAACCCGTATTGTATTTTACAACGAGTTGTTGCAACGGTTGTAGAGAGCTGCTACAGCGATCGCTTTGGTGAAATCAAAATCCCCATCAGGACCTCTGCCGTTTGTCTCCCACGCATCCAGAATCGCACAGCGTTTAGTCTGCTTCCGGGTAACATCTAGCTTGCTTTACGCTGTTTTCTAGCGCGAAACACATATACAGCTATCAGGCGATGTATTTAGAATTACAGCAAATTATCAAAAAATGATGATAAACCTTGTAGACAGTTGAATTAATGGTGAATTAATGCTATCGAAGATAACCTTAAAAAGTTATTTGATCCGATTCCGTGAGGACTGCCAGGTGCTGAAGAAGCCAGAGATACGCACGAAAGTTTCTTATTTTCCATCTGTTACGGTAAAACACAGTGCAATATATCAACGTTTCTCAATCTTTTTTCAGTGCGATGACCAGTAAGTTGCTAACAAATAATGACCGACCGAAGATTCGGTTTCGATTTCGGCCAGTTTTGGCCAAAACATCTAGTTTCGGCTACAGTTTCGGTTTCTGCCAAAAATGGGTCGAAACTTCGGCCGTGCCGGAACTTCGGCCGTGCCGAAACTATTACCTAGGATTTATTTATGATGATTATTATGTAAAAGTAAAAAGAGGTTATGTTTGATTCACAAATTACTTACCTAAATTTTTAGGTAATTGTTGTTGGGTTACACTTTGTACCCGTATTTTAATTTTAACCTCCCAGACAACTACCTGCTGTGATTTGACTGTATATGACTTTCAGTTACTTGATTTTAATCGTGAGAAAGCGCGTATAGCTCGTGTGGTATGTCACCTCGGCCCCTTTCCGCATACTGCGCGAGGTATCAAGTAAATTTGGAAGGGTAGTACGTGTAAATTTTTTTCTAGTTGGGATTCATAATTACTTGAATTAATTTTCATAATTTAAAATGAATGCCACATGACTGCTTTATGACAGAGGATACATTTTATGTGATCTGTGAGGTATGATTTATTTATCTTACACTATTTTCTTTTGGGTAAAAATATCACAAAAAGAAAAAAAATCCGATTTGGTAGTTTTTCGAAAAAACCCATACCGGTTTATCTGAAGATGCTTAGCAGAATTGGTGATCACATCATATCCATTGGTAAGCAACATTTATCAAAGTTTCATGGAGGTGTCAAGACAACAGTCAGCAATAGACGAAATGATTTTTTTTTGAATGAAGCTAAATTAAAACGAATGGGTTCATAGAAGTCACTGAAGTGTTGAGTACTGACCAACCGAATCTTGTTCACTCAACGATCTCGAGTTTGACCTCTAAATCTAAACTTTTCAACAGGTTTATGATCCTGAAATTGCAAAAAGATTGACGAGACAATAATGGACCTAATGATTGTGGACTGTTGCCTTATACTTTAGTGGAAGGCGAAGCATTGCGGCGACTCAATTTCACTGATCCCCACGCAGTTCGCAAATATCGGATGAAATATGAAAAATATTTTAGAACATCACTGATGACACAAACATAAAAGAAAATTAAGACTAAAAAATTCAAAATAAAGACGTTAATGGCAAAAAGCTAAGGGGTGAGTGCTACCACTGATATCGGTACAAACTTCTAAGCTTTACAGTTCATTTTATCGTAAATCAGCAACGCCTAAAAGTTATATTGGGTGCATGTGTGCTGGAACAGGATCATACCAGTAAATAATTGCGCAAAACTTTACAGAGATGGTGAATGAATGGAGTTTAAACGGCAAAACTTTTCAGGTTCTAGATGACAGTGCACCAATCAGTACTCCATGAGTGGCCAATATGAATCTAATCTATAGGTTGGGTGGCACACGCTTCAGTTGTTGATAAAACACGCACTATTTTCAGACTATGAAACCAAAGAATTATTTAAAAAATGCTGAAAAATCGTAGGCCATTTTAACCATAACGAGCAAGCAAGTGGAAAATTGACAGAATGTCAAAAACAATGCGGATTGCCAGAACATTTTTTGGTGCAAGTTGTCGATGTGAGGAGCGGCAGCACATAATTGATGTCACAAAGGCTTTTAGAGCAAACGAATGTGGTCAAATTGTACAGTGTTGAATATGGTAAGATTGATACTTTTTTCTCCAATGAATTGGATGTTATAAAGAACTTCACAGACGTTTTTGATATACTTGATTTATAATTTTATGACGCATACCTTTGATATGACTACTAAACCGCAAACTGCAAGTTCGATACGAAAGCGAGTACGAGATGATGACACGCGTGAAAAACTCACTGTACGAGTCTTTGAACATCAAATTCTCTTTTATAAAAAGACAGCCTTCATTGATCGCTACGACAATACTGGACCAAAGAACTAAATCGAAATATCTCAGTTCCAATTAAGTGGATGTTGCAGCGACAGAAATAACATCTATTTTGACGGAGTACTGTCCGCTGGCGGAGAAAACGTTCGCTCAGTTTCTACAGAACTGATCTTGCCTCATTCCAACATTCAGCAAAAAAAAGAGTGCCTTTGGGGTACGCACTATAATACTCAAAATCAGATGGAGGCAACTAGATCTGAAGTTGAAAAAACTGTTTTGAAAGAAAGACTTCAATCTGATCTGTTAATGCCGACATATATTGTTATCTGAACAGCAGTCCATATCCTACCCTGAGAAATGTGGTCGTAAGGTAACCTATCTTACTGCTCCGCCTACCAGTGTTCCAAGCGAGCAACTGTTTAGTGCCGCTGAACAAATAAACGTATATCGTCGTAGTTATCAGCTTAGTATATTAATAATTCCGTGTGGTCGTAATGGCCTGGTGAAACGGTTTCTTTTGGTTGCGCATTCGCCACTGTCGTAGCTGCCTTAACATAATCCAGCAATCATACCGGGTAAAATTGACCTATAATTTCACGTGGAATCCGAATCACGGAAGCGTTCTAGCGAACTTCACATTACACAACAAGCTGTGCCAGATGTGAAGGTCGGGTTTAGGACCTATGAAATTACTCCGCCGAGACAGGGATTCGAACCGGAGACCTTTCGATCTCCAGACAGACGCCTTAACCACAGAGCCACCAGACCGATCCTACATCTGCTTAGTAAAAATGTAGAAAAACTGCTTTTCTTACAGTACAATATCAGACTTTTTAATGACGAATACTACAATTAATTAGTTAAATAATAACAATATTTAGTTGTTTTTTTTTTTGATTTTATAACTTTTTTTTTTAACTAAGTACTTGACTGTCAAACAAATTAATTATTGTAGTCTTGGTTGAGACTGATAATAAATAATTTTCTTTTTTTTGGGACTGATAATTAGGTAATCACCAAGTGCTACATAAAAATCTTAATAAATGAAATATTTATTGATATCTTGTACGTTACAATTGGTGATTAATTTTATAAAATTTTAAATAATAAATTAATCGTAAAAATATTGTGAACACAATTAAAATACTCAATTTATAATAAGTCTGTACTTTATACCAATGTGTTGATTTTTAACAAAATTTATTTACAAGAGTAAGTCTTTAACATACATTAATAATAATATATTATAATAATAATAATAATTATATAAGTCTTTAACATGTTTATTATTTTTATTCATGTGAAATTGTTAATATAAGATAAATAAATAATTATTTCTGTTAATAGTTCATTTATCATTTTAATTTCATTTAGCACGAGTTAACTGTTTAAAAATACAATTAATTTCAGTATACAATAGAAATTTTAACATGGCTAAAAAGGTTCCGTTTCCGACCGAAACTGAGACCGAGGCAGAAGATTCGGTTTCGGCTGAAAATCCTGTTTTGTTCGGACACTACCAACAATTATGCTGCGGACTACTAACTTATTTGGGACTAATTTCTTTATGCGTGTCTATATTACTCACATCTGGGACATATTTTACTGAACCATTATAATATAATAAATCCAAGGGTATGTTTTGAATCACTAAGGAAACACAGTTACGAAACTAGAAGTGATCTATTAAAAATTGACCAGTCTCTTAATATTTAGTAACAAAATGTATAATAATGTTATACTATCACAACATACATACGCAAAATAATATAAACCTTACACTTCCCCTTTTTTTATTTTTAACTGCACCGCTACCACGTAAAGTATTGTAATATAATTTTCTTTAATTTCAATATCAGTATACAATACATTAAAAAAATAATGATACTTCATTAAAAAGATCATTTTCGCAAATATTACTATACGGAAAATTTTGAGTAAAATGATCGAATGATTTTTGCACATCATTCCAATTAAGTTCTGAATTTGTCGTGATGTAAGTCGTAAGTGTCACTTTTAAGGCCAGCGCTAGACTTTTTGACGCCTCTATAAAATACAGTATAAATAATACGAGTAATGTCTGCTAAATTCAAGAACATTTATGTATTTATCAAATAAATGAATTACGCAAAATATCTGAACAGCTAATTTGTGACATCACTTGTTTAACTAGCACTAGGACGCAGCACGTATCGTCTGCGAGGCAGTTACAAAATGTTTTCTCTGTTGTCTCTGGTTTTCGTCGTTGCCAGTGTCAAAAATGCCATTGTTCATTAAGTCTAAAGAATGGTGGTCGTATGTTAACAACTGATCAACAATGCGACTTTCGATAAGCAGTCCTTGATAATCACTTCTCGATAATTAGTTCTCAACAATTATTTGTTTTTATTAAAGTTTAACATTATAAAATTAACAAAAATAGTATAAAATTCATATCCTGAAGAAATAGCCACATGGCCGCCGAAAGCCGTATACTGTATTCCCTTCCCGTTCTCCCACCGTTCCCTAGCTTGTCATGCATTCCTTCAAAAAATCGGGAATTTTTCGCCACGGGACGAATTGTTAAAAATCAGGACTGTCCCGCCAAAAGCGGGACGTCTGGTCACCTTAGTGTAGAATCTCGAGAACTACTGACTGATGTCACTGGAATATTGAAAATCATGTAATAATTACTGTAGCGCAAATAAACTTTAATAATGAAATAAATTCGAAAAATACAAAAAAAAAATATGACAGTTAATAAGTAAAGAGGAAGAAATTGACTATCTTCTGTTGTTTCTGCCGAGTGATGGTTGTCATGTAACTTGGGAAGTATGTTGAACTCAATGGAATTTCCACCGGCATTGACAAGAAAGAACAAGAACATCGCTGGGGAAAACCGGTTCACACTAGCGGAACTAACTCTTGTCTATAGTTTTGCTTCACTCTTTTGTAACTTAATACATGCTTGAAGAGTTCAGGCGAAAAAAATATGAAGGTCCAGAAAAATCAATTTTTAATTTCAAAACGCTTTCTTTGCATTACAAATAAAACTGGTTTCTATATTTATCTAAGGTTAAAGGTTATTTAAACTATTTGTAAACTTTTTAAATTGTTTCAATAATGTAAAGTGATAGAAAACTACAAAAATATGAGGGCCTATTAATGGTGAAACAGGATTTTGAAGTATTCTTGGTACTTTTCTCAACATAACTCCTTCAGACTCGTTGTGATTTTATTTGTTACTAGGATAAAGCCCGTTACAAGGCCAGAGTGTGGTTGTACCGACATATTTTGAAAGTTCATATCAAAAACCACCTCATAAATAAGCTGTTACCAATACAATTAAACTATTTATTTATGATGGCCTTTCACCAGTCGACTTTCTCGAAATAAAACTGTGTGAAATAACTAGGTTTTTTTTTTTTAATTTAAATATGTTACACCTTTTTGGGTTTTGTAGTTTAAGGGCCCACTATCAACCGGATTTTATCATTCAAATCTTCTCAAACCACAGTTTTGGTGACGTATTGGTCAGAATTTAGGAGTAATTTTCCTTGTCGGAACCCTTCATCAATTTTGAATTTGATGTCGCAACTAAGTCGTACTCTAGAACGTGCAACTTATAATTGCCCGTGCCTAAATATAGAATCGGGCAAACAAATGACAACAAATTTTAGCGTTTGTCATTGCGATTTATTAATGGTCATTGCAAATGCTAGTTTGATAGGAAATTGTCGTCTTTCCAACTGTAATGGTAAATAGGGACTGATTTAGCAGTATCAGTAAGAAATACAGGAATAATTTAGTTGGGTTTTAAGTTCTTGACTATTAACCCAGTACCGTTGTACATGCCTCTTTTAGTGTTCAGGTTACGCAAGAGCATGATAATTGCACCTTTTATTTAAATTTAGTACATGTGGGATCATGCCTGATAGAGTTTCTTTATTGAGAAACTCAACAGTATACTTATGATTATCTTTGTCAATAGCATTCTTAAGACAGTATAAGCTAAGATATGTGACCGTTTCTCCTTCGAGACATTTTAGAATTTTTTAATTATTTTTGTTAGAAACAGCATTTCTTGGACACAATTATTGCTTTGTTGGCAAATTACTTCTCATCGTCTGAGAATAATTTTTGGCCAAATAGTTAATTTATTAGACCTGCCACAGAATTTCGGTTTGAAGGAATGTGGATCATATCTTCATTCAAATCAGCAAATATATCATGGTCGCCGTTACCCAGCTTCATTAACCTGTTGACCTAGCATTGTCTGTGAGTCCCAAAATCTGAAACTTTTCCCACAATGGGCTACTATACTTAATGCTCGTCTGAACAATTTGAGATTTCGATCCATTCGTCACAATAGGTAAGTTTTGCCTAAAGTCTCTTCCAAGAACTAAAACTTTAATTCGGAACGGCTCATTGTTTCAATTAAAGATTTCAGAAGTCTATCAACAGCAGTCAAAGCTATGGCAGGAACCATAGTGGACTCATCCAAAACAATAATTCGTGCTTTTCTTATATTCCCAGCTTCAGTCGTTGTTTCTTTTATTTTGGAAGTTGTGGGTTCAGTTTGAACATTGAATGATATGTTTTGCCACCATCGTGTAAATTTCCAGCTGTTCCGGTAAATGCAACAGCCTTTCCTGGGATTGAGCTTAAAATGATTTTATACAAATATATTTTCGCGCTGCCACCTGAACCGTTTAGGAAGAAGCAATGTTGGGGTACATCTTCATTACTACCTGCAGACACTGTAGTGTCAAATACCAATTTCTGTTCTGCATTTAGTGTTGGAAACATTTGCTTTGTAATAGACTGTATTGCTCGGTAATACACTTAGCAGAGATACTGATTGGTGCAGAAGACTCCATATATGTCATAATTTTTCGGTTGCAGTCGAAGGATTTTCCCAGTGTAACTCAAAATAAATGGAAGATACAACACACAACCAGCAGAATGATCATCTTGCTGTCTAGCAAAGCCATCTCCCATGTCAACTTCGTATTTTTTCAAGTAATTGCTCCGCATTCGAGGGAGCGGCAAATACACAAATGTTGTAAAAAATCTCTCTAAGTTGTTTGAGCATTCTGGATACTGCAGCCTCGTCTAAAGTTTTTTCACAAACATCTTCCTCCTCAAATATACCACTCACTTTGGCAGCATCTTGATAAGTGTTGAAAGTTGTTTTTTCTCAATTCTTCGGAAGATTTTCTCCTGGAAGCAGAAGGAATCTCAAACAATATGAGTTCCCAAATTTACAGCATACATCCTCCCCCTCTGGCTTTTCTTAGTGTTAGCTTCCATTTGTTTGTTCCATCAACCCAATCATAATGGTTTGGTATATCAGGATAAAGAATACTTCTAGAATTCTCATCAGTTTCATTTAGCGCAAACCAAGCAGTTAGTTTTGTTTTTCGATTGGCTGCCTGATCGGTGACCGCTCCCATATTCTAGTTTCCTTTAAAGAATACCAGCTGTTGGTCAGGCAGGTTGACAGGTAGTTTAAAAACAATAAGAGACTGAATGTGCATTTTGATTCCAAAAATTCTCCAAGCAGCCTCAGGGGCACCGACATTTCTAGTCTACAAAACTCTTAATTTCATTGTGATTAAGAGTATCAGTCTCTTGAATGGCCACATTGCAAAATAATGACCTTTGAACATATATTTAAAAAGGTATTTAACGCTTTTGGATAGATGCGCTAACTTAGACATTTATAAGGCAATTGTACGGCACAAACCATCGATTGACAATGGTCTTAGCATTTACAACAGTCGTTTTCCCCTCATTTCTTCTTCTATACTTGGAGTAACTCTCATTTCCGAGTGAAGTCTCACTTGGATATTGCTTTGAGAAATCATTTGTACGCTGTCCGTTCTGCATGCATGGAGAATTCAAATTTTGTTCTCTACGTGGATCATGGATAATGTGTTTGGTTACAATAGAAAATAATATTAGATTGGTCTGTTCATCAGGAACTTTAGCCGAAACCAATCGGTCAACTTTTTCCGGTGTCTTGGGCTATCTTCGTCTTTCGGAATCATAAGTACTTGTGCATTAGGCAAACCACATTTCTGGAATTCAATAACATGAATTCTGTCCACATATGTATCCAGGATGTATTGTTTTGAAATATCATCTAGCAGAGCCTTCAACTTCAGATGAAAAACTCTAGCTACCAGATCCGGTCTGTATTAAACAGATTTCCAAGGTTCCAAATTTTCTCTTTCCATTTGGGGTTGCAATTAATCGTGATAAACAAATCAAGTCGTCAATATTTCCTAACAATAGCCATAGTGTCTTGATAGTGATGTATCATGTTTCTACGACTTCCTTCAAAGTATGAAGGAAGGACTATAACTGTTGCAGGCACTAGTATGTGATCCATTGATTCGCTTTGAAGGTATTGCTGCAGTGCACTGTAATTCTCAGTGGAAAGTTTTCCTGGTTCATACGATACCAGTTAAGTAAGTCTCTTCAAATCAATCTTTACGTAGGCATCTGAAAAGTATTGTTAAGTTAATTTTCCCCAGTTTAGAAATTGTTTAATTCCTCGTCTCTCACTTGAGGTGGGTAAGAATATTACTGCATCTGTGATACGCTTACTCGAGACCGGTTGCCTGGTGGATATCAATTTTCTTGCATTGTTACTGGATCCCTGTCAGTCTCATCTTCAATGGCTACCTGCTCTCTTCCTTGTATAAGAGTTGTCGGTAGATTACTTAAATTTTGATGATTCGTTTGTTTTAGACGCCGTCTCAAACGTTGTAAAGTTTTCGATTGTTTTTGGAGTGGTGTATTAATTCCCCAACTCTGATCATCACATGGAAAGAAAAGAAAATCGACCATTGGTTCTAAATTTGGATGAAGAATGTTTATTCTTTCAATCATCCTTGTGTTAGGATTATCTGTATTCACTCTACAGTGAATCAAAATATCTCTTTCCAGTGGAGGTTCACCACCAACATTTTCAAAAATAATGGCTACTTTATTGGACTTAGTGGCTCGGTATTGTCTTTGATCTGTTTTGAATAATTGCCATTGAAACTGAACTTCCTAGACCTCCTTATGCAACAGTATCGCGAAAACATTCCTCCTCAACATCGTGAAACATTTTAAAAGCTTTAGCGAATGATTTCACTTGTAATATTTAATTATCTTATTAGATCAGGGTTACATCCTACATTTTCTTGCATTCAAAGCCTTTTTTCTTGAAATTTCTCAGGGATGAAGAATGTATAATTGTGCGTATTTTGTGTGATCACCGTTTGACAGATACAAAGCACCGCTTCTGTGGTAAATATGCCCATTAATTCTGAAACACTAGTAACCGTACCCAGGAGATTGTGCAATATTTGCGCCTAGAGTTGCAAACGCCAAAGAAATATTGATTGATATGTGATTTCCATGAAATTTTAGCTAAGTCATGCTAATTTTTCAGTAAAGATGCTATTAAGGGTCGAATGTAGATGGGATCAAGTTTCACTTACCCTCTATGATTGTACATTTTGTCGTCAACTGTTTTTCCCCATTAAGATGTATTTAGCCTTGCATTTTCGGCATTTCGCATTTTTAGTCGAAGGTAGTGCTGGTCTATTATTGTTTCATCAGTTTCGCAGTTCTACCTGTGGCAGGTGGCCGACTACGACTAATTCTTCGGCCACCCTTTGCTGTTCTGTTTCCTTCGCGTTCTGCTCTAGCAGCTCGTTCCTCATCTGTGCGGAACTCTGCTACTTTTTTCTCCTTCTCGGTAATCATGCCTCAATTTGCGCAACACTTAATGCTGCAATTCGATTTAACTCTTGTCCTGCTTGCGTTGGTATCTGTTCGTCTGGTCTGGTCGTGAGTCTTTTATTTCCGTTTCTCTACGCTTCCTATCTCTTTCGTTTCTACGTCTCTTCAACTCTGCTTGTGAGCAAATTGCGCATCAGTCATACGACTTTTCGATGGCATTTTTTATGCTGAAGGATTAGTCCTGAAAATAAATTAAATGGAGGTACGTAATGTGGAGTAGAATGAAAAGTAAAACCATTTTAGTTTGAAATAATAACAATGAAAATTTTATCCTTGAAATAACAACAGAATGTTATAAAAATAATATCTTTCTACAAAGTAAAATTCAATGCTGTCCGTTTTTACACTGCTTAGATACTAATGGAAAATATTTTGCCTTTAAAACAACAATAGGTTGTGATAAAAAAAATTAGCTTTCTACAGAGTACTATTCCACTCTGCCCGGCGTTTTTTCTATATTTCTTCCACAATATGCGACGGGAGGTAAACAAAATACACAGTGACTCAACCAGACTCACTGCGAGAAAATGAACAACTCATTTCTTCCTCTCATATTTTAATTATTGTTTCTGTCATTTATTTTGTATTAATTGTAATTGCAATTACAATCCCGTGAAAAATCACGGAAAGTTTTATAGCTATGAAAAACTTTTTAAGGAAAGATTACTATCAAAAACGAATAAAGATGATATCTTTTACTGGAATATTTCGTGATTATGTACGTTTCGCATAAACTTTCTCTGAGTTTTAATAAACTTCAATGTTTCTTATCTTTCGTTAAAAAATTCTTAGGTTACGTTGTGACCTTGTTTTAGTAACTACTACAGAGAATAGATCCTTACAGGAATTTGTAGATTTAATCGTCAGTACCTTGGTGACCGATCTTCACTTGGAATTTTTTGATTTCTGTTCAGTAAGCAAGATTTTGCGTGTAGTTTATTTAAAGTTACACGTTTTTGTTGAAGGCTGCCTCGGCATTTTGAAGTTCACAGTTCCTTTTTCTAACTAAAGAGAAAGTTAACTAACATCAGTAGGTTTACTGGTTTCTGAAACTTCTATGATATCAAGTTAGAGCCGTTTGCGAGGTACCAAATATAAAATTTACTCGTTTTTTATGTAAAATTGTCTTACAAACTTGAAAAGCAAAACGTTAACTACTCGTACATATGAAATTTCATACAAATCGCTAGAGCCATTTCCGTGATCGTCCTGTTAATCAGGTATTAATTAATGGTGCAAGGTTTGTGGTAATTCACTTAGATGAGTTACATCATTAGTGCTAAATTAATTCTCTCCAATAATACTGTGCTCATACCTCGCTTTAATCTGACACCTTTTGATCCAACCATGCATTTACAAATTATATAAAAAACAATTCGTAATAAAAATAAACTTCGCTATGACCATTAATAAAGCACAACGTCAGACGCTTCGAAGCGCAGGATTGTTTTTACAACCAGTTTTTTCGTATGGACACCTGTAAGTGGCTTTTTAATGAGTTCTTAGATTCAGTAATATTTGTTTGTCTTAAAGACACATACGATCAAAAAATAAATGATGATCACATTATAACTGCTAACATTGTTTTCAAAGAAGTTGAGTAAAGTAAAGAAGTTTGAAAAGATCACATCTAACAAAACCAACATCTATTTTTTTAAATATAAACTTTTTAAATGTTATACAATTAAATATGTAGTTTTTAATGATAACGACGTATTACGATAATAGTGATGCTTTTTACTACTCTTCAAAATAAAATACCTTTCATTAATAAATCTACTTGCATTTACTTATTTCCAGATTATTGGTGATTGATAACGATACTGTGCGAAATATTCCCACGGGTCAACTAGTATACAAGAATAGTCCGTTTAAAGATATAAGCGTTCCTTACTCTAACCAAAGAGAAACTTAACTACCATCTGTGGGCTTACTGGTAGTTCAGTGAGCGTTAAAGTCGTTTCTGTAATACTGAATACAAGAGGTTTTTTTTTTTTTTTTTTTTTTTTTTGTTGTTGTTGTAAAATTTTGGATGATTTTTCAGTGGAGGAAGATGAAAGCAACCATCAGGCTGAATGACAATGTTTTCATCATTTATACCCTTGTAGGTTTGCCAAGAATGCGAGAATGATGATGTTTGAATGGTTTTATCTGAAAGGGACATTTTTACATACAAAGAGGAAGGGAATGCGGTCCAAGACTTACAGAATCTCTTTATTTTTTTTAGTACCTCATTTTAGACGTGAGGAATTTTTGCCAAAGTTTTTTGCTTTACTTGACCCACCTTTTAATGTACTCAATGTATCAACGTCCATGTACTGGGAACATGATCCCTACTATCTGTAATCTCTTCGTAAAATCTACACTAGTATTATAAATGCTAAAGTATTTCTGTCTCTCTGTTTGTTACATTTTCACGGCTAAACCGATCTCGGCGAAATTGGTCAAGAAAATACTATATATCATTACGAAGAACATAGGATTTTTTCGGTGTATATAGTATATTTTGTCATGAAATTCTGAAAACGAACCGAACGGTCACAGACAGAGGGATAGCGTGTGAAAGTCTCTGTAATGTTATAATGGTCACTGAGGCTATTATGAATAACCTGTTTATAAATTTCATAACCAATTCTAGCAACAAAATTCTTGGTCCACGCGTATGAAGTCGCGGATAACAGATAGAGTACTATATAATGAAGAAATATAAATATTATGGCTCCCTCAGGAGTTGTATAATATTGTTAGATCTTTTTTAAATTTCAAAATAATAACATTTCTCTCATTTGCACTTTTATTTTTTAACCTTTCAATTTTTAAACGTTAGCAGTTTGGTCCAATCTCATGTGACCCACAACTTCTTTGCAACCTCCTGCATTCACCCATATGATTTTCTTTTCTTTATTTACTCATTAACACAACAATATTCGTGCGCAACTATCACAAAACCGCACTTTTAACTACTGAATGTAGGTTTTCTCTTGCAATTTTCGGCTGCAAGTGTAAAACGCTGACGTCAGTTTTACGTACGTATGGACTCTCATTTTTCTTGCGTACAGTCTCTGGCACTCTCATCTTTCTTCACAAACTGCATTTTTTTCAAAGCCTTATATATCCGCACATTCAGCCTTTTTTAGATTTAGTTATGACTATTCGACACGTCAATTGAAAAATACTCTTATCATAATTTCTTCGCTAAATGGAGCCTCATCTTTTTTCTTGTTCTCTTCATCCGTAATGAAGAACATGTAACCAGAATTTGACGTTTCCCAATTGATTGAAATTTCGCGTATCTTAGTTGGACTTGATTACTTTTTATTTTATTTTTTCAGAAAGAATGTACTAACTAAATGGAAAAAAGACACAATCTTCTTGCCTATACTCGTATAGGAGTGAAACTATTTTCCATCGAGCTTTGCGCTTAGTCCACTTCGAAGTCATTTGACTAGGAGAGGCAAGGGAACAAGGAAGAGGAAGGAATTCGGCCATGACGATAGAAAACCGGAAAACCGAAATCTGTGTGGGCAGAGTGGGGTTTGAACCAGCGTCCTTGCGGATGTTACCGGTCATCCGCTCAGTGTTGTTCTCGTATGATAATTTTCAGCAAAGTTAACCATGTTTTCGTTGTGTTGTCATAAGGACAACGCGGAATCTTCAAGGAATACGGTGTAAATTTTTAGATGTGAAAATATCGTACCAATAGAAAGGGGCCTAACCGGAAAAAAGAGAGCGTATACATTATAACATTGTGGAAAAGGAATTTTTCCGTAGGATATAAATGATAATAAGGTGGGAGAGTTAAATGAAAATGTCCCTTCCTATAGAACGATTAGAAAGTTGCAATCCGAATACAAAAGAGCGGGAATCAGCACAAGAAGACCAGTGGAACCAATCACTTGTGAAACTAAACATAGAATTCTTTATTTCATTCTGACAGTCAGAAAGTTAACTATTCACATTGAGGAGATATTGTGCATTCCAAAAACTACTGCGCTCCGCATCTACATAGAGTACTTGAAATTGATAAGTTTTTCCGCCAACTTTTGTTAAGGAGATGAAAAGGCATTGAGCAAGCAGATGTTTGCAGAAAATCGGTTCTTCTTTGAAACCAATCAGTTTATTTTGTTGAATGATTTATGGCTATGGATGAGACCTAAGTCTTCACGTACCAGCAGATTCAAAGCATCAAGCATGCAGTCTACTTCCTCCAAAGAAGGCTAAGGTTGTTCGGTCTGCAGGTACAATGATGGTATATACTCTGTGGAATTCTGAAATTGCTTCCAGATTTGCTGAGAAAGGGAGAAAGGAGAAACTAAAACTGCAGCTGTAAAGGAAAAGCGGAGCGCCAAATTTTCAGACTTTTTTATCATTATTATTTTATTATTATTATTATTATTAAGAGAATGTTCCAGCCACAAGTGAGTCACTTTTAATTCATGAGTGTGGTTTCAGTTGGCACCGCAACACTCTATTCATCCCAAATATCCCTCTCAGAAGTGAGCCTTTTTCAACAGCTTAAAAAGTTTCTGTCTGGCTACCATTTCGAGGCAAATGATGACGTAACAGGTACCATAACCTTATTTTTTAATATTCCTGAGAAATTATTTTGTACACGTTCCATAAAATCATAGATAGTCCAGTCAATAAGTGCTCCAAAGGGCCCTTAGCTGGAAATTTTTGGGGTAGTTTTGATTTCTTCCATTCTATATGTTTCTTGGGGTACTGAATCCGAATCTGTGGTTTGCTAACAAAATTTCGTGACGGAACATTGAAAAAATTGTAACAAAGTACCAAAAATCTGTTGTTTTTTTGCGGTTTTTTGCTTATAATTCTAAATCTATCAACATTCCGTAAATAACCTTTACATTCAAAATGAAAGTACATAACATTTCCTACAAATATCAGCATTAAAGTTTTTTTCTTGGAAGAAGCGTTCGGGCTCAAGTGCTAGTTGAAAATTGGCGTTTTTTGCTTGTCTCCGCAATACCCCACTTACTCCACTCCAGAACTTAAATTTATTATCAAATGCTGTCAATATTAGTGTTTTCCTGCTAGTTTTATGTTAATTACATGTAGCCTAGTTTTCATTTTTTTCTAAACATAATTTTTTTTTAATTAAAAAAATCAAAGAAGCTCGATGTTTACGGGTTCAGTTCTGAGGTCTAATTGTGGGGCTGTAACGACCTATTCCACTATTACATCTAACTTGTTTATTAAATATCTTGATCTTCTTACCTAACATACGGCACCTTTATATTTTCCATAAGTTATCACAGAATAATTCATTCATTATCATTTAATCCTGTAAATGAGGCAGCACTGATGAGCAGGCACGTGCGCAGGCGGCTGAGAAGGGCTCATGAGGGGTCTTTCCCACTCATCTGCCTCTCTCCACCAGTGGAGTATCTAGGAATTTTCCGAACCCGGGAAAAAACTATAAGATTGCTGCCACCGCCCCGAGATAGGCATGAAAGGTATACATCGCATTGTTGGTGGTGATTTTCGCGCTGTAAATTTCAAACGAATCGAAAGAACAGCTCTGTTCAGATAGAAGACAGGCTGTAGTTATCAATCCAATCAGACTTATTCATCGTGAAACATTCAGATGAAGAGCTGAGAGAGTTTCTGCGTTATGAACTTAGCCCCTACCCTCTCTTTTTGATGAACATGGAATAAGGAAAGGAACAAAATCGAGCTTATACAGGGCTTTTGTGCAAACTGAACAGTCGGCCTTGAGTAATACAAAATATGTTATTGACGGAGGGTTTTTGTTACTTCGGGTCAAATGGCAACACGGCCAAACATATGCAGAAATTTGCAGCAGTTATGTCTCATATATTAAGTCACACTATAAACCAAATGCCATTGTCATTTTCGATGTGTATGCTGACGAAGCTCGTGAAAGTCCCAAGCGCATAGAAAGATTGAGAACGCAAATAAAGCAAAGTGCTGCGATATCGTTTAGTGAATCGATGGTCCCCACTGTCTCACAGCAGAGTTTCCTTGCAAACTCCAAAAACAAGAGCCGGTTGTTAAATATGATAATTTATTTATTTATTTATTTATTTATTTCCATTTACATTTGACCCAGCATCTAGAAGCTAAACTGGGCCGCTAAACTTCCCTTAAGACCATGTTTAAAAAACAAATTATGTTAATACTATTAATGTAAATAATCCCATAAATGCGGTAGCAACTAAAACAGGAAAAAGTTACAGTTAAATATCTAATCCTAATAAATCAGCACTACAAAACTACACTAAATAACACAAAAAACTGAAAAAATAAAATGTTAGGTACTAAACAGTTCTTTGACTGTCCAGCTTGTGAATGAAGTCTCATTCTTATCCTCACATCCAGGTGGTTGGTCGAAGGGTGAGTGTGTGACGTGAGACTATAGCTCTCACTCCTGTTATCGACTGCGGCGTAGACCCCAGCTCTTCAGGAAGCTGCCCTCCTGGAATACATGAAGTACTACAGCAGTCACTCAGAAGTGAGATTCCTCTGGAAACTCAGATGTGGCTACAGCAGGTCATGATGGATGTCTACGTCGGTTTCCGCCCTCAGCTTTCTTCCGCTCCACATATTTCTGCTTTTCAATTTGAGAGGCTATTTCCGCACCTTCATTTAGATAGTGCCATAGTCTCTCTGAACGCAGTATAGTCAAAAATCCTCAGACCTTGTAGCTGTTGTTGCTGAGTGATTCTCGTCTCTGCTGTTGTTCTGCATTCCCACACCACGTGCTCTGGTGTGCTTTCCTCGCCACACTCGCAGTTACTAGTTGGTGTAAGTCCACGTTTGTTTAAATATGATAATAGAAAAATATGATAATAGAAAAATTTGAGGAGCCAAAAATTGTTTCACAACAAGCAGTTGAGGATGCTAATATCCTGATTATCACAACAGCTCTAAAGTTGGCCTCTTCAAATGAATCTGTGACAGTGGTTGAGGAAGATATCGATCTTTTTGTGATTTTGTTTGGCCTGTGTAACATAAACATAACATAACATAAAGAATATCTTATTTATGAAACCAGGAAAAGGAAAGGAATTTCAGGCCATTTACAATCCTCATCTTACTGGCAAAACCATATCAGACCATATATTGTTACTGCACGCGATGAGTGATTGTGACACCACTTCTGTTTTGTTCAATCAGGGTAAACTGAAATTTCTAAAAGTCCTAAAGTAGAACAATGACTTGTTACGAGTTATTGATGCTTTCAAAGACAGTCATGCACATCACGGCGACATTGTCGAAGCAGGTAACATATTTCTCATGGCACTGTATGAAAAAGGATCAGAAGCTTGCCTGCAAGATTTAAGATTCAGGTAATACGTATCATCATCGTGCAAGAGCAAACTCAACTTTACCTCTTACCCCCCACTGAAGCTGCTGCACGACAATATTCACTAAGAGTTTTAGTTTCAGGCGCAGCAGGGGTTATCCAGTCGAACCAAACTCGATGAGCAACATAGAGACCCGAACGAATGGGGTTGGAAAGAAACAAAGAGTGGTCTTGTACAAGTTCATACCACTTAAGACCCAGCACCAGACTCAATATCCCGTTACATTTCTTCTAAATGTAAAAAGGCAGCCAAGAAATTATGGATGCAAGAAGGCAGGGCCTACATTGTTCCCCGATCTGCACATCATGCAAAAGTTTTTGTGAAAACGTCGAGCCTCCGGATGTCAGCATTGACATGGACGAAGAAGAGACCGAAGCAAGAAACCGAGAACAGACTGAAGAAGGACACTTACTTACACGATGCGGAATGTAGGCCTATGTCTATTCTCACAGTCTATTTCGTAATCGTTCAACTCTACTTGAGATATGGTGACAAGTTAATATTTTCTCACCACCTCTTTCATTTTCTAGATGAACGTTGTCAAAACAAATACCATCCGCCTTCAAAAAACCTCAACCACTACCTTCTTAACGGCAAAGGCTTATATAATGTTCATCATAGTATGTAACATAATTAATTAATAAAACATATGACAATTTTTAAAGAATTTTGTTGGAAATTTAAAAAAAAATATTATTTGAATTTGAACAATTTCGGGCGTCTTTAAATTTTTTTAAAGATTATGTAATTTTTTAAAAATGGCTTGTAACTTTACATAATATATGATCTAAGTAATGAGATCTGTGAGAAATTCTTTAATATTGACAGCATTTTTAATAATAAATTTGAGTTTTTGAGTGAAATAAGTGAATTTTTTTTGCGGAATAAGCAAAATACGGCAATTTTTAACTAGCGCTCGAGCCCGAACGCTTCTTCCGAGAAAAAAACTGTAACTTTGGAATTTGTAGGAAATTGTATGTACGTTCATTTTGAATATAAAGGTTGTTTGCGAAATGTTGATAGATTTAGAATTATAAGCAAAAAACTGCCATAAAATGAGATTTTTTGCCCTTTTTTGCAATTTTTTCAATGTTCCGTCACGAAATTTTGTTAGTAAACTTCAGATTCGGATTCAGCACCCGAAGAAACATATAGAATGGAAGAAATCAAAACTACCCCAAAACTTTGCTGGTAGAAACACTATTTCACTGGACTAAGAAACGTTGTTGGAGGAAGTGTGTGGGGCCCGGAGGGTGACTGTGTTGAAAAACAGACCACAAGTATTACGACAACTGACGTACATTAGTGTCAGGCCATTCACTTATGGGAAGAACCCCTTGTTGTAATGTAGGAGTTAAGAGAGCTCATTTTATTACCCTATTAGCACCCGTACATTTCGTTTGGTTAATTTTTATGTTTGCTAGTTACGTTAACGGTGACTTCATATATGAACAGACTTATTTAACAAAAGACTGGTTACAAAAGAGGTCCTAGAACGAATGAAACTCTAGTTAAACTCAGTTCCACTTAGTGCAGATTGAGTAAACATTTCTACTAATTTCGTCGATTATAATACCATCTAGATTTCAGATATGTGTGACAATTAGAAGCGGAACTTCCGAAATGTAAATATTGGTTTAGTTGAAAATTACATTACTGAAACATTTTATCAAGACTTTATTTATTTATTATTACATTCTAGTTCAGCATCTGTATTTCATTTCTATCTTTACTTCCACTTCAACACTATTATAAATTTGTAAGCAAACTGCGAAGTCTGAAATTTTTAAATGGCATCAAGTAAAAATAACATAGCAATTTGAATGGTGTTTTCAAATTCTGAAGGCTGATGGTGTAGCTTCAAATCTGCAAAAATATCTTATAATTCTATGTGACTGAACGGAGTAAGAAATTAGTATAATTTGGAGGTGGGGCAAATATGCGCTACAGATCTCTCTGTATTTCAAGAAATACTGACGAAAAATGCACTGCTACTCTTTGGATTCTGTCTTATTTTCTGACTTTGGATATTAATTTCTTCAGTTATGTGAGATGTAGTGCATTAAATTACACAGTATACGTGAATCAAAAAACAATAAGCATAAGTAATATTTAATTTATTGAAATAATCTTTATGCTTGAGGAGATATTTACCTAAGATGAATGTACTACACGTTGGATGGTGTTTATATTGTTTTATTACTTCAGTTTTCTGAAGCGTAGTAAATTGAAATAAACTAAATACGTTAATAAAACCATTACATTTAGATTAACACTTCAATAAGCGTAACGGAATTGTGATATTTAGTGCCGATTAAAAACCCTAATAGCGCGTTGTCGTTAGCTAAACTACTACATCACACTTTAACACTTCAATAAGTGGAACTAAATTTAATTTGCTGTAAACATCTTTGTAGTTAATATCGAGATTGAAACTGATAACATTTTTTCTGTTTCATTTCAAATCAACATTTAACAATACATTTTTTTAATTATCCGTTGCAGAATATTTTTCGTTGTGACCAGAGATATAATCCTAACCTAAGTATTCTTTTAGTAATATAATTCTATACTTCTTTGTGGATTAAGGTACCACTAATATATAATAATCATCTTTACGTGTTGATATGGATAAATTTTCACCTAACTTTATAATATGTCATATGTTCCGTTAAATGTGAATTTAAAAAAAAAGAAGACTTTCGGACGTCAGAATGAAAACCAAGTCTCAGGTAATAAGTAAAAGAAGAGAAAGTTTTTAGAAGACATTTAAATTTTTTGGCTTCTTTTCGTTAATATTTAGTACTGCAATAATAAAAAAAAGCGTAAAGCAATTTCTACACACACTAGGGTCCGCGTACATGACACAGCGGCCAAATTCTAGTTATTTTATAAGAAAAGCAGTATTTAGTTCATTTTGTTTCTGAGGAGTTATACAGCCATGTTAAGGAAATACCTAAAATTGATTCTAATTTATTGCGCTGTATATGCAATACTGTTTTTGGCTGTAACAAACATAATTTCAGATTATTGCTATGACCACAACTGGAAGTAATGTTGCACATAATCACTACCTTATTAAAGTCTGACAGAGGCAAGAGAGGCCACTTATCACCCAGCTCAACCAGCTGAGGACAGCATAAGTAGCGAGAAGAACCAGCAGGCATGTTAATAAATTCTCGTATCTGTTTCTTTTAGCTCGTTCGCTATCAGACCTGAGATTTCGTTGGTGGATAAAATACATCATGGCTGTTAATAGAAAATTTGAGGTATATTAGAAAATTTCTTAGGATTTGCGGATGTAACTGTTTGATAAAGCGTTCACCGTGATGCTGTATTGTATACACATGATTTATCTATTCACGTGTAACTGTTGATATAGAGATCAAGGCTGACTTTGGAATCTAAAACGGCATCCTGCATGAAAATCGTGAATATATTTTCAGTTCTTTTGTAAGGTTTTGTACGCTAATATTTTTCACGAAAGACAGTTGCTAAGTTATAGGCCAAACTGTTTCTAAAAATTAATATATGTCGCGATGTAAGAAAACATGGAATTTTATTTAGCACCATTCGTCTCCATGTATGTTGCATTGGTTTCGTCTTCCTTATTATATAAATATCTTGCGTCATAATACAGAGACATGAATACTTTGGGGAAAAAAAACTAGTTGAGGAGTTTATTACACATATTCATGAGTTTTCTCTGTCGGCGGAACTTTTCTTATTTTCAGTTGTGAATGTGTTTTGAAATCAGTTGTTGAGTGAGTTAAGTGTAATTCTCTGAACACAAAAATGGATGGTACTCAGTGATATGCTTAAACAATTACACACAAAGGATTCCGGTTGTTACCAGTATTAAACCTCACTCTGGAGGTTATGAAGTACTGAGTCGAGGAATTGTGAATAAAGTTAAACTGTTCTTTCAACACTAGATTTCTATTATTAAATTATTTTCTGGTTAATTACGACCACCACCATCACATTGAAGGAATAATAGAATAACATATTATGGCAGGGTGTAAACTCTTCCTCTTGATTAATATGCTAGACTCCTTAATTGTTTATATATCGTGGTGTAGTTACAGCAGTAGTAGGTGTAGTAAGTGTTATACGGTCGGCGGCTGTCTTCAATAGAGACCTCAGGCAACTTCGGGTCATGAAAATTAAAAACACCAACAGAAACAGGAGTTAAAAAAACTGCTGAAATAATACAAATAAACTTTCATAATATTCTAATGCTCTTATATTTCAAATTGTTTTTTCTTTTTCAAAATATGATACCGACAGATATTTAAATTGAATTAAATTTATCAGTAGATTCCACTGTACTCAATGTTAATTATACCACTTTGAAAACTATTCTAACCAGTTGCTGACTCAAATGTTTGGTTCAAAATATTATATGATCCTCATGAAAAAGCTTCAAAATTTTTTTCTCTCTATTCACAGTAACCGAAATCCCTATATATGTCTTCCTGAATAGTTTTTTATGAGTTGCGTCTCTAACAAATCTTGCTCCCTGTAACCACATCACAAAAAGTTTAGCGCATCTGACTATCTTCACATCTTCACCTTTATTTATAATAAATGTTGCTTCCTTTAACGATCACGAACAATTTTAAATTTTTATATTAAATATCAAGCAGTCATTCAATTTTCACTTATCTTCTTCACTCGAACCTATGAAACTTGTTATGAAACGAACAATTTCAAACTGAAATAAAATTCAGGAGAATTGAATATAAATACCGCTGACGTTAACCTGGCCCTCTGCTACACTTTAAAAGTCGCCGCGATTTCAGACACTAAAGTTAACACTGGGTCTGCAGACAATATTCCAAGTCCTCATTCATTTTCTGAAAGGCGTTCTTACATCAAAGAACACTCTGCCGAAACTTTCCTTCCTTAGCTTCCAAGGAAGTCGACATCTCACATCCGGTTAAAACCTCGATCCGTTCCTCCACAACGTACGCACTCTCGCTGCTGGCCTTCCACCCTGCCCTTACTCCTTCATATACCTTTCCTCAAATTTATCGATCTATTTCATCTCGACTGACGTGTCTGCAAGTGCGGTTCTTCTACTAAACACCTATATGAAAACAGTTTTCCCTAAATCAATCTCCAAACATTGTTCCATGCACTAAATTCACCATAAGTGGCTCAAAACTCTTAGAATAAAGTCCTAAAATAAGCACAAGTAACGTTACAAGGTATCCAACACTACGAAATAATAAAACTGATACTTAATGTTCATTTTTAATTTAATAAAACAATGCATAATTTATTCCCCAAATCGCCACCGAAATTACAGTTTTATTTGACTGTGATAATACAAGTTCAACAGTGACCTCGGTTATCCGTAGATTACAAGTTATAGGTGCAAGCTACAAGACAGTCGACAATCACACCAACACACAAGTCAACCATGTCCTCAAAATCAGTTATGTTTATTAAATTCACTCGCTGAGCCCACGAGTTCGTTTGTGTTTGTCAGGATTTTGAATATTTTTTGTTTTTGCTCTGAACCATTAATATTTCCAAGGTTAAAAGTAGCCTGCCAAAACAGCAACCCGCCAATGAGAGTCTCGTCAAAATCGTTTCATACACTAAATATGATTCATATAAATTACTTATATTTGTTATTAGCTGAAAAAGCTGAAAATATGTCGTATTCTAGAACATCTTTCAAGAAAATTTTAGAACATAATTAAAGAACATTATAACACATTCTAGGAGATTCCAAAGGTTTTTTAGAAAACTTTGGTTGAAATAATAAAGTGCCGTCAGTCGACTACTTTCAACTACCATATCTTCAGGTAGCTGTGGCTGCAAAGTGAAATATAGGTACACACATGTCTTTGGCCAAAATATGAAAATGCCTTTGAAAAAGTTTTAACAGAATTTAGACTGTACTGAATTTGCTCCTACATATAGCAGGCAAAGAATTCAGATTACCTATTTATGTTTTAGTTGTGGTTCAATATTTTTGCTTCAAATTAAAATCTGTCACCAATAGTAAAGAAATGTATGTATTTCGTTTAAATCTACATGTTGATTATGAAGAGGTTTTTGCAATTAAACGAAGTGAAGCCGAAATATCTACATTATATCATTACAAAATCAAGACTATTAGCGCTATTTAATAACAATTGTATTTAGTTAAGAATCTGCGAAGAAATAAATTATTGGAAAGCTATGTCATTTTCAGGAAATTAGGAGCTAGTCTATACTTATAAAACGCAAGTTTTAGTCATCAGTCACGACATGACGTCACGCTTCCCAACTCCGCTGCATTGCAAACAACGAATGGAGATGTTCAAGGTTATGCGCGTTATTTAATAATAGTTCTATTTAACTATACGTCCCCAAATAAATTAACTGTCAGAACACTGAAAATTTTATATTTCGTTGAAATTTAAATATTAATTATTAGCTTTTAAAAAAATTAAAATTGTTCCATGTAGATTTTTCTTATACACTCTGGACAGTGATACCGTTGTTTCAGTAAGCTAACAAACACCTACATTACATCATTTTCAAGATAATGAACGTTATTTGATAAAAATTTTACTTAAGTCAGCGAAGAAGCGAATTGCTAAAATACTGCATTCAATACGTCATTTTTGACGGGCTTACAAGATATTTATATCCGATGTAAGTATATCCGATTTTAAGTAACTGTTATAATATACTGGAGGGAATGATTTGCCGAAACATTGAAATAAAGGTATGTACTGCGATTAAATTAATATATTAATTATTAGTTGCTTTTCTAACTGATGTCACTTTATCAGATACATGTAAATATTTCCAGTAGGTCAAATTTAGATCGCATTACAATGAATGCATTCGTACACGGGTAATAGCATCTATGAATGCTGAACTGAAATATTAGTAGAAGTTGTGGTTATGTCGAATTGCAGATAGGACCAGACAACTGACACATTTTTTACAGACTAAATCACGATGATTTTTTTTTTAGAAATAATTTAAGCTGCTTTCATAAGCTTCGAGTTACTGAAGCTACGGTATTTTTATACGGATGGAAGTAGTTCCGTATTTATCGCGCTGAATGAGACCTGGACCAGGAATAAAACCAATATCACGCTCTATAGCGCAAGGTTTTAGGATTCCTAATTTATTTTTAATTTAATTGGTTCCCTAATACTGACATCATTTATTTATCAGAACTTCCATATGTATCGCTGTGTAAACTATAACCGAAATATCTACAAATTACAAAATATGGTTATGAGCATTACATAACAATTATATTTATTTAGGCAACCGCAGAGAAATGAATTGTCAAAACACTGCGTTAAACCCGTCATTTTTGACGGGCTTTGAGGCTAGTCTAATATATAAAAATGAATGTTTGTTTTGTTTGTTTGTTGGTTTGCCGTTTGTTTGTGTGTTTGTTTTTTGTTTGTTTGTCGGTTTGTTGGTTTGTTGATTTGTTCGTCTTCTGTGCTTCCTAAATCATTCATCCGGTTACTAGGAAACTTTAGTTGTCTATTCTGTGCACACCTGCGAAGGTTTCTGACCCAAAAAAAATCCAAAAGAACCCAACCCCTCTCTCCCTATACAACCCTCAATTTTTTCGAAATATTCGATACACGAATCCACAGTTTTTATCCGATATCGATGGTACTTCGCAGACATAAACTTTAAAACAATCAGAAAAATACAGTATACATATGTTTGAAAAACCCTCTCCTTTCCACCTTTACCCCCCTCCTTAAATTTTTGACAACGTTCTTCATACAAACACATAGTTTTTATCCTATTTTGATGGAACTCTGCATATATATGTATACAAAAAAATCTTCTCGGGTGTCCCGCAGGATGGTGGTGTACAAACACGACGTTTCAACAGCTGACTGTGCTGTCTTCATCAGGTATCTTGTAGTTGTTCTCAGCTAACTGTCTCTGCCTCAAATGTATACACTTTAAAACAAATAGAAAAATACTGTATGCGTTTGATTTACAAATCTTTAATTTATGCCAAAGTTGTTCCTACAAACCCATGTGCTAAAAAATAGATGGGTCTGCTAGCTCAGTGGTTCAGTCCGCATCGAGCCGCCGTCGCGTGCGGATGCTCGATACTTCCTCAAGCAAGGTTCAGTGTATGTGTCAGTGGAAACTTTGCTTGTGTGAAAATGGAATCGAAGATACGAAAAAATACACCAAAATTCGCGATCGACGCAAAGGAGACAAGACCACGTGCTTATGACTTCCATGAATGGCTGTACAAAAAATTCAGCTTGACAGACGCGGATGTGTATGGAATCCAAATGACCTGTGCAGTATACGTTAAAATGATAAGTGACAACTTTTGCAATATGGTCGTAGAGAAAACTGGAGGGAAAAGTCGACTACTAGAACCCAGATGGAACCGTAAGTACCGTATATATAAGCCACGCAGGGCTGAGGTTACGATCAGTAAGAGTTTTCAATGTACCATTGAAATCAGTAATGCTATTGTAACGGCAGCAAACCGAAACTATGGCGACATAATAACGGCGACGGACGAAAAATGTAGCCTTAAGTTCAGATCCCAAGCAAACAACGGCATACGGTGTGTGAATACTGATTTAAAAAAAAAAAAAACATATACCTTCATATATAATGATACAAGATTTCAATGCATTAATAATATATGAAGGACAGCCGCGCACATGCTCTATGTGCAATGAACCAGGACATCTAAGATCTGAGTATACTAAACGGCGACTACTACAACTTCCAAGAGTGAAATTGTCAACAACTGCTGGAACTATAACAGCAAATGCTGCAAACAAAGAAGCCAGTAAGGAAAACACCAACACAACGACTTGTGCAGAAGCCACGGCACAAGTCAACAGTGTAAACATAGGTCACACTGTAACATCAGGAAGTGAGTCACACACAGAAACGTAGGACAAAATGGAAAACATGGAGATGGATGTAGAGGAGAACTTCGAACAGCACAACGGGAAACATGAAACACGAGTTGAAAAATTTGTACAAGAAGAAGAGGAAACTGAAGAAAGAACCGGAACAGAAAGGACATGAAAAAGAAATTGATGAAGAAAGTAGCCCAGAATATGTCATACAGGTAGAAACATTTACAAATAAAATAAATCACCACGCAGAAGAATACTCCGAAACAAAACAACGGATTAAGATGCGCACCTCAAGAATCAGTAGCAAAGCCAAAGAAGAAATATGCAAGAAGAGAATAACACGACAATCTAGCAGAAATGCAAATAAGGATGGTACCAATATTGCAAGTCAATACGTAGCGAAAAAACGCCGAGCTCTCGGCGAACGAATAGAAAATAACGGTAAAAAAAGAAGAGCAGAGAAAGTAGAAAGAGCGACAAATAATGCCAAACCAAAAAAAAAGAAGAAGAAACAACAAAAGCGAGAATGGAAGGACAAGGCACAACGAAATACGCGTACGATCAAACGATAGGAGAAGAAGATAAACCAAAACCCCTCTGTAAAGACAGCTGGTACGAGGAAGTAGTGAAGGAATCTGATGAGACGTGCAAGAACCAATGACAACCAATCAAAGTTATAGCATCGCAACTATAAACATGAATAGAATAATCACGCCATTCAAAACAAAATGTTTAGCGGATTATATTAAATAAAACAGTATTTATATTGCTATGCTGCAAGAAGTAACTTTTACAGAACTAAACATCCCTGGATACAATGGAATAATCAACAATTCAAAAGAAACCAACACGGGAATGGCCCTCATGATTAGAGAAGGAATTGAGACGATTAGTACAGAAACATTAACAAACGGCAGAGCCATTGCAACTACAATAAATTACACCCGAATAATCAATGTATACGACCCCTCTGGAAATAACAACAGAGCCCAAAGAGCGTACTTCTACAAAACATAGCTACTCTATCTCTTGCGAAATACCACAGGCGCAATAATCATGGGAGGCGACTTCAATCGTGTATTAACACCAAAAGATCAACTCCCAAATTTCAATGGGTGCAGGAAGCTGACTAACCTCATTCGAGGGATGGCATTCACGGAAATGCCACAGCCTATACATACGTCTCAAGTACCTCGGCAAGCCGACTCGACAGAATCTACGTGACGGGTACTCTCCGAACCAAAACAAAAGTATAAACATTTTTCCTCTAAGCTTCTCACATCACACCAGCATGCAATGCACTGTCAACATGCAGAGACAACTAGTTAGCAGAGAGCAAAGGATTCTGGAAATGTAACATCTATATGCTTGAAGACCAGGCGCTACACGAAGAAATCAAAAGTGTCTGGGACGAATGTCTAAAAAACTGTCAAAAAAATTAAAAGTACACTATTTTGGTGGGTCGAACATGTGAAACCGAAACTAAAACGAACTTTAATCTCGTGGGGGACACAAAAGAACTATTGGATGAAGGGCACAATAGAGTACTATTACATTTGCATCTAGGAATTATACGAAGAGCCCACCATAACTGTCCATACAAACATAAAAATACAAAGCCAAGATCCTAACAAAATATGCAAACAAATAAACTTCTGACAACATCAAAACCGGTTGACATCGCAACCAAAGAAACGGTAGCCTTTTACCACCTAATAAGGAGCACCAAAAGGAGGTAAAAACTTTCATAACCAATATAATTAAAGAAAATAGTGAAAACATCATGGACGGAAGAGATATAACTAAAGAAATTACCGCACTCTATAAAAATATGTTTCAGTCAACTCCATAAAGTACGGAGGCAATCACCGAGTTTATTATCCAACTCAAGTAACACAGCAAGTGCGGAAGAATCGGTAACTGTAACAAGGATTTTTGACCAGGACGAAATTCAAGCATCGATAAACAAAGCAGCAAGAGGGAAATCCGCAGGGCCGGATCGGTTACCATAGAATTTTACATGCATTATTGGCCAATGCTACGAAATAAGTTTTCAGGGATTCTAAATGATATATGAGCCGATGAAAATCTTCCCACCGCCTTCACGGAGGGCATCATAGTGCTAGTATCCAAAGGAAACCAGATCAAACATATCAATAAAATACGACCAATAACTTTGTTAAATTCATATTTTAAAATACTAACAAGAATCCTCAAAACTAGACTGGAATCCATTATAGAGAAAATCTTAGGACCTCACCAAACCAGTGCCATCCCCGGACGTAGCATCTTGAATATTGTGTGTGAATATCGCGATATCATCAGCATAAACGCAGAAAAATAAACTCCATCAGCTTTACTATTTCTCGACTTTGAAAAAGCATTCGACCGAATTGATCATAATTACCTCTTAAAAATCATGAAACATAAAGGCTTTGGCTCCCCAATCTTGGAAGAAATAAAGAAAATAATTATAATAATACTTCTTATAAATGGACACCTGTCAGCGCCCGTCAAGATAGAAAGATCGATAAGACAAGGATGCCCGGTATGAATGATCCTGTACGCACTGACAACGGAGCCCCTCCTTGAGAAATGTCACTAAAATTCAACTGGCGTAAATCTGAATGGATACAAATTTACATGCACAGGATACGCAGACGACATTTGCATAGCACAATCTTCAGCGGAGGACATCAAAAAACGTGAAAAATAATCACAACGTTCACGGATGCAACAGGTGCCAAACTAAACCAAAAGAAAACTGCACTGTTCCCAATTAGTATAGGTGAGATCCCACCTCAAACATGAGCAAGTAGAGGAACGTAAGGCCTTAGGGATTATCTTTCAAAAGATGATTTTGAAAGCAATAACCAAAAACTGGCTCATAACGTAACTGAAAATTAGGTCTGTTATAAACATGCACTGTGATAGAGACCTGGATGCAATGCAGAAGGCTAAAATCGCACAAGTGTCTTTATTGGGTAAAATGGTTTACATCGCCCAAGTACTGCCGTTACCCGACACAATTGTAGATCGGATACAGAATTTGCTCGGGTGGTTTGCAAGCAGGTGTAAGATCTTTAAAACAGCGTTCAAAATAATGACTCTACCACTAGGTAAAGGAGGCATAGGAATGATAAGCGTACGCGAAAGATGCTGCTCATGATTCCTCAAAAGAACCATAACGACAGCCGTAAATTACCCAAACGGCCCTACAAATAACCTGATAAACGAAACAAAACCACTCACTGAGGAAATATCTTTCAACATGGCCTCGATATAGTTCACCTTACCACACATGAGGAAATTCCACCTCGAAACAACTTATGCAAAAACCAAAGGATGCATTTTACACAAGACCACAAAACAGATTCCACACATCAAACCACAGAAACAAAATCGAAATTAAAAATCCAAAATCCTGGAACAACATCTGGAAAAATATAACCAATATAACATTAAACTGTAAAACACAATCCTTATGCTAAGACGTGGTTAATGACAACTTCTCAACTATCGGAAGACTTTATGAAATACATATATCCCCGAATGACAGGTGCAGAAAATGTGGGAATAGTGACACACTGTTGCTCAGAATAACGTGTAACCAAAACCAGAGAAAATGGACGTGGGCAAGGCGAAGAATAGCCTTCCTTGACACAACGTCAACTTTAACTGTGAGCATCCAGGAAATATTGAAACCTGAGATATCCTGAAACGAAACACAACGGTTACTACGCAATAATCTAGCCTACAAACAGAAAAGAGTACCTAATCCGAATGTATATGGTAGCACATATAAATATT